>CM076658.1:8557274-8580949 GCA_038496675.1 Rachycentron canadum
CACGAAGTGTTCAGACCCTCAGGCCGAGAGAAACTGGAGACACCTGAGCTAAATTTTAAGTGTCATAGCAAAGGTTCTGAATACTTATGTCAGTGTGATATTCCATGCTTTCCTTTCTATTGACTTTGCAAAAAAATTTTTAATTATGTTTTCACCTTGTTATTATGGGGTATTGAGTGTAGACTACTACTTTTTTAAAATTATAACAGAACATAAAAACAGAAAATGGAAAAAAAAAAATTTAGGGGGTCTGAATATTTTCTGAACAGCAACTTTTTGAGGCTATAATAACAGGGCAAAATATCCATGCTGCTGCCCAGCCTGCATGAGCCTTTACTTTACATTAAAAAAAATAAAAAAAGGTTAAAACGAGGAAGACGTGATTCGCCTCTGAAATGCACTATCACCACGTCACGTCCTCTCTGAGATACATAGGCACGTTTGATCTTCAAGAAGAGGGACAATGAATGCCAACTCATGAATATGAAATAAAACATGGCTGGTAAATTTATATTTAAATCTATTTAATGTATCACTCCATATTGTTATCTCCTTATGCCCTCAACTATTTAAAGAGACTTTTCATATAAACTCAAACTTTACCCCTTTTTCTTGCTTATAACTACTTTTTGATTTATTGATTTTGTACTTTCTAAACTTTGTGAATTGCTTCGAGATGTTTATGGCCCTGGGTGGTTTAGATGGTTAACTAGACCTGTGATCATCGAGACTGTCAGACTATTGATGTATCAGACTTGGATTGAGACATTGCCCTGATGAATACGTGTTGTGACTTGGGAGTCAGTGTGTGAGGATTTCTTTTTTCAATGATGTAGCTTTTTAAATTACACTTAAACATGTTTGTAGACTAACATTCCTTGACCTATCGAAATCAGTAGTAGTTTTCATGGTGAAATGTATAAACATTTGATTTTGTGTCCATTATATGAGGACTGTATTGTATAGGCAGGTTTTTCACCTAATCAATTAGTACATATGTCTGTTCTTTCTGCTTGCTCATTTACATGCTTGTTTCTGTTCAAAGTAACATAAAATGAACAGCTTTGCTTATATTTCATAACCACATTAATTATCAAATTCAGATACCTTATTTGTTCCAACGGGCCCAATAAACAAAACAGACAGAGAGAGCAAGAGAGGTGGAGGACAGAGGGAGCAGATGATTGTAAGGATTCTGTATCATTTTGAGGTTGTCTCTAACCTAGTCCTCTGTCTATTGTGAGAGGGAGGCAGCGAAAAATTGAATTCCCAGCTACTTTGGTGAACAAGGAGACACTGACTGACACTCATGAGTTAAATGCTAATTGAAGGCAGCAGAGGTTTGGATGTGAGCTCTGAGAGCCCAGCCTGAATGGCACACAGCCTTGGACTGAGAACACCACAATAGAAGGAGCTAAAAGCGGTGCGCATACTCATGGTACTAGTGGGTATACGAACACTCTTTTTTGTTGTTGTTGTTGTTGTTGACAGAGAATAAGAGATAGTTTCCATTTATATACATACACATACACACAAAAATACATACAGTGCCAATATCCCCTAAACTTATCAGTCCTCTGATAATTGAACAAATTTTATAAATAAATAATTTTTTGAAAAGGGTGTGCATGTGTCGAGTGTGTGTGTGAGAATGAGATAGTGAATGCAGAAAGGGGCAGTTTATTTCAATAAAATTAAAACCCAAATTTACTATTATCTGAAGTGCGGCACTTATTGAATGTTGTTCCTTTGCAGATACTTCTTCTCTCTCTATATATCCATCTTAATCAATGAGTTTGAGTGACACATACACGCACATACACACAGTGCTGTGCAAAAGTCTTAGGCCACCAGACATAAAATCATAATTTTGCACCAGCAAGGCCACTCTCAAAGGGAAATCAGCAAAGAAACTGGATGCTCAAGATGTGGTGTTCAAGCTGTTATTAAGAAATTTGAAGAATCACAAGAGGTCAAGGACAAAAAAAGGACTGTAAGGCCAAGAAAACTTGACAAGTTTCTCAGAGTTTCTTCTTTGAGAGACCAGAAGAAGTCCGGCAAGGACATGACTCAGCATCTGGCAGCTTCATCAGGATGAAGCCAAGTTGACCCTAAAGAAGCTAGATTAGGAATGAGCTTTGTGGAAGTGCAGCAGCCACGAAAACCACTTTTCCGAAGGGGAACAGGGTGAAAAAACTGAGATATGATAAAGTTTACAAAGATTGGAATAAAGATCAGTGGAAAAGAGTATTATGAGTGATGAATCCAAGTTTGAAGTATCTAATTTGTTTTCTGATTTCCCTTTGAGAGTGGCCTTGCCGATGCAAAATTAGGATTTTATGTCTGTCAGATTCTGTGATCTTTGGTATTTTGAATGGAATGACGTAACGCTCAAGTACGTCTTGCACAAACTTGGTGTAATGGACCTTTTTCACAGCATAGTTTTGACATGAAATAGTCGACAAATACAGGTGTTAGTAATGACATGAATTATGGTTCATTCCATTTAGGTTTATGAACCAGGTTCCTGTGATGGCTCAAGGGTAATTGGAGGTCCCACTGAATACTTTTTTCCCCCCGTTTTTTTAAAACTGCGGACACATTTCTTGTATTTTCTGGGTGTATTCTAATAAAGAGACCAAGAAATAATTATATATGGTCATTATGTTATAATATAGTCATTATAACATTGCGAAAACCACAAATCTAAGGGTGGCCTAAGGACTTTGCACAGTAGTCTATATACATACACACACATATATAATAAAATCAATGAGTCAAGAGTGAGTACATATATATACATTGACTCATAGACTAAAATCTGCAATCTAATGCAATGAATGTATGTATTGCGCTAAAAGACTAGCATCCTTTAATTTGTACATTTTGTACTATTGATTTGTTTGCCACTGACCCATATAAATAATGGAATGGGGGAATTTTAAATTTAGTACTCAGAAATAATTAAAATGAGGAGATTTTGTCAACAATTATTACAAACATGTTAACTGATGTGTTTGAGGTAATTACAATGCAAACAGAGGAGGAAATCAGGTGATAATATTATGGTGTGACAAAGGTTATATGAATGTTATATGAGGGTGAATGGATCAATAAAACACGGGACTGTTCATAACTGTCCTGTTTTCTTCTAACAGTCAGTCTTGGTTTCTGTAAACCATGACCACAATGGCTCCATATCGTTGTAGCCATGACAACATGACATCATGTCATAGCTCTGCCCACCTTTAACCTGAGCAGACTCCCAATCAACCAGATTAAATGAAAACACCTGTGCTGGTATGCAGGGACCTCACCTTGGACAGATCCTTTCACAGCAGGGTAAACACAGCTGCAGCTCATGACTAATAATTGGTAAGTTTAATTTGGATCCATCAATTTGCAAGAACCAACAAAAGGACAACTGTGAATTCTTGGTTATTCTTTAATTTGTACATTGACATGACAAAAAGTTTTTGCTTTCCACTGTTAAAAACAGCCCTTGGCGAGAAAAGGAGTTTGATTCGGATAAACAGCTGTTAATGCTAAAGTTGGCTATAAAACAATATCAAGTCTTAAATATAACACACCACCTTGCACACCATCTCGAGTGTTGCAGGATGTGAATGTTACCCAACCATGTGACACTGCAGTGTACACCTGGAAGCAGTGGTTTTCCAGAAGGTACTCTTCGATTTATTACATTATGTGCCACAGTTCAGCTCCTCATTCAATTTTGAGGAGAAGAAGAGAGCAGGTCAGGAGGAGGGCTGGAAAAACAAAGAACAACATGCTTATTTGTGGTAAAACACTTGGTTCATCTGAACCAATCCAATACCTCGAAAGGTGTTAGGATTTCCTGGATCATTGCCACGCTGCATTGTGCGCTTCATGGGACTGCAAGAGATTGGTAGGATGTTGGCTGCCATAAAATCCATACTTTGAATGATTTCTATGAACAGTTTGTTGCTGCTTTCCTGTCAGAGGACTATGATGATGAACTGGCAGAAAGGATGTGCAATAGAGTTCAGGGAAAAGGTCAAAGCAATAGCAGAGACAGTTTTCCAGATTCTAACAAGGGAGATTCTGATTTGCTGGAGTGTGCCAACTTTCATCCACTCAGATCAAGGTTCGCAGTTTGTGTTATCCATCTTTAAGGAAACCTGCAGGCTCTGGAACCTCAAGAAGAGAAGGACTTTGCCCAACCATCCGCAAACAAACCCGACTGAAAGGATGAACTACAACGTGAAAGCTGTGATTGCTTCATATGTGGAAGGAAAACACAAGAGCTGAGACAAATTCTTACTTGAAATCCATTTTGCTTTAAACAGGTCCACAGGAGTTACACCTGTGGGGCTCAACCTCAGTTGTCTTCTGAAAAGTCTCTCAGCTAAGCCCACAGTTATGTATGTGAGAGACATGGTAAAATAATACATAAGCACACAGAAATATTCCACATTCAGCAGATGAATATGAAAACTGACTTCAACTCTGCACATATAGTACATCATTCAACACTGTGATGATCAAACATCCACTTGTGTCCTTAGTTTGACCTCCTTCATTCACCTACTGAGACAATGTAGAGCTGCATGGGAGATTATTCCAGTTTTACCACAAGCATCAAGTACAGGATGATATATCATTCAGATATCACCAATCAGTGTCTTGGTGACATCATACACACCAAAATCTCTTGTCACTCATCTCAAGGACTTTGCATAATCTATAATCTGTGATACAAAGCTATATATCACAGTTTTTCTGTATTTCTGTTCATATGGAAGGCTACCTGCAACTTTCAACAATAAGGTTTTTTTTATAGCTTGCTCACAATCTAATTATTATTGCTTTTGTAACATTACCATGCCATGCCAACCCCATGTGAACAGTAAGCAGTCCTCTCAATCTAGGTGTGATGCAACCACTGTCAATATGAAATCAAAACAGAATTGGTGGCCTCAAAGTTGATTTGTGTTATAAAAAATTTGTGATTAGGATAATTCCCCCTCCTTTCATATAGGGAGGTAACAATTTCCTTGTGTACCCACTACTTTAAATACTTTTGTTTGGGTTACATTACATTGAAAAGTAATATTCTGTCTGTCAGTGTAGGTTCTCAGTCATCCAGGTCATGGTAGTCTTAAGTGCCGAGTTGAATGCATCTGGACTTCTTTTCTAGGTTTTTGAAGACGTTTCACTTCTTATCCAATTCTGTAATACACTTTGACTTCAATGTGAACATAGAAACACATGTAATACTAGACGTTAATGTAATCCAGCAAACTAAATACAGACACAAGACACGTGGTCCTCTCAGGTGTTGATGTGCTTTCACACAGCATGTAGCATAGCTATCCAACTGTGTCCTTTTCACTCAACACTCGAAGTGTTACATTACTTTAGAGCTTCAATGTACAAAGTGTTTCCCCAACTAAATGCTACATACCAATGGAGAAGGGTTGAAAATATCAAAGAGAAAATTTCAACCACTGTTACAGCCTTAACATTACTTCTTCAATATCAGATTCTTATTCTAAAGATTTACCCTTGGATTCACTTAACTTTCACCTGCCCTTTACAAGATCCTGATCCTATCTTTAGTTGCTCCCTCTTCTTACCTGGACTAAAAGACTGATATTTTTCACCATTTCCATTGGATCTCAGGGGCAGTGAATGCCAGCATAAGATAAAATGGGGTCACAACAGCTGCGTTTTTAAAAAAAGGATGACATGTAGACCATTGAGGACCAGTTAAGTGAAATGTCTACAAGGGTTAGGATTACGCCAATCATTAGGGTTTGTGCTATATAATGTGAAAATATTCCAGCAGGATGAGATACCACTTAAAGCTGATTTTACCTTGGTTGGTATAAAATGCTGTATATGTATCAGCTGTCAAAAATACTCTGCGCAGAGAAGAAATCCACAAAGTTGGTCAGCATTTTGTTCATCTGTCTGTCATGTACCATCTCTAGGTTACTGTTCAACCCAAAATGATGCATTTCACTGTGTTTACCTGATTTGTGATCTTTTATTAAATGTCCATTTTTGACTTTCTGAATAAAATCTAATGGGTAACATAGCAGTCTAGTTCTGAGGCTATTGGTCCAGATCATACAAATCTCTAGTTTTGCCATGTAGAATCACGGTAATGCAGTAATAGTCCACCCTGAGCATACAGTCCACAGACTGTATGTGGAGACATGGTAGGGGTCAAGTACTGCTAGGCTAATTAGTTTTCCAGCTGAGTATGAATGAGATTATTTCATAGCACAATGTTTCTAGCTGTGTTCCAGGGTTCAAGGCTATGGCCTTAATGTGGAGTCTTTTCTTCCACTTCCACCTCTCACTTCTCCATCTTTCACATAGCTATAAATTTATATCGACTTTTCCTACCTTAGCCATGAAAAGGGACACTGCAATACATACACTATACCACAATCACATAACAGTACAGACAAGGACACAAGAACTGAAACCAATTTCCCTTCAGCATAGCCACAAACGTTAGGCAAGCATTCAGATGCATTAAATTCTACATTAAGGTTATTGAGGGTTCAGAAAAATGGAGGGTTTTGCCGAAATGCATTTGGTCTTATGTTGCGAGTCCTTACCATGCATTCAAGTGCACGTTCGAACACACTGAGATTATAGATTACATTGAGAAAACTACATTGTATCAGATCTTATCTGAAATTGCACTAATTTAAAAACAAGTAGAAGATGTTTACTTTTTTTGTGCTTGTCTCAGGGCCATGCACCTTTCGCTTAGTGCTGTGCTAATTACAACCTTATTAGCCAAGAAGGACTCAGGTGCTGCAGAATCCTTCAGTGAGGGCCATCTGTGGCTGACAGTGCCAGGAAGGCCGTCTCATCCAGCCTCAATAGCTAATGAACAAACACAAGGATTTTCTTTCAGATTAATTATCGTCACAATGAATGAATTCCAGGTCCTTTTGGTTGTCGTTCTCAGCATATCATCTTCCCATCAGCCTGTCAATCACCTCAGCCCACAAACAAACCCCTATCTGTCGACACAAACACACAGATGCACACTGTCACACAGATACACACAGATGCACACTGTCACACAGATACACACAGATACACCCAAACACACACACACACACACTCACCAAGACAGAAAATCAGATGAGCTAATTAAGATGTGGCGGCTGAGTGGGAAGTAAACTCAAACAGGGCTGGACAGATGTCTCACTCTGGTGACTTCAAAAGGGAAATAAAGGACACAAGGCCATGTAATGTGATTTAGATATAATACTTCTAGGTCAGGGGTGATGGCTCGACTGCTGGGCAGTGGGAGAGCAGCTGACAAGCGTGTAACTAACCATGACGGATGGGAATTCAATGGACTCCCTACTCCACACACTCTGAGCGAGACGGGAACAAATTACGTGGCTACCCACCTTGTCGGCTAGAGCAGAGGAGAAGATTCATTTGTCCCCAGAACATTTTTTGACACATGTATGGACTATAATCATGTCAGACAGGAAAGTATTGTGAGGGAAAATCCTGCTCCATGACCCCACAACAGTAATGTCCAGTCACAACAGAATGATATGATTAATGAGAAAAAAATGCTTTAGTGTTCCTCCCACATTTAAAATATGTGAGAATGTCAGGCCGTAGACAAAACACATCAACATTCAGTCCTCTAGTGAAGTGAATGTTTAATTCTAACCTTTTAGTCAATGTTTATGTCAAACTGAAATTATCTTTTTTGAGAAGAAATTACTCGATCTTTGGTGTTTGCTTTGACTTTGTGTATTTATTTGGTAAAAATTGTAATCATCTGAAGATGAAATTCAAAATTTTATTTCAATTCTGTATTAGAGGCCCCTGCATTACTGTTCTCCAGTTGTTCTCCCATTGCACTGGTAGAAATAGTTTCTATTACTTTAATCACAGTCAGTTAACCACCTTGGGGTCGCAGGATAACTGCGATCAGTGAAGTTATGTTAAATCTAGGAAAATAGCTATGAAGCATAAAAATACACTTCGGGTCACATTTACATAGAACAAATGAAACATGAGTGGTTATCCAGCCATTGTAGACAGCAGGATTGATAAAAATGTATGTTCACTCAGACACACATGAGATGGATGAATGAAAAACAACTGAAACACTTCATGTGTAGACCCACTGCTGGCACTTGTTTATGCTCTGTCAGACCTACTTAGTAAGACGTTCTGTTTGATCACGACGGATGTCAAAAGTGTTTATACTGAACGTCATAGAGAACTGGGAACCACAATTTTGTTTAAACGTGAGGACAACGTTGAATATTTTGAAACGTTCTCTCCAGGAAGATGGTCTCTTTAGTGTTGCACTCAGTTGTTCACATAGAAAGCGCCGCAAGCAGTTGTGTTGCAAATGTAAAAGGAGAGTTTAGTTGTATCCTTGGCTCCTTTCTCACCACAGCACATCTGGACCCTCAAAGTGTGAAGTGGGTGTGGGTGTGAAGGTTAGATCATCCATTAGAAAGTTACAGATGTTCCCCCAGTCTATACAACAAGTAGTTCACTGGCCCCTTGGACCACATTTCAGATTTTAGATTGATCATTCAGCCATGCAAAATAGACATTTAACACCAGTTAGCACCCTACCTTAGTTAGGTGAAAGGACATGGACTATATGTAACAGTACTTAATCAGCCTCATATTCTAGCTTCCCCTTTCGCTATGCATTACATTTAACATAAATGTTCAATTTTGTAAAAGGACATCAGCTGCTGCCATGGGAAGTATCCACCCAAAAATCCTGAAACCTCCACAAATATATCATATGTAGAAGATTTTTCAATTATCTTCTCACAAATTGTATGAAAAATATTTTTGGGAATCATCAGGTTGCAGAGAAAAGCAAAAGACAAAGACATTTTTAAGCTCAAGAGAAATCAGGGGTGAGTGCTTGTGGGGTGAAGACAAGGAGAGCATATAGACATCAGTAAGGATGGGGTGAGGGAAGGAATTAACGCAATGAGGGGTTAAAGCATTTTGCCTATTGTGCTCCCACTCTTCCGTACACTCTGAGAAATTAATAGGAGAAATTAGCAAAGCAATTACCACTTTTAATTGGAATAATTCTTCTCATCCTGTCACAGCTGCATCCAGAGGTGCACTTTTAAACCACCGTGTACATGTCTTTTTTTCACCAAACGCTATTATTAATTTCACAGATTTCTGTGGACCACTTTTAGCCTTTGACACCTGAACCATTGAGGGTGAACTCTGTACTCTGCACTCCACCACTTCTTCTGTTATTCTTAAAGGAAGAAAACAATGGTGAAGTCATCTGTGACAGAGGAAAGTGGTTGTAATTGTGGTTTAATATTGTGTACAAAATCCTTTGGACAAACAAACCTGTCAATGAAGCCTTGTCGCCACATTCCACCTTTTAAGTTTGACTCTATTTGGCTTTGCCATGTAACTCCATTTGTTTATAAGATTAAAGATATTTTTTTCGAACATTTTTTGCTGTACACATAGATATTTGGTGGCATATTATATATCAATACATGTTGTAAAGATTGTTCAGAGTGAACACAACACAACATGTGTTGATAAAAAGGCCATTTTCTCATCAAATCAAGCCACTTCCACTGTAAGGCTTGGGAATTTATTTGGGTTGCATTGAACAGCGTTTCTTTTAAAATAAGCAATCGTACTATTTTTTTATTGGTTTAAGTTATGCATGAAATCCCGTTGGGCTGCTCTCGCATGAATGAGACAATTGACAACCTCTGCAAGCGTTTATATTGCTTTTTGGCTACTGAAAGTTTATACTGGTTACAACGGACTTTGATGATACAAGGAAGACACAAAGACTTATTTCCTCTTTTTGTAGCATGCAGGCAATGAGGTTTTTGTTTTGCTTGTTTTTATTTTACTTTGATAAAATGTCGTTTTACATGCTGACATTTATGTTGCACATGGTTAAACTGCATGCTCACTTTTCACGGTAGATCTGTTGAGATGTCTCCAAATATATCAGTAGCAAGAAAACCACTTGTGTCTGCCTGTGCCTTGAGGGAATTACAGGAAGAGTGTAAACAGCGTTACTGTGGGGAATATGGATCAGGTACGACATACCTGCTTAGTGTTGCAGAGGCGATATCATGTGGTGAATTATGAAACAAAACCTGCATTCCTAGACTCCAGTTATCCCTTTCTATCAAGTATAAATCCAGCTGAAGACAAAAACAAACTGTGACATGTAAGAAGAAGAAATTTGGGAAAGGATAAGACAGGATGCCGATGAGTTCATTGTTTCACCTGACAAAAAATTGACCACAGGAGAGAAGGGAATAGCCTGACCTCCGCAGTGTCAGGAGAGGTTCATTTGCTGTTGCTGAACACTGCTGTCTTAGCGATTAATTGATTAGATTGATCTCTCAGCGTTTCACTTGAGATGGAATCCAAGTGAATTTTTTACACAGGACAGAGAGATGGGAGCATCTGTTGCCCCTGATAGCTTTGACTTATTTGACTCATCCTGACACAGAAAGATGGGTGTCTGCTTTGGTGCGTCTCAGAAACATTAGCCACAATGCGTTAACCCTGGCCCACAGCAGTGATTCCCACTGGGGCCACTCAGAAAATGTCCTGCCCTGATGGACTGATGGGAATCAGAGGAAATCAATAAGCAATGATAGACTTCTGCTGTCCACTCAGCTAATCCTGTTAGTGATAGCTGTGGATTTAATCGAATGGTTGCACACACTACAGACGCTCAGACACTGAGACAAGTGTGTGCACACATACACACACACACACCTCCAAGTACACTTAACCCCATAACATTCTTATGGATAAGATCTGCAGATCTTCCTCACACTCTCTCCGCTGTCATTTTGTTGAAACAAGCAGCAATTTGAGAGACAATTCATTCAGCGGTTAGAGGAGAATCAGTCAATTTAATAAATCCTTTGCTCATAGTCCAAGTTGGACCAGATTGCGGGAACATTTTCATTGGAGCTGAAGATGTGGAATAAAGACACATTTTGTCACTATGATCATTTGATAAAGGATCTCTTTTTTGATATGGAGATCAGTACAATACATGGCAGTGCATGGGAAGCTGAGCAGAAATGGACTTCCTTTGACAAAGACAATCTCTCCACATGCTGTATACATATCAAAGTGACATAAACCCTGATAACTACCCTCAATACATGAGCCACACATATGTTGCAAAGTATTTCTGGGTTAATACTTTAACCCACCCTCCTATAAATGAATAGACATCATAAAAGCAGGCCCCAGTGGCACATGTTTAAAGGTACATTAAGAGAGCACATCAATTGTAGATGACATAATCCCCAGCCCTCTTTTCAGTCGCTCTCTCACTTCCTTAATCTCTCCGTTCTTTAACCCTCATCTTCTAAGAGGCTGAAAGCTCCCTTCATCTTCTCCTCAAGCTAGCAGAGAAACCACAAGCTGCCTGGGGAGGGAGGAGAAGAAGAGGTATTACTGAAGTCTGATTAAATTAACACTGTGATGCAGATTTCTTGCCTTTTCCTCTCTCTTTTCGCCTTATCCAACTGTGTGGTGTCTTTGAAAATTAGATGAACTTGTTACATGAGGGTCTGTGCACGTATAATGTGTGCGCTTGTGTGTATATGTGCATCTGCTTTTAATTAATTACTCTTGTCTGTGTCATTAGCAGGATCCATGACTTGGGATCCTGATTTGCATAGGTGTCTTTGATAAATAAATAAATATAAGATAATGCGAGTTAATAAAAGACTAGAGTCTTCCTTTCTCCACCTCATCCACCCCCTCTAACCCTCTGTAACCTCCAGCCTCGCCCGGCTCTCCTCGAGGCAGAGAGCGGAACCATCCCCTGTAGAAGTACTTTAATTACAAGGTTCCTACATCCAAATAACAAGAGGTTTACATAACTCCCGCATGAGCTGCTCATTATTCAGAAACTATTCTTGCTATCCCTGTCTTCCCCCCTTCTAATACAAATGGTGTTCAACAATGTGAGTTCCCACAATGCACTTCCTATAAGTTAAAGTGAAAATTAAGAAAAGTTCACTTTGTCTAACCCAACGTCCAATTTACCTCCGTACATGTGAACTGAACTGCAGCTCAGACACTGATTAAATTCCATCTATCTGAAGCTAATTAATCATTTTCGCTGTGTCTAATATTGTTATTAGAAAGGTAATTAGTTGACACTGGTTCGTAGAATACGGCACATATTGGTGTAATCACTACAAAATGTAAGCTCTAGCATGAAATACAACCCAGATCTACAAAGTCTATTAATGGTATTTGATATAGACACCGACCAAGAGTTTATATACTCACTTAACATTGAAGATCAAAGTCAGGTTAGACGTCTTAGTCAAAAATCTACATTTTTCACCTTTTCCTTAACAATCAAGCATCATTTACAAATGAGGAAGGTACTGTCAGTCACAAATTTGGTCCCATGTCCTCTAAGGTATTTAACAAACTGAGTCCCCCCCACCTCACCATCCAATCTGTCTTCACTTCACTGAATTTGCAGCATCTCCTTATATCACATTTTATTCTAATTTACCCCCCCCCCTAAAAAATTGGCGACGTATGGAAATTGTGCAATTTTATTACTTCTGGCCATTCAGTGTCTGAACCAATGCCATTGTCCTCCTTCTTCTTCATTGACCCCATCCTTCCTCCGCCCATCTGCTCCAACAAGGTGATGTTTATCTCCAGCAGGAGGAAATTAAAGCCTTGCTTCATGAGCAGCAGATATGCAAATCTTATACAGTGCAAATAGATTGCGGAGCTCACACAGTGGACGGGGTGTACTGGGCCGCCCATTGAGCCTCACTGATTTAAAATCCAAATCAAGACGTGGAATTACAAGACACATGTGGCTTGAAAAAAAAAAAAAATTAAAAATCCAGACTTTCAGATATTAAGGAAAAATAAATAAAGAGGAGGGAATGACGAATTAATGGTGGATCTACAAATTAAAAAACAGATTATTTATTCAGCGGGTCCATCGGGGCAGATATGATTTAATAACTCTTGTTCGACCACAGGTGAACGCTTATCTGAAGCTCCAACACAAACAGCATGGAAATAAGTTCCTCTGATATCACCATTATATGGGATATGTATTTTCTTGAACTCACAAAATTGGAAAGTAATAGTGGCTATGCAAAATGCCTTGCAGTTGTGGAGTATGTAATTTTGATATGCATTAGTGTTATTGTTAGGTGGGGTGTATGGGCTGTTTCCTTGTGTGATTGCAGGTCTGGCTTGTATTGTGGGAGGGAAGCAGACAGGAGAAGATAGTATTAAACCTGTCCTTGCCATTCCAATCGGTCTGCATGTTCCTCTTTATCATTCTGCAGTTTCTATCCACTTACGCTATAATTAAGTTTCCTGACCCCTGCCTTGCAGCCTTAACTAGGCATTGGGAAATATACAGCCACTGCAGATCTCTTAGTCTGATGTGCGTGCTCTCTCTCTCTCTCTCTCCCTCTCCTCTCCCCTCCCTCTCCCGTCTCCTTTCCCGTTTCTGAAAATCTCTCTCCGACTGTCTCTTTCTTTCTCCGAGTCTCCATGGCACTGTAATGGAATAAGAATTATTAATCGAGTAATTGTGTCGAACACATTAGTTTGCATTGAATTTCTCTCTCTCATTTTCGATGCTTGATTATCAGGCTATTGGGCAGGCTCTACCCCCCACACCCACCAAACACATAACACATGCCCACACAAACACACACACAAACATCCAAAGGGGCTAGATCACACTTCCCTAAAGGGCATAATCTCTCCCTCTTTCTAATGTGCATGCATAGACACACACTACAAACTCACACTCCCACACACACACACACACACACACACAATGGGCTGAAGAGTGTTTGTATCATACCTAATGTGTGTGAGTGTGAGGTGCTGAAGGAAAAGGCTTCTTCCTGATTGGAAGATTTTTGTAATGTCCCTTTAACCTCCAACCTGTCTGATAAAGAAGCCAGGCGCATAGAAAATAACCCCCAGCATATGTACAAACATGAATTTCAAAAGCAGAAAAAAAGCCTAAAACCCTAACATCAGAGGCAGGCGTGTTGGCACTGACATTCATCATAAAAAACCCCTCTTCAATCATAATTAGTCTAATTAATTTAAATCAGTGTTGGATGCCTATCTAAATACAGTGACAACACAAAATGAACATCCCTCCAGCACATAGCCTCAGCCTATACGTTCCCATAGTGAAACACACCCTCGTAGGATTAGAGCAGAAGAATAGGGGGATTATTATTTCATGACCTTTCAATCCGCTGCCTGTCAGGTTGAACTAAAGCCATATATGCTGCTGGAGGACTAATCTCCTTCTCCCTTTGTGTCCGCAAGGGATGTGTCATTTCTTTATCCCCTCTATCCAGATTTACTCCATAAAATAAACTTCCTAGCCTGATCTGATAAGAAGCCATCTCCTTACCGGGATAAGGCTGTGGTGCCTCGCCTCCCTGCTTCCCCGTAGCCGTATTTTTGGGTGTCAGATAACTCAGACGGGGATGGGAACAGTCAGGAAATGCCACTTTGTCTGTCTGGGAGCAGGTGACAACAAAACGACAGTGACTCTGATTAGAAAACACCCTCCTTCTCTCCCCCACCACCACCACTCTCTTCTTCTTTCTCTCTTTCTAAAACCACCCAAAAAAAAAAAAAAAAAAAATCACAGATTATCAACACTTGCCAGGTAGTGTGTGAGACACAAATAAATTGATATTTGCAGGCACACATTTAGACACGCCAAAGTCGCTGCATCACAGACACACACTTATGTTGCTTTTGTTATCGGCCCATCTTAATTACTGGTAAGTCATCACTGCTCCAGCTGTCAGTCTGAGCCATGATCTGCTGATCCGACTGCTGCTGCCTGCCCGTCCTGTCTCCCCATTTCCCCTGCCTCAACATCTGTGCGAATTTTTTACAAATTATTTAATGGATCTGAGTCATAGTTTAGCTTTCCTTCTTGCCATCACACACTACAAGGCTCTTGCTAGACACAATGTTAGATTTGATGCACACAAGTATTTCAGGTATTTTTATGAAGAGTACTCTCCCCTGTTACCTAAAGGTCACAGCCTACAGGTGGCAGAAATGAGCATTATGGATTGGAGAAGCAGAGGGTTGCAACAGCCAGCGTAGACAGCAACTGCATTAAGTGAAAAATATAATCTCTCTTTTGCCCAAGAGGAGGAAAAAAAAAAAAAAAATCAATCTATGAGGCCAAAACTGCAGTGTAACTGAATGATGGCTGTATTTAACAATTTGTGATGTAAAAAAAAGTTTCATTTTGTATCCTAACTAGGGGGTGACCAGGTCAAATCAGCTGACACAGAGTCATTAGTTCACACTCATCACTGACTATTGAAGATTTAAAAAAAAAGAAAAAAAGAAAAAGCTCTTGGAAACAACGGTAGGAAATACTAAACCAAAAATAAAGGATTCTTGTAGACAAAATAAATAAATAAAAATATAATGCCACAATCAGCAGTCAGGTCGATTTTTAGCAATTAAAATAAAGTAAACTAAGGCAAAGGTTTGGGGCTGAAACAAAAATAAATGTTTTACTGGCTACTATTTTTTAAGTGGTGAAATTTTATCAGGTCTGATCAGACAAAGTCACCACTAAATTCCTTGATACACCTGCAGTATCTTCAGTGTCCACTGGCACTTTATAGACAACATCTCCATCGTAAAGATTTATTTTAGTGCCTTGTTTTGTTTTGTTTTTGTGTGTGTCTGTGTGTGTTTGAGGGGGGGGCTGATAAAAGCATCTGCATTTGCTCCGTTTGTTTCTGCTGTGACAGAGGCTGTGGAGGCAGCCACTCAAACTGACCAATTTACCCCAAGTGGAAGTGTTGCAGTTCATTGAGAGTCATGCAGGCGCTGAATTGTCCCCCTGCTCCGGACCTCTACCGCGGCCGGACCCTAAAGCACCTATTCATCTGCTCCCTTTGATTCCAGGCTACTGTTCCTCACCTCCCAACTCTGCGCGGTATTATTGCTCTGATTGGCACGACGCAACATTTTCTGCTTGTCTGCAAAACCGGATCCCCACACAGGCAGCAGAGCCCCCCCCCCCCACAATACACACACACACACACACACACACACACCCCTTACTCCTCCTTTTTTCCCCCTCTTCAATACGACACAATTGAAAGGCAGGTGCATTTCCGGAAAACAGTGGCTATTTACGCGCACACTGCATCACCAAATTGCTTCAAAAAATTAAGCGAGCGCGAAGGAATTATATAAAAAAACCCTTCAGGCTATCTTAAAAGAGACAAAAATGTTTCTTTTAAAATGTCAGAGTTATGGTGATAAGAATCTGAGGATGCAGGGAGGACTTTGGTGAGAAGTGACTAATTACCCTGTGGACCGTCCTGATAGTGGAGAATAATTAGATTTACACAAAAGACCCTAAACCAGCATCTGAATAACAAGAGCAACATTTTCAATAGAAAATTTAATTTGATTTTGTTGCGAGCTCCCTCCGTGCTCTCGAAAGGGAAAGTGAGAGAGAGCGTTATAAGGACAAAACAAAACAAAAAAAAAATTAAAGAAAAAATAAAAGAAAGACGGCAAGAAAAAAAAAGCCTCTTCCCGGGACGGTTTCATGCCTGATTTGGTTGGAAAAAAGCTGACAAAACCCACGGTAATCAGAAGAGGAGACCACGGCCTGCACGGCAGCTTATATATCCACAATGTAAGAGCGATTAGATAGCAAAACATATTGACTAAACACGGATTAAATGAAATAGCCAGGCTTATTACGAAAGCAGTGACTAAAAGTTTTAGTCTTGTTTCTCTTAATTCTAGAAGAAATTTGATTTGAAGTAAAAATAAAAATGTCCTTTTTTTTTCTTTTTTAAAATCAATTCCACAAAACAATTAGTGTTTGAATAAATCACTTTTATGGTTGTGGAAGTAAAAATACTGAGAATTAAAGTAAGTTCAGAAAAGTCAAAAATTACTGGAAATGAGGTTATTTGTGAAAGAATAAATAAATAATACACAAAGAGAAATTTAAAGGATTTTAATGATCATAAGGCCACACAAAAGCATATTAAACTGGCTCTAACATATAAAACATAAATGTTTAAAGCCACTTAAAAAGAAAAAAAAAAAAGAACAGAAGTTGCATTAAAAAATTAAAGCTGCCTCCAGTGGGTAATTTGTAATCTATATGGTGAGTAAATAAAACAAAAACAGGGTGAAATTGATGATTTTATTACACAAGGAAATTATTCTTCCATCACTGTGTAAAATATCCGCTTTTATCATAGCCTACATAGACAGGCATATGCTAACTATGTAGGCCATACTACATGCAAATGGTGTAAGAGTGCTTTAGAAGATTAGAAGATAGACACCCGGCCCACAGTGGGCTGAGAGGAGTGGGCTCTCCTCCAAGACTGTGTCCTATCTCCTCAGGACTGAAAAAAGCATCCTAATCCTTTACCTTTCATAGTGATCTAAAGCCGATTTAAAACTGTCACTACCCTAGTTTGTTTATTTCATGTTCATCTGCAGCTCAAGGCGATACTCTGCACACCCACTTATGACATGAGAAAAAAGATGTGTGTGTGTGAGAGAGAAAGAGAGAGAGAGACAGAGAGAGAGAGAGAGAGGGAGAGAGATCAAGACACTACAGAACAAAAAGAGAGAGAGGGGTGTATGTAGCAAGCTGACCAGCAGAGGAAGGAATACCCAGTGTGTGTGTGTGTGTGTTTGTCTGTGTGTGATCTGACTGTACTAATTGTTGTATTTTCTTTTTATGTGTTCAGACCTTGTGCTTTGGGTCTCAGACATCCACCTCTTATTTAATGTGCCGTCTAACAAAACCTAGCAACTCAGCTCGAATTCACTTCCAAAAATACACACACTCCGACGCAAACAGAAAGTCCACAAGACAGATGAGTAAACACAGTCGCTCTCCGTCTCTGTCTCTCTCTCTCTCCCTCTCACATGCACACACAAAAACACAAACCATTGACCGCTGAACTGGCAGGCCCACAGGCAGACCACCTTCCTCTCCTCTCCCTCCTGCTCCTCAAGGCCTTACTGTATTATTCTGTAAGCAGCAAGAGCCCAGCATTGACAGAGCTAATCACTGGAGATGCAAGGCCTCTCTCTCTCTCTCTCTCAGACACACACACACACACTCACACAGACACACACACACACACACACACAATGATTGACACACAATGGCAGCGAATCTATGCAGTCCCCCCCGTCTTGCTTTTTGCTTTCTCTCTCCTAGCTGAAAAGACAAGGGGGGAGGTTTGTGTGTACGTGCATGTGTGTTGGTAGTGGTGGTGGTGGTGGTGGGGTTACAAGGAGTGATGTCCAACAAACCGAGGCGGAGCCAGAGGAGAAGTGAAGACGGCAAAAGATGTGCTTGTGACTAACGCTGTTGCTATCCCTACTCCTAATCCCCCCATTCTGTTAGATGCAGCAGCCAATCTGGATAGAGACTCAACCCCTCTCATATGAATATGATCCCTGTGCTGGCTGAAGCCCAGTCAACCACTGATCCTGTTATCATCTCACCCGAGAGAAAGAAAGGAAAATGAGAAGGAGAGACAGAGAAAAAGAAAGGGAATAAGAGAGGTGTGTTATTTATTGTTTCCTCACACCTCCTGTGTCATCTGCCCCACTCAGTACATTGAATTCCTCCAGAAATTTAAACCTCGAGGGACCTTTTCTGAACATGTCAGTCATATCACTGGGTGCACAGGGAATAGAGGAGTTGCCCATTAATTGTAAGGTTGGTGGTTCAATCCCCACACGTCTACTATACACATGTTAGAACACACTAGATACTAGACAAATCCACAAGAAATGGCTGGAAAATATCTTTCTTTCATGTTTTTAATGTTGACAGGGGATTGATACCACTATTTTACAGATCCATAATCTGAGTTTTTCACTGACTTGTTGGAAATTTGAATTTGTGAAACAATTTTCTTTTGTCAGACATTTTAAGCCTGGAAGATGACATAGAAAGCTAAAAGCATAATAGCAAATCCAGACCATCATCCCCTTCAAGGAATTTGACATCCTCAGCACTTTCTTGTTCATATTGTTGGAGTTTAATTTTATCAGTGAATTGTATCGTGCCAGCACTTTTAATGTCTTAAACTGCCCTGTTATCATACTGTGTTTATATTTTATGCTGCCGTGTGGAAAAGGTTTCCTCTTGTGGGAAAGAGTTGATCTGAACTAAACTGTGCCCCAAATTGCTCCCATTATTAGTGTGTGGGCAGAAAATGTCCTTTTAGACTAAAAATGTCTGCTAACATTTGATAATTCAATACAATCAGCTCAATGATGTCATCAACACATTTCTGCTGTCCAAATGAATGATTCCTGGCTGTAATTTAAAACTAACTAAACTAAATTTGTTCTTAAGGACTTTGTAAAATATTACAGCAGAACTGAATTATCAAGGACAATTATAGATGACTTTGCATATTTATCATAGAACAATACATGTCAATATGGGAAAATATCCTAATTAATATGATGATAATTATATCAGTCATTTGGCCCATACTGGGGATGTGCCAGAATGAATGTAGTGAAATCTTGATTAATTTGTTATTGTTTTGACAGGGTGAGGCCAGTCATCTTATGTCCGCCATGTGCTGGTTGCCCAAGGCGACAGGAAGCAGTGTGGTTAATTAAAGAGTGGACAGCACTCCAGACTCCACTCACACACTCCTGGTATTGTCATAAGCACCACTCCTACAACACACTCCCTCAAGAGTCATTTCCCTCTGTTTCTTAGGACATGGAGGGCCGTGCCGTGGCCTCCAGAGCACTGAAGCACACTCTGGTGAGTCTCTTGTGGACATGCGGAAGCATGGACGCATACAAGTCCACGGTCACCACCACTGCATAGACTCATCCAGATAGCCAGCAGATAACACTTTCAATTCAGCTTGATGTTATCACTTTCCTTTTCTTAGAGAAATATGAACCTGTCACATGGGGCGATCTTACAGATTTGTTACATAGTTCCATGGTAGATAAATCCAACAAAAGGGCTAAGGCCTTGCCCCCTCTGCATACAGAGTGAGAATGACTGCAGCACTAATCAGTGGGAGAGGATCACATCTGGCCTGACAGCAGCTGCATCACTGTTTAGAGGACCTGCCAGCGTGAGAAACACACAGGTCGATTCCCTTTTCTCCCTGGACAGAGTGGGTGTTCTTCTAATTCATTTCTTCTTTCTTAGTCCTTTTCTTTGAGCTAGCCAATTAACCTGGGTGCAGTGCACTAATGAGTTCCCTCTGGTGGCTCCGCACTGCTCAATGGAGAAGAGGGAAGAGCAGGTTGAGCCAAAAGGGAAAAGCAGAGAGGGGTCAGAAAGGGATAGCACAGGGCTGCAGAGGTTGAAAGGTGCAGCCATGGCAAAGGCGAAGATGGGCTAAGAGAGTTTGAGAAAGGGGTGAAGAAGGTTGAAAAAGGGGTGAGGAGAAGAGAGAGGTGAGGACTGAGGGGTTTAAGGCAAGAAAATATGTGATGGGTTGACGCCGGAGGAGAGGGGACAGAGCACCATCCAGTTGGCCACTGCAGGCCTATCACCAAGACATTGTCAGCCAGACAATGGGCTTATCAGCCTCCTTTTCACACCAGTCTGATTAACTGGGAGGAATGGGAGGAAAAGGAGGGGAAGGGAAAGGGTACGTCCTTGTACCAGCCCAGTAAATGTCAGAAATGGGGCCAGGGACCCAAACTAGCCTCATGGATTGAGTATATGTCACTGAGAAAATGGGGAGAGTTTTAAACCATATGTGTGTTAGCCATGTTAGCAATGGGGGAGGTTCAGCCGTAATAAATCTACAACCTTTGTAAATGTATCTCACTGACCAGATTAGCAAGGAAGTGATAAGCACCTTTAAGCACCATTAGCTAAATCTGTGCGTGTCATCAGTCACAGAATCACCATAAAGCACAGTAAGGTGCAATATATAACTATGCTATGCTAAGTTTACAGAGGGTGGGAGTAAGGTAACTTCTCCAAAAAAAGTTTATCAAAACAATCAGCAATGCACATTTTCACTTTTTGGAGACAGACTTTTTTGAAGTTGCGAAAAATACTTCTATCCTTTCTGCCCCAAATCTCACACTTACTAACCAAAACAAATCAAATCACACTGCTGAAAAAGAAAAAAATGCTTGAATATTAATAGAAAGATAAAAAGAAACTAAATAAAATGTGATGCTTATGTGAATACACTCCTCATTTTGTGGTTGTTTATGGACTATTAATTATGTATAAATTAGCATTATGAATTGAAACAACATTATTTGAGGGTAACGCTGGTTTATAGCTACTAACACTTATTTGTCAAAAATGGTCTTGCCTGCCAGCCGCAATTTTGTCAAGCTTGGCGAGAGCTGTATAGAACAACAAATGACTAAGAGAAGGTTTCAGCAAAATTGTTTGTGTCATTGTTCAATTAGTCTCCTGGGATATTGATCCGGCTTGTTTGTTTACTTGCTTACCGCTTCCCATTTGTACGGCCTTGACAGCCATCTGTCACACAGAGGGACAGTGAGAGAAGGGAGGCAGGAGGTGATAGAGTGGTAGGGAGGGAAAATGATTTACAGTGATGAGATAAAGGTGAATAGAAAAAAAAAAACTTTCAATAGGTTTTAAGAGGAGACCTAATATAATAGGGGGAAATAAGGATGGCAAAAAGATCCTTTGTGATATAGAGCTTGAAATGTTATTCAAAGTAAAGCTTTTTTGGAAATATAAATTCCTAATCCAATGAATCCATAAAAGCTTATGTTCTTGTTGCTCAATGATGCCAATTCAGTGGGGAGTGTTAGAAAACCACTGCTTGGAGTAACAAGTGGTTGTACTCTTCTTCCTCTTCATTTCCTCCTTTTTTCTCCATTTCTTTTTTTCTGAAGAAAAGATGCAGTAATTAGTGGGTAGACCAGGTGGAAGCACACAACTCAAGAGCCCAGCGCTAGCTTGCCCTCTTCTCCACAGGAAGATGGGAAGAGGGAAATGGGGAGGAGGGTGGAAGAGGGTGGCCATGACTGGAGAGGAGAAAGTGGCAGAAGAATACAGATAGGTAAAGAACAGGGAGAGGGGGAGCAGCAGCCGGGCTTGGGAGCATATTGGGTCAAAGAAAATAAAACGTGTCATTTAGCCAAAGAAAGAAGATGAGAGCAGTCTGCATGATGGAGGGAGGGGGGGGAGTGGGGGGCTGAGAGCTGGGACGGCTGGGCGAGGTGAAGGGGAGGTGGAGGCGAGGTTAGCTGTTAAATAAGGTGGGGGTCATAAGAGAAGGGGTGGATGCCCACCGTGATACAAATGAGGGTCTGCAGGCAGGGGGGCCACCCACAGTACAACTTGGCCAACAAAGGTGCTTCTGTCTTGGCCTCCCTCCTCCACAGACCTCCTTGAGTGGGCAGGATTCCATTAGCAAGCTGCAGAACCTGGGGTCTATTCATCCGCCCGTCCAGGCCTGACTGAGTGTGTTCACAAGCACACAGACACACATGCACATGTACACATGCACAATGACCCACACACGTGCTCACCAAGCACACATGCATGCACTCATTCACAGTCACTCACTCACACACATACACAACACCACTAATTAATCCGCAGATTACCCAGCCAATTATTACCACACTTGTACTAATTAGAAATTATTTAAAGCATTTCCCAATTAGGGTTTACATGCTCAGTTGGGCAGGAGTCTGCCTCGATAAACCAACTGGTTTTATGGTGGTGGTGGTGGTGGTGGTGGGGGGGCTCATTCATATACACATGCAACTGCGTGCACAGACGCTGGCACACACATACACACACACACAAATGCAAACACACACACATTTCTGGATCTGACTGTGGTAATCAGGCCGTCTCAACGAGTCCCTCTCTTAGAACGAGGGGGATGAGGACAGACAAGAGGAAGAAAGAGAAAGAAATAAAACGACAAAAGACATGCTCCTTCAGTGCAGCAGCAATACTGTAGGTCGCTCTTGTTAGGGCTGGGGACAGTGATTAGGAGAGGCCACAATAAGACCTGCCAGGAAACACATGCCAATTACGTTACCAGGAGAACCATGGGCCCTCATTGCTATGGGAAACCCACTAGTTTCCGCACCACACGGCCCCCTCACGCACACGCGCACACACACACACACACACACACACACACACACACACACACACACACACCCATGGCCTCATCCGCTAGCTTTTTCAACCCTTTGATTACATTATGACATGAATAAGGGGAGGCCAAGAATAAAGACAGGAAGGTAGAAAAGAGGAGATGACACCACAGCGCAATGGACAAAATTACTATGGTGAGCAAAGATAGTCAAAGGAAGAGCAGCAGTTTATGTTTGAGATCAAAAGTTGGTTCTTCAGACGGCTAAACTTTTACAAACCTCCATGTGGATTGAAAGTGTGGTCGGTCAAACCTTCATTGAGACAACGATGAAGTAAGAGAAAATGACAAGGAGACGAGAGAGAGAGAGAGAGAGAGAGAGAGAGAGAGAGAGAGAGAGAGAGAGAGAGAGAGANAGAGAGAGAGAGAGAGAGAGAGAGAGAGAGAGAGAGAGAGAGAGAGAGA
>CM076658.1:8585938-8824309 GCA_038496675.1 Rachycentron canadum
GGGGGGGGGGGGTGTTGCTACAGGGGTCTCATCAGACTACAGGGCAAACTTGAGAGAAGACAAGAGCCCCTCAGAGACCAAGAAACACAAAATGCCCCATGAAACAATTTCTACACTTCTGCGTCCCCTCAAGCACATCACAACGAAACAGCGAGGCATTGATTCATGATCAAACGACCGTGATCGTCACTCAAATTCAATAATAACAACCTTCACAATCAAAAGCGCTCTAAATATACTGTACCTCCACTTCGGGCCAGGATTAGGCCTTTCTGTGCACACATTTGTGTTGATGTGCTGCATTATGGAACAAAGAACTATCAGAATCGAAAACAACCATGCAAACACAGATAAACGACAAATCAATTAATTTGAAACGTGGTGAAATAAACTGAACAAACAGCACTGTATTTGATTGCTAAAATATGAATGGTTATTTAAAAATAATTCTGCACAGGAGTGTAAGATTCCTCACAATACACAGACAAAAACTAGGAGGTGCTATGAGTACATACACACATGCTTTAACTGCAACTTTAAAGGACTTGAAAGAAATTTTAAGTTGCATTTCATTCAGCAAAACCAAGCAACTTCTTTCATGATAGAAGAAGAAAAAAAAATCTAATTAATAACTGTGTGCTCTGAGAGTCATGTTATCAAATCCAGCCTACTGGAGTGTGACACCACTAAAATAATACAATCATCAAGCATAATGAGTGAGTTAAGAAGTTAACTTAATGCATGTATCAGAGTAAATGGTTGCAGCTAAGCATTGTGTTATTTCATCACTGTAGAGACTTGATCTTAATACAAATCTCTATGTAATACAGGCCTATTCACACAGCCTGCCTTTCCCCTCTGGTTCAATTATCATGTGCTCTTTTGGAGAGATATTCAATTAAAAAAGGATCCTCCTTTAGTTTTATCAGAAAATAAATTTGCCAACAGATAAATAATTATTTCAAAATGCTGTGTGCATACAGGCATGGGAGTGTGAATGTTTTACTCCACAGAAGAAAGTTGAGAAGTTAAATAAAAAAAAATAATAAAACTGATCAATTAAAAGAGTAATTTGAAAAACTACATTTATCTTTACAGTTTTTCTTTATTGAGACATAAAATGAGTAAAAAAAAAAAAAAAAAAAAAAGTACTGTCAATTACAAGATGAGAGTGGACTATTGGAAACAGAAGGACAATTAAGCAGCCATGGAATCATGAAAAGAAAAGCAAAGGACAGACAGAGCAGCAAGTCTACCTTATTCAGTGAGCAGCGTTTTTGTTGAGAGTATTCTCTACTGAATTTGTCGGCTTTCATTTCATTTCTCTGACATTCTCTCTGTCTGACCATCCAAGTCCTCTCCTGAGACAGATGAGTGGAAGCAGAGTTCCAGAGAGAGCTATCAGGATTAGGATAATTAATATCATCTCATTTCACTGTGATCCTCTCCGCAACCCACTGCACACACGAGGACAGGATGCAGTGAATGCTGTGGCAAGAGTATCCGGTCGGCTGTCAATCTAGACTGAAGACCCCCCCCCCCCAATACCGCCCCACCACACATACACACACACACACTTTCCAACTAACACACACAAGCGCACCCTCCTCAGTGGCTAAATTGCAGTTTGAGAGACGACAGGGGAGAGGCAGCGGTGGCAGTGGTGGGGTGGTGGGGGCTGCCGGGCCCGAGGGACGCCATACAATGGAGCGTGCGGCTGACCAGCGTTCAGGTGAAATTGAATTGGAAATCTTCCACGGCTGGTTAGCATAACAAAGGGCCTCGTGGCTTTAGACAAAGGCTGCTTCTCTAATGCACAAAATCAATCTCTCTACGGGCTCAGTGCATTGTTCCCTACCGCCATACAGGTGTTCCTTCAATGGTCCTTAATCAAAAGTGTCAAAACAAAGTTAAGAGTTATCTCTGCTCCTCTGCAGCTGCTTCTGCAGAGCAGAAAGAGGGAAAGAGACCAGACACGATAGCAAACAGCTGAGTGAGTGTGTGTATAGGATGCTGAATGCATTCACTACATCCCACTGTATGCCATGGTCTGTTGGTGCTAAAGTTGAGCCACAGCGGTACACTAATCTCATTTCTACCTGAGCCCTGTCCAAATGTGCACAACTGGTACTCTCTGGTGCAATCACTGAACAAACCCAGTCATGAAAGCAGAAGCAGAAGTTTGTCTTGCTTAGCTTATTTCAAAGAAGAGGAGGATGATGGCGAAAGAGGATGGAAGCAGTGATGCAGCCTCTCCATTTCTCATCTCTACCATCAATCTAAAGGCCTAATTGGTAATATTGGAAATAGCTACCTTTCTCCTTAAAGGTTGTTTAACAATGAGAAAACAAGTTCAGCCCTGTGAGTTTCAGCCCCCCCCGATGTTTGCTTTGCTCCCATACTGTAACACTCTCTCCATTTCTCTGTAGGCACAAGACCTTGAATTACTCAGGGCAGACTGAATGAAATAAGAAGAGTTAAAACTCTGAATAGAGACCTCAGCCCATGTGTGTGGGCTAACTGATTCATCTACCAAGAGCTAATAAGTGTTGTCGTTCTTTCCGTTTTAAGTACTTTCTGCTGCTGCAGGGTTGTAACATGATATGTATACACCTGAACTTTATGTGCCCTCCCTATATGACACAGAGTAACCTAAATACAGGTAAACAGATCATGTCTGCAGTGCATTTAACTTGTGTTATGCCAGTTGGTTCACAATAGACATTCAGCACACAGAACTGTGTGAGAGTGGACAGTATGCATTATGTTACATGTATCATCTGTTATGGATGGAGAGAGGACGCATTCATTGGTTGGATGTTTTGATGAGAATCTTTGTCGCCGCTGTCTGTGGATTACTACATTAATAATAACATAAATAATCTGTAGACTAATCCCATCTCCTAATAAGTGGCATCATAGACTCAACGCCTCCAGTTTGACAGCCAGCAGACGACAATCCATCAGTCCACCAATACACATTCTCCTGAAATTCATACATTTTAAACCATGTGATTTAAAATGTCAGCTGAGTGGCAGGGAAATCTTTATGAAACCTGACATTTTCATGATCATGACAAGGGGACAGTAATCTAGATAAAATCATTTATCATAGTGGATGTAATCTAATACCACTGATAGTCATACATATCGGGTTGCTGTCAATTGTCAATGTTTCTGATAATTTTAACATATGTAAATGTAGCTGTTCAGCTAGTACCTGACAAAGGAGACAAGGTGACAAATCCTGTAAATATTAAGTATAACAAAAAAAAAAAAAAAACAGTCAATAAGTCTATATAATGTCGTAGGCCAGTCCTAACAAAGGCTTTAAACAAGAATTTAGTCAATTGATTTCTTAGTGATAACAGTAGCAGAAACCTGATCTGTTGTTCTCTGTAACCTCTGAAAATGTCTCTTTTTCTCTCCATTTTGGCCTCATAACCGTCCTCAGAGTGGATTAATCTTGGTAGATTCGATTGGTAGAGATGGTAGCTGCTTATGAACAAGGGTTCAACCATTTCTGTAGCTTTCTAAAACCAACATATCTGACGTTTAGACACATATCATGCTGTAAAAGGTCATCTGTTAGAAAGGAGCCAAGAATTAAACTCATTTCAAGTTAACCACCAAGTGAAACACTTAGAATGACTTCCTGGAGAGACCGTCTCTCTGGAGGTGTTTCACACTGCCTCGGAGTGTGACTGTTTAGATCAGGTATAAAACACTTCTGACGTCTGATGTGGTCTGACAGTGTATCTTACGAACTAGTTCTGACAGACCATAAACCCATCCTAAGCCTGCCAGGACATGATTAGGGGCTGTGCAGTTCCAACAACTTTTTGTCAAGAACTTCCTGTGGCCTCTAACTCTCTCTGTGACTCTTTTCTTTTTACATGTTACTATGGCTGAGCATGCAAAACAGGTCTTGGCATTAAGCTGTGTTTATGTATTTTCTAAGATGCCAATATCAATACCAATAATGCCATGCAGCGGGTAGCTGTAGAAACCATGAACAAATTGCTATTTTGTGCTTATTCAGTTTTATAAAATGGTGTGTACAGACAGAAGGCAAGGTGAATTTTAGTGGCAGTGTAATTGCATAAAGTGAACGGAAAGATGCGAAGATGTGACCATGGGGCAAATCTCCATGGAGAAGCAAAAAGAAATAAAACCATGCAAGTACGAATTAAAAAGGTTTCAACTGGAGCTAGAAACTGCTGCTTATCCCAGGGTTTTATGAAGCTACTCAGACGATAACTGGAGAGAAATTAAAGCAAGAACTTGATGAATTGTGAGATCAGTCTGAGTTTGAGCCAAACACAAACACACACACACACACACACACACACACACACACACACACACACACACACACACACACACACACACACACACACACACACACACACACACACACTATGTCTGTACAGTTGGTTCACTGCCTAATTGGGGTGCATAAACAAAATGGTCAAATTTGCGAAATAGATGTTTGGTGCAAAGATGCTTCGCTTTTACAGGTCCCCTGGAAAAGAGATGAGCTAACTATGATGCCTCCACTCACAGATGGACTTGCCTCATATGCCCAGCTGTGACGTCTCCCTAACAAAGATCTAGGGCTAAAGGGAGATGGCGTTCATTTAAGGCCACTACAAATAGAAATATTCAATGATGATGAGCTTGTTTTTTTTTAAAAAACTTTGGTATGCCACGTTAATAATAGATACTGTTGACAGAGGCTGGATTTTTAGTTATTCATATAGTTAAAACTATCAATGGAATATGAATGAGGAACCTGAAATTGTCTCTTTGTTGATGACAGTGTTGCACGACTGTAATTTTTGCATTTATAAGATGTGACAAATTGCATTGTGGGATGGTTTGCAGATGTCACAGATTTTTTAGACCACTATGAAAATTAAAAAAAAAAAAAACAGTAAAAACACACACACAAAAAAAATGGAGAGAATATATTGTGTACCATTTGGTAAATGAGAAGTGATTATGCACAGTGTGTGTGTAAATTAATTAATTTAAATTAATTACTATGTTACTTTCTATAGGGACTTTCACTTTTTACATTTTCTGGCTTAGGTAACAATGCAACACATTAAACAGCTGGCCTGTACTCCAGTGAATCTAGTTTCATTAATCCCTTGTAATAATTCAACTCTTTTTATGGTATGTAATTCTCACAATTTCTCATATGTTGTATATATCGTTGAATTGACACACTTTCATTGAAAACGTGTCTAACACGATGCATAGCTGTGCACCTACATGCAACGTGGGCTGAAAAGACGGAATAATATTTCATTGAGAACAATGAAATATTGATTTTGTCTGTATTAAAACAGAGCATACGTTATCACAGGCAGCAAGAGGTATTTTAGCATGGCTGGAGAGCTTCACAAACCTTGACCTGAAAACTCTTTTGTGAATATACATTTTCACACATAAACAGCATTTTCAAAATTAGCTGGCTTACTGTGGATGTGATCTGTGGCTCTTCTCGCTTCCACTATCACCAGCCGGCTAACCACCAGCCCTCAGCTCAATCTTTCACAGCCTCTGCTGCTTCAGCCCTTGGGAGGACTCATGCAGACCAGTTGATTAAAAATCACTTAGTGGAGAACACAAACAAAGCTGTCAGCCTTTGGCTTGCCCTTGGGATTGGAGTGATGGGGGTTGCAGAGGAGGGAGTAGAATGAACAAGTAGATGAAGGGGAAGAAGAGCAAAGGAGACACCAGGTTGAGCTAGATTTGAAAAGTTGACATGCTAAAATGATTACTAACTCAATATTACCACATGAATATGTAATATACAAAGATTTCCAAATCTTTTTTTTTTAAGCTGTGTAAAAGTACATTTTAGGCTCTTTGTCAGCCAGGAATCCTCCAGTATCATATTCATATTATTCTGAATATGACAATATTGATACGAGTTATGTAAAAACAGCATATCTGCTTAGGATATTTCAAATTTTAGACGTGTGGGACATGCCGATATTATTATGATTTTAGGAGCATTCTTTGGGTGTGTATCAAGCACATTCTGGGCAAAAAACAGAATATTTTGTGAGTGTAAGTATAGTGATTTAGACTTCAGGCTGAGCTGTGATGTTGTTAGTTCCTTTTTTTGCTGTAGGAGGCCTGATTTGAACCAGTTTGTTAGACTGATATAGACAAGTTAATGTAATAAAATATAAAAAAAGGTAAGGCATGATTGGGTTAATGTGATATTTTTATATCGATTATATTATATTTAACTCAAATTCAGTGACCCAGACACATTTTTTTAACTCATGCCAAGAATATTTCTTTTGTGAGTTTTCACAATTAGGTAAAATTTGTTTTATTAACCATGACATCCACATAAACCAAAATTCCCATGTTGCTTAAACTTTTAAAAGTTTCAACTAAACTTCATTTAAAAAAAAAAAAAAACATTTTCTTTGGTGTGCTTAAGCCTATTGAATGTTGTAACCTTGTTTCAAGTAACCCACTTAAGTCTCCCTAACTAACTATCACCCTAACATTTTGTCTCCTTCATTTATATTAAGCTACATTATTGTGCTAATTTAGTTTCAAGTGGGAACATCCTTGAATCTTCCTTGGTAGTGTGCTCATGGAAGCTCTGGAGCTGAGAGTTGGTTGACGAGAGGCACTGCAGTTATCGCCATAAAACAATACATAAAAACAGGCTTCATATGTCAGATGCATTCAGGCATTGTTAAATGGATCAAGTGGGAATGTTTTCAAAATTGTCTGCGCTAAACGCCATTAAAAATAAACTGGACTGAATGGGCTCAAAAATGTATCACCACTATTTTTCAAATCTCTGCAAGACTATTTTGACTGAAATTAACTGAAACCACATACTGTAGGTGTGGGGCTGTCAATTCATCCACACGTTTGTTTCTTATTGTTTCAAATTAAACTTTGGCTCGCCTTTTTCAGTTTCAAAAAGAAAAGGTGGCACACAATCCACTATCTCACAGAAAATGTATATACTAGGACTGCAACAACCTAATCATTTTCTCTGTTCAATTGTTTGGCCTAGAAAATGACATCAAAATTACCTGAGCAGTATATACTTCAACAAGATTCAATCTGTGACTGAGCTTGTGTAATATAATTATTTGCTGCAGCCATTAAATAAGCCTTTACTTATCTAAATAATACTGTATTTAAAACAAACAAAAAAAAAAGCCAGAAAACAAAAAAAAACAAAAACAAAACACAACTGTGCTGTGTTGCACATTATAGCAGCAATAGACGTCACTGAGGTTCACTGCTGCAGAGACACAAGAGGCAAGAGCAGATTAGTTGGTTAGAAACTCGATGTATCAACACATGATAGCCGTTACTGGTTTGATTGTACTGTGACACCCACGACAGCTGTAATTAGTGAGAGCACACACACACACACACACACACACACACACACACACACACACACACACACACACACACACACACAGCTGCCACTGACAAGGGTAGAGCAGCGCAGCTCCAACGGTCTACTGGCCTTCACTACCAGATGGTTGTTCCCACTGATTCTTCTGACACACACACACACACTGACACACACACACACACACACACACACACACACACACACACACACACACACACACCTACCACATTTAAGTCCACATTTCTGTCAAGATGCAATATGAAGATTCTGGATTATAGACAAATTATGCAAATAATAAATACAACAACCAATAAGTAAGAAATTGGAAGTAATGGAAAGCAACACGTAGGTTCTTGGCTGATAAAATTTGTTGATCTGTGTCTTCATAGTGCTTGTTTTCACTTGTAATTTCTCCTTTTCTATTACCTATTACATGTGATACAGTCCTATTAATCATATTTGGCTACAGCCTGTTAACAAACTTGATTTTAAGTTTTTCATTTTACAGTAAACAGTCATATTATTTCATCCCTTATCTGTCTAGTGCTGACCCCAACTATAGAACACATGCTTGGAGTTCATCTGTTGCTAAATCAGGTGGCCATAAAGCTAGCCAACACCATGACTAGAGATATAGCATAACATAGTTTCAGAATAATGCTAATCCCTTTAGCTAATCCCTTTAGCCAATGTTTGTCCATCCTATTTTAAAACAGCTGTCTTGAGCTGGTAATATCAGAGGGATTATTACATCAGCAGAAAACAATAGAAATATAAGTTGCGCATTGAGACATTGTGACATCACCCATAGGTTTCTGAAGAGCGGTTTTGACTTTCGGAGTGGGCAGCTCCTATGTCGTCATCTTACTAGTGCCTGACTCCACCAAACTCCTGGCTCATTAAAAAAATTGGTAAAGAGGAGAAGTGCGAGTGGAGTTGGCACTTCAGTGCATACCAGTTTGTGGCAAGTACACACTCACCTACCTGTCACTCAAAGCAGCACAACCTCAATTATTCAAAAGCTTTAATAAAATGTAACCAGTGAGTTGTTTATGTGTTTATTTCTGCTGTAACGGACATTTGAACATGGGAGTCTATGGAGATTGACTCACTTTTGGAGCCAGCCTCAAGTGGCCAGTCAAAGAATGGCACTTTTTTGGCACTTCTGTGCTGGCTTAATTTTTCTGCTTCAGAGGTTTCTGCTTGGGCACTCCCCATGCCCACCCTCTGTAGCTCAATGTAAATGTGATTTGTGATAATATATCGTTATCAGGTTGTTGTTGTTGTTTTTTTTTTTTTTTTTTTAAAAACCTTTAAATAACAATGAGCATATGCCAAGCTTCTATTGGTTGAACTCTAGTCCACCCCTTCCTGGGTTGAAGGACTTACCACTTCTGCCTCCTTCAGCAGGTACAGTATTATGTTTAACAAGCTATTCAATACAAACTGATCAAATCTGCTCACATCTTAACAGTCCACATTTTGACATTACCGAAGATAAAGTAAAATCTGAAAGAATTATCACTTGATTGATTTGCATTATACCTCAATAAAGGTGGGTCACACAGGATTATCCACCAGTGACCTGCGTAAACATACTTAGCTTATAGGAGCAAGGTGAGAAGTTTCCCTGAGGAGGGAAGTTGAAAGAGTGAGTGAGAGTACATAGTAAAAAGAGTGAAGTACAGAGACAATAAAAGAGAGATAACATGTATATAGAGAGAAGAAAAAGGAAACAATGAATATGGAATTCTCCAGGGCTGCAGGAGCAAAGTCACCCCCTCCGTATACCCAACGGGGCCTTTAAGGGTCAACTGAGGACTAAGAGGCACATTGGTGTCCAGTACATTGCCTGCACAGACAAAAAGAATGGGACAGACAACCTTGTTTGGTGAATTATACATACATTCACACAAACACACACACAGAGGTTACCCTTTGTCTCTCTCTTGCTCTCACACACACACACGCACACACACACGCACGCACGCACGCACGCACGCACGCACGCACGCACGCACGCACGCACACACACACACACACACACACACACACACACACACACACACACACACACACACACACACACACACACACCCCTTCTCACTGCTGTTGTGATTCTCCATCTTATTTTTGCTGACCTGTACGTGGCAGGGTTGACAGAGGTGAGCACACAATCTCCCGACGCCCAAACACAGAGAATTGGATCACCCCTGGGCTGACCTCCCTGGAGCAACGCCTACGCCTATCTGCACCCCATGCTGTCGAGGACCATTTAGGGCAGACGGTGACCCCTGCTTGGCCCCCGGGTCCGTGGCTCCTCTGCCTCGGCTGCTGGGCAACATGACAACCTATACAAGGCCCTGTCAAACACATGATTGACATGTCCCCCGCCCATCTTGACCAACAGTCACACCCGCCCAGGCAAATTACCCCAAAAACCAGACAGACAACCATATCTTGGCTGCGTATTTCCTCATCTTCTATATGTTACACACACACTCACGCACGCGCGCGCGCGCACGCACGCACGCACGCACGCACGCACGCACGCACACACACACACACACACACACACACACACACACACACACACACACACACACACACACACTCTTCTGGTATGGATAATAATGTAAACCTGACTGGAGCTGCAGGTAGTCAGAGATGGGTTTTATTTTCTAAGTACATCAACAGTGGTGCAAGCTGAATAAAGCCCACAAGACAAGCTCAGTTTAAATGGAAGAACAGGTTCTGTGGCGACTATATCAGAAAAAAATACACTACGATATTTAGTCACTTTTAGTCTGATCACGCACCACTCTTCATAAACCACAATGTCTCCCATGCCTTTGCCATACCTGCGGCAGAGATTGGCACACACAGAAACGCAAACAAATCGCAAGCGCACATACAGAAAACACATACACACACAAACACAAAAACAGAGTCCCCGCTGTGAGAAAAAGAGCTACAGTACTCCCTACATCAACAGTGGCCTAGATAAACACAATTCACACAAAAGAGTCACCCCATGAAAATAACCCTCCATCTAAGCATCACTGCACTTATCTACTCATAAACATAGGGATAAATCAATTCAGTGAGAAACACATTTTTTTTCTCTCATTTGAAATTACAGCTGCGGGACCAAAGCTAGCATGATAGCATAGGTCAAATTCACTAACCTTCTTTCTCCATGGCAACAGTCTACCTCTTACAAAAAAAGGCTCAGTGTGATTTGTTGAAGTCATTGTGAGATGTTGTTCCATGTAATGTGAATGTGTGTGCTATGAGTGTGTTGGTGTCTCCTTGCATGTGTTTTACATAGACACAAGAATGTGTACATGTACATTACGTTCGTGTGAAGGCCTATCTATCTGTTTGAAAGTGTGTGCGTGTGTGTGTGTGATGACAACCCTGTTATCACAGTATCTGTATTAGCATTGCAGCGTCTCACCGCTTTGTTTTACTCTGACCTGTATAATCAGTGTCACATTAGCAACACAACAAATCAAACGCTGTGAGACCCCCCCCCCCCAAACCTCACACACACACACACATACACACTCGTGCACACACACTGCATGTCCCCCTTCATGCTCCCAGCTGGCCACCATACTGTGTCAAACAAATGCTAATTAATATGATAACTAATACCTATTACACATACAACATACAAACCCCTAAAACCGTTCATTTAATTTCTTCCAATTCAAAAGCAAAGAGATCAAATGAATTACGAACTCTTCCTCCTATTCAGTTCAGAGAAATATCTGAGTAGGTGGTTTCAAAATCAACTGTGGTCACTATTGTCAAATTTGAATTCTTTCCTCTAATATTATATTTTCTCTAACTACAACACTATTAAATTCTATTTTAAAAAGGTACAATGCATTAGAACTGATAACTCACTTACTGTATTAATTGATCAATAAAAAATAATCCACATCTGACAACTGATTAATTGTATTTCAGATTGAGTGGATTTGTACTTTAATGACATCACTTCGAACATTAGGAATCTTTCCTTAATTTCTGACATTTTATAAACAGGACACTGAGAAAATGATCAACAGATTTCATCAATAATGTTGCAGTGCTATAATGTACTAATTAACATTTTCTAAAGGAAGATGTCATTACTCAAATTATATGCAAAAAGAACAAAGTTTTTTCACTAATCTTTCTGTTCAGGCACAGAAATGTTACCTCAGAGCAGTTTCTAAAACAAATAAGATGTTGCCCAGCTTCAGGAAGCCAAGGTCTTGGAAAGTACTTAGTTTTGAGATAAAACACTTCAGATGTCAGTTTTTGTTTTTTGTAACAACCCAACTTCATATTTTCTCTCACCATTTAGACCTAGAGGGACAAAATGGAAAATAGGGTTTTAATTAAATAAGTTTATTAAACAATTACACACTTTTGGATGGCTGCAAGTGAAAGTGATAGCATGAATGACAGTAGTGTTTGCGTTTCTTCCCCTTGTTGTAAATGACCTCTAACCTCTAATGTCAGATATGAAGATATAAAAATTGCTTTTACTCAGTTATGGTGAAGAGTACTGTAAAAGCTTACTAAGAAAAAAACTGCACAGTGGACAATTAAAAAAAAAAAGCACATTTAGATCAGCAGCAACGCAGACTCTTATTCTCCTTTCCTAATGTGCAAGCAGGAAAGTCAGCATCCGCTCAGCTCCTTCTACTGTAAACCCTCCAGAATCTAAAAAAAAAAAAAAAAGGAGATGAAAGAAGAAGAGAGGAAGGAAGAAATCGTGGAGAGGGACGAAAAACAGAGGAAGGAAGAGAGAGAAGACAGACGGAGACAGATGGGCAAAAAGACGAGTGCGGAAAGAGACGGGAAGAGGGAGCTCAAAGGAGAAGAAGAAGAGTTAGAGGGATAGATTGAGTGAGGAGAAGGAGGCGTAGTGTAGGAGATCCAGCTGACATTAGCGGGTGAGTTTATGAGATGTGATGATTAGCCAAATCCTGCTAATCAATGACACATTCACATGGGTTCCTGCTCTGTTGCTAAACACTAATTGGTCTATTCTGCAGCAAATAGGGAGATGCTGCTTCCCACTTAACTGTAAGCAATGCAAGCTGACACAGGGGCACATATGGGCACATACAAACACACACAGACACACACACACACACACACACGTGACAAATGATACTTGCATGCACATACTGTACATCTGTAGAAGATTCTGGTACATAAAAAGGTCAAATTGAGACTGATTCAATTTGAGAATGGATGAGGAGCAGAGGATCCTGCTTGACTCGCTCTGACAATAAGGAGAGAATGCGATCCTAGAGCAGGCCAGTTGAACCAGCAGAAAGGGGGGCAGGGGGCTGGAGAAGGAGCACAAAATTCAATTTCACTTTGTTGAGTATTTAGATAATGTCTCCTAATGTAATGCCAGTCATGAGTGGATCCACGGTATAGCTGCAGCGGTCATTAATCACAATGCAGCAGCAGCGCCACCTATGTCCAAACACTTGTACTGCATCACTGAGCTGCAGGCTAAAGCCTCACACCTGAAGACACAGGGTCTACACCTGCAGCTCGACTGCACATGGAGGTGTTTAAATATCAGGGTTTGTGTTTTTCTGGTTAAATTGTGTAAATGAAAATTACACCTACTGAACCTAAAATTGTGCGATGACATGTTACAGTAAATATTAATCATAACTGCCACAATTGTATATAGCATTCATAGATGTGTTTAGCCTGCATGTAGAGCTGCCACTAATGATTATTTCCCCAATTCACTGATTAACTGTTTGGTTTTGTAAAATTCTGAAAAATACCCCTACACAATTTTCTAAGGGTTGAGATTATATAACCAAGTTTCTGATCTTTTCCGGCCAATCATCCAAAAATTCAAAGATATTTACATGCGAAAAAGAAGAAGAAAAGAAAAAAATGAAAATCCAGACAGATGAGAGATTGGAACCCTAAATACATACATGGACACACACACACTTTATATACATATTACATATTTGTGTGCATCCATTTTTCCTCCCACATGTCAATAGATAATGGTTACATGTTTTTTTTTCTTGCTGTCCTTGTTTTGGCTGTACATCGACTGGATGTGTATCTCCCTGAACATTGACTGTGTGTCAGTGCAAATCAAGAGTCAAACTCCCTGTGTGTGTAAACACACTTTCAATAGAGCTGATTCTGATTCCAGAGCCTAATGAAGCCTCATGAAAATTGAGTCACAGATATGCTGATTTTATTTTATGAAGCACTGAGCACTTCAATATTTCAGCAACAATTATACCTGCAGTATAACATATATAATGCCAGCCAGAAAAATACATATAGAATATCTTGTTAGTGTTAGAAAAAAAACCCATCATCATTTATAATAAATGATAAACATGTGATCAAAAAAATTATTTATCAAGTAAAAATGCCAAAGCTTCTGCGGTTCCTCTCCATTGCTGTTTTGTTTGGTTTTATATCAGTGTATTTTGAATATATTTGGGTGTTAAAGTGTTCATTCGACAAGAAAGGCAACACAATGATGTCACCTTGGGCTGTTTTGTAGACCAAATAGTCAGTTTCTTAAAAAGAAATGAAACTAATTGTTAGTTTTAGCCCCATCATATACAGCATTTTCAGAAATTACACTTGCTATAGAGCGCCTCACCTTAGAGGATGATGTTGTCATAATATTTTCACATACACATCTCTCAGTCTCTATCGTACAGTACACACACACACACACACACACACACACACACACACACACACACACACACACACACACACACACACACACACACACACACGTCCGTCCACACCCAAAGCATGATGGGTACGGTCAATGCGAGGTGTATTCCTCTCTCACTGAGTGCCGGTGGTTAACAGTGCTTTGCATTGAAGAGGAGGACAAGAGGAGGGTTCACTCAAACACATGACTGTTACTACCTAAATATTAGTGCAGGGACTCTCCCTCCCTCTCTGTCTCTCGCTCTCCCTCTCTCACTGAGTGTGCCTCAGTATGTGATAGTGTGTCTGTGCATGTGTGTGTGTGTGTGTGGATGTAATTATGTGCAGAGGAGAGGCTGTTTGGGGTAAATAGAGTTCCAATTATTCTTTTAACCTGTTAGATTGTCAGCCCCACTAACACACAGGGCCAGGAGGGGACAAAAAACAGACAGAGACAGACAGATAAGTACTACATTTAACGACAAACAGCGGCACATATTCAACTCAAAACAAAATGTCTAAATTTTCTGACATGTTTTATCCAGAAATGTAATTTTACTTTTCAGTCAGTCTATTTTAATGTCTATATGTAAACTAAAGAAACACTAATATATGCAATTCAATATTTTTTGTTTTTTTTTCTTCATTTTAAATTACAATGATTGATGCGTTTGTGACCCTGAAAAGATTCAAGTGGAAAGCAATGAATGAATAGATTTAAGTGAACCTATATTTTGTTACTTTTTTCTGTATTTTAAAACCCCTCTAATAAACAGAGTGTTTAAAGCAGGTGCTAAAATTACTACTATAAGTGATTTGATTGCTGTGTGTCAAGACATGATAACATTGACTTGATTTAATTTGCAATACACTTGCTGTTTACAGCTGTTTGGCAGAGCTGGAGTGTAATGCCCCATCAGCAGCAAATGGAGTAACCCATTCAACACCAATACTGCTGCATTAGAGACAGGAAGTGCATTTTATTTTCCCTCAATACTTTCTAAATGGCCTCATAGCAAAAGTGATGACTAGCTTTTGAATTATTGCATTTTCCTGCAAAGATTTCAAGTGGGAGGAAAGAGTAATTCAGATCTTTTTTTCTTTGAATATACTTGTTACATTTAGCACAAATTATACTGTATTCAGGAAATAAATATAAGAAATAAATTAAAATATTTGTTAAGTAGCTCTTTTAAAATGTAGCTACATAACACTAAAGGTTCAAAATAAAAGCTCATAAATATGTTTTGCCTCATAATGACAAATACTCTCAGATTAAATATTACTGTATTTTTCCCTCTTCCACTTTCTCCTGCTGTATTTTACACACACACACGCTAATAATGTTATCAGTTCAGATCACCAACTCAGCAGATCTCAACCACGTCACCTACGATAACTGAACGTATGCACACACACACACACACACACACACACACACACACACACACACACACACACACACAGTTCTGTGCCCCTTGTCAATAGGACGTTAAGGGTTTTGGCACTAATGACCAATGTAGAGATAAGAGAAGAGAGGTTAATGTGTTGCTGTGGGTGATCAAGATAAGACCGATCCCTTCAAGCCTGCAGACAATGAGACAGTGAGAAAGCGAGAGAGGATACAAAAACCAGAGCTTCAGGAGTTAAGTTACAGGGCTGCAGGAAAAAAATATATACAGAAATAAGCAAAAGCATTCTTGACGTGACACAACATGGAAGTCTTTGTGTTAGACTAACTGCCATGTGTAAACTACTTTTTATCATTATTTGACTTATGAATACGTGGATTCGTGGAGACTGAGTCCATCCATGCTGTGCACATAAATATGCACACAGCACAGCAGAGTACTAAACACTAAAAACTTAATAGCCACCACCAACCAATCCAGCCTTTCACAGAATGGGTTATCAGTGCAGCTCAAAAAGACAAACCAAATATATGGCCCTGTCTCGCATACAAAAGGCTTTCTTTGGAGGTTTTCTTTGTGCAGGTCAGGATATGTGTGTGTTTACATGTGAATACAACATGCACAGTGTGTGTGTGTGTGCGTGTGTATCTCTGGTGATTTGTTTGTTCAATGTATTAGCAGGGGTAGATACAATTTACTGTGATTGCTATTTAAGTACTTGTTCAGCCTTAACAGACACTCAATACATGCATATATGTATCTATACACACACACTCAGTGAGTGAAAGTAGCATAAAATGGCTGCCCCCCCTGTCTGTGTGGCCGGCTGGGTTGGCTGACATTTGGACACTTGTCAATCATCTCTTTCAATAGCCAAGCGGCAGGAAAAATGGAGTCGGGGGGTCAGCAACTCAGTGTATCGCCATGGCAACAACTGCACTGAAGTTCATATGCCTGCTGGGACTGTAGTTCTAAGTGCACGCATGTTTGTGTGTGTGTGTGTGTGTGTGTGTGTGTGCGCGTGTGTGAGTGCGTCTATGTGAGAATGTCCATTTTTGTTTCTGGTGTGTGTGTGTGTGTGTGTGTGTGTGTGTGTGTGTGTGTGTGTGTGTGTGTGTGTGTTCAATTGTTCCCTATCAGCCAGAGGCAAATACTCCTCCCATTTTAGCTCTTCCACCTCTCACCTTGCAACCTCACATGCAGCTTTAGTCTTTTCTCCCTCCTCCCCTTTTTCCCTATTTTTTTTTTTTTTAACCTCCCTCCTCTAACCAGCGGGTCAAGGAACAAGGCCCTGCAGGATGTACAGCATCCAAAAAAAGAGTACTTAACCTTTCACCACCTCGGTCTCTCCCTCTCTTTTCCCCTCTGCCTCTCACAGTTTTCCTCTTCCTTGCCAGTGTGTGTGATCCTCCACTTGCACCTGCTCTACATCTAATTGTTTCCTCATCTTTAATAGTTGTGCTTTCATCTGTTTGCGAGCGCTGCATTTGGACTTTGTGAGTGAGAAGTGTCCATGTGTTATCCCCATATAGTGGTTCCAATATACAACCAGTCCCGTGTTCAGCCAAATAACGAGAAAACAGGGTGACTGAGCATGCAAACACAGCCACAACAAACTATATGGAGTCTGCGCCAGTGGTGGCCTGTTTATGGGATGAATGCGGAGGATAATTTGTGTTCTCAGTCAGGGAAAATAGCTCAGATTGAGCCTCGGAGGACAATCCAGTGACCCGTTTACCGAACACTTATCGCAGAGAGGTTCACCAGCACTATTCATCCTTCCAGAGCTCCAGCAGCCACATACAAGCAGGCAACTAGTCCCTCCTATCTACCCAGACTTTAATGACAGCACAGTGTGCAGTGACAGCAGCCACACAGTAATGAATTCAATACAATGCTCCAAATAGCTTGAAAACCTGTAGCTTTGGGAATAAACACCTTTTATGACAATGTTGACATACACAACATTTCCACAGCAGTTTGTTGCAGATTTTAGGGATTTGATGATAGTTTAGTTAGAGGGCTAAACGCCAAACTTCTGTTGCATTAGATTTGAGCACAATTGTTTCTTTTTGGCACCAACAAAAAAATACCTCTTAGAAAACAAAACACTGGCTGGCTGTGTGAGAGAGAAAAAAAAAGTACACAGGTTGCTAGAGGGGTGTTAATTTTGTGTCCTTCCTCTTCCTGTAACTAGTGAGTTTTATGAGTAAAATCTGCTGCTAATAGCTGTTTGATGTGGATTAACATGCTCCATTACCCCAATGTACCAACACTGCCAGAATCACTACAGAGCACACACAGACAGAAATACACGCTCCATGACACAGACACCAACACTGCTCCATCCAAATCTCCCCGACAACATGCTCACATGCACACTTCTTCATCCAACGCTCTCTTTCTTCCCATTCCCATCAATGGACAAGGCCTGACTGGAATGGTGTAATTCTGGGGGATAATTCATGGATAATTTTGGGATAATCTCCAGCAAACCATTCGGAGCGCTGCCACCCAGTTTGCCCGCAGCCTGATTACCAGGCTCCGAATGCCAGCCACTTGTAGTGACCAGCACCGCCAGCAACCACTTTGCAACATGCAAATAAACAAAACAAACAAGGACCTCCAGCAGGGAAACAACCAGCTCTGCTTACACAGATATTCACTAAATACTACAGGTTAAAGAGGTAAAAGAAACACACACACACTCTAATTCCAAAACACACAAATGTAAAGATATTCTGTGATATGCAAAAGCATGCATGAGTGGACACGCACACGCGCACGAGCATACACGTGCACACACGCACGCGTACACACACAGTGAGAATTTTTATTGTGTGTGATTGCCATCTCGTGGTAGGAGTAACCATGTAATTAAGAACAAATACATGACCTTTACTGTGACATGCAATCAAATATTCTATTTTACACTCTAATCTATTCTTTCCCTCTGCCACAACATAAAGGCAACTTCTCCATTTCTCCAATCTGCCTGCTGACATTAGGTCATTAAAGTGGTATTATCATAATACTTAAAAAAACTGTAAAAGCATTAACAACAAAGCACCAGCTGTAATTTACTGTTGCATGATATCTTGAGTTGGGTTTACATCTTCACATTGTTCAGAGTCATAATAATCTGCATAAAAACATGCATATGGAGCAAGTAAACAGAGAGAAAAGCAGGGCATATGTTAAGATGAATGTTACGCTGAATTGGATCACTGTAGGAAATGCAAGAGGTGCAGCAAATCTGGTTCATACCTTGATAAATACTGACATCTACTGGCGCAAATCATAAACTCACACTGCCAGATAAAGAATCGAAGATTTGGATCTAGGTAAATACCACCACCTCTTGGCCAATACCCACGCAACAACAACTAACAAGAGGGAGGCCAAATATTTTTTATTTAACACATTTTTTGGGTTGATAACAATTTCCTGATATTTCTTACATTACTACATACAATTTAACTTTCCTACATCAACCATACGCTTGAAAATAACTGATGTGTTTTACATGAAGTGATATGTCAACTCTCCTCTACTATAATAGGTTATTCTCCAGTGAACTTAATTTCCCACACTTGGCAGTGCATTCACAATGAGTCAGAAGGCTACACATGCACGCGCACACAAGCACACACACACACACACACACACACACAAACAGAGCCAAAACACAGGAAGGTAAAGGTAGAGACACATTGGTAAAAAAATTTTTGTCATTATCATAGAGAGTCTGCCATTTTCAGTCATCACTATGTTTTATATTCAGCATAGTTTAGTGAGTCCTGGACTGTGGAGAAGTTGCACAGTGTTAACAGAACAACTCAGTTGTTGTGTAAGAAATAGTCTTAATTACTTCTCACACTTGACATCACACTTGAATTTAATATCTTCCTACGTACTGTGTGCATATGCAAGTCCTAGTCAGTGCAGGAGCATGCAAACTCATGCACACATACACACAAACTTAGTTCAAGTCCAGCCAAAAAGTGCCATTTCAGGTTTACTCACCATTAGTTAAGAGCTCTATTGTTTACACAGTAAAATCAAGGCGTTTACAGTTTCAGGTGTTTGCTTTCATGTCATCAACATCCTCTGCTCCCTCCACTGTCACAAAACTCTGTTCAGTCGGTCGAAATATTTGAAAGGAGAGAAAAAAAAAAAAATGGAAGTCACGATTGCACCACGGAGGAAGTGTTTCCCCCAAAGCATCCAGCGGAAAGGGTGTCTCCAGTCCAAAGGCTTGTATGAATCACTCCCAATTAAATGGTAAAACGCCTGTAATCTGAACTGAAACAGCTGCTCAGAGCAGGTACAGGAAGCAGCGTTCCCTCAGTCAGCCCGTCACTCCACAGAGCACTTAAGTCCAGCACTTTTTTGGTCCTGCTGTTTGAGAAGGTCAAACAGAGAAACTTACTTCTCTAAGAATGTGAAGGCTCGGCTGAAGATCATCACAGGGAAGCAGCTTTGACCTGTTTGATCACAGATTATGACAATGAGCGATAATCTGGACAGACTGATGCATCTTACTGGCAAAATAGCTTACCTGTTTTCTTTAGCCATCCATCATGTCTCCAGGCAGTGAAAGCTCCTCTGTCAGTTTTATACCACTGCAGACACACTGGTCTCATCTCCTCTCCCCTCTACTCCCTTCGCTGCTGCTTTTGCTCTGCTCTATCTCTGCACTTGACCAATCCACTCTATCAGCTCCACCACACTCAACTCCACACAGATTTGCACTGTACAACCTATTCATTTTTTGTGATACTCTCACTCACTTGCCTTCTCCCCCACTGCTGCCAAACCAGTCACCTGTAGGCTTAGAGGTACTCAAAACCATTTCCCAATCTCCCGCCCTCCTCGCCTCATTCTTATCTTGTCTATCTCTCCTATTCCCATCATTTTCACCTCCCTCACTCCCACTCACTTTTCACCCGTACCCACTTTTAGTCCTTTCACTTCCTCAAGTCCTCTGCCTGTACCCAACCATTACCAATTTTCTCTGACCCACTATTTGTTATTAGCCCCTTGTCTTCCTCCTCCCCTTCCTCTTATCCCTCCACTCTCCATCCCTGTCTCTGCCTATCCTCCTTATATATCCTCAGCCTTCGCTTTGCCTTCTCCCCATCTCCAGCGGCATGAATATATTATTATCTACACAATGGGGCCCTGCTTATTGTTTATGAATTACCAGCCTTGCGGCCAAACAAAGCCTATTTTCATAAGAAACCTCCATTTCATTTCAGCTCCAATTAGATTGGGGGCTAAAGAATAGGAGTCCTCAGGCCTCAGCCCCTAAGGATGGCAGGTCCATTCAGCTTCATTCAATGGGGCCTTATTGCTTTCCCATACAAAAGAGCACGTGGACGGGCTTTCAGACTGAAACACCAACCAAAAATGACTGTGAGACAGTACTGTACAATAACAAATCTTTAAAGAAAGGACACTGAGTGCTTATCCTCCCATCCATCAATTCATCCCTCACTCTTCGCTTTCTTCTTCTCCTCTGTTCATATATTGTAAGACCTGGACATTAATGACAGACAGTTGAAAGAGAAAGGGAGTGAAAGAAAGAGAAGAAGAAAGAGGCAGAGCAGCTCAGTTTTTCACAATACATGTCAAGTCTAAATGATCACTGGCTGCTGAATAGACAGAGGGAAGGGAGAAGAAGTGAGTCATGTGTATGTATGTGAGTGTGTGTGTGTGTACATCTGATTGATTCTCTGCTTTGAAAAGAGAGAGAAAAGAGTGAACGAAAGAGAGAGAAAGACCTTGATGCTTTTTCTGAGCTCCACAATAGTCGGGGGGTCTGAGCCGTATTGTGGAGCACCCACAGTGACAAGCTGTCACTCCATCCTGGTAGGAAGAAAGAGGCAGAGAGAGTGAAGAAGGGCTTGGGCAGGTCAGAACCTTGATAATACATGTCTGCCTCCTGAATTCACAAGTTTCTCACCCACTAGACACTTGACATGAAGAGGAAGGCTCTTAAGTTTGTCCCAGTAAAGTGTGTGTTGAAATAAAGTAAAGTTGGAAACCATGGGTTACAGCAATGTGTACTTATGTATGTAAGGAAAAGAGGTAATATCAGAGGTCCAGGTAAACTTCTCAGTATCGAGTCAGGGGCTCTTTTCATGCTGTGGTTCATTACTGTGGACTGAGTGGCAGTCGGCCAGACAGACACTGTGAGAGTCAGGCCAGCAAGGTCAGAGCACGACAGCGCTGGCCTGGGTTTATCTGCCAGGATCTGCTTCACAGGATGAATGTGAATTGTGCCTTTGTTCCTATGAAGGAATATTCAACAAAAGGCAACTGTTTTCATTACTAATGAGTGGACAAGGTGAGAGTCACAGTGAAAAGGTTGACATCTGTGCTTATTCATCCAACAGCAGCAAAAATGGGATCATCTTCTCCACAAAGCTTGTCATGATTATCAGGGTACACAATAGATTTCAATAGGCCGATCGCTTCAAAAAGAGGCAGCATACACACAAAGCACACATAGGTGTAGATTTTGCACATATTTACAACATGTGCATTTTCACTCCCTATCCCCATAAGAAACACTACAATGTTACTCACAGATGCAACAATGCCTCCAACACTGGTGGTTCTTTTTTGTTCAGCTGTGTTTTTTTCCCTAAAATATGAATTATGAGCTCATACAACCACTAAAGCTTTTCAATCTTTTGTGCAAACATAATTATCTCCAAACACACGCATGCATGAGCACACCCACACACACATACACAGAGTTGTGATCTCCGTCAGCAGCAACACAACGTCTCCTCCTTTGCTGGAATAATGCAGGTCAGTTGATGACCATGGAGGAGCCAGGACAGAAAAGGAGGTGGTCTGATATTGGGACATAATTCTCTCTTCATGACTTCTGTCACACATACATAAATGTCAGATCAGCAAAGATTGGGAAGTGATGATGATTAACTAATTGAGAAACTCATCCCACTGGGGAATACTGCAACTGGGGATGGGACTCGTATGAGCAGTAGCAGCAGTAACAGTATGTTTTCACAAATGTTGCAGGCAGTGCTGCAGAGGCAGCATGGGAGATCAAGCTAGATGTTATCGCATAAACCACATATTGCAAAGCCTGAATTTTTGCAGCAGCAAACAGCAAGTGCATTAGCCAACTCAAGATCTTTGTCATATCTGAGTGAGTGCAGAGATTATCACTTTACATCTGAGCCCTTAACTTTTATCTACCAAAAACACACGGCAAGCTCAGCTGAGAACAGACTGGGGACCAACAATAAAAACATCCACAACAAAACCACTTTTTGTGCAGAGTATAGGCCAAGGAGCACACAGTCTGCCACAGCCCCTGTTAGGCACCTCAAACCATCAGGGGAAAATTATATAAAAATCCAGATGCATTAATCCCTATCACAGATACGTTAATCCTAATGCTTGGTTGCTGCATTTATGTGCAGCACCTAAAACATTCAAATTATACAGCAGATAAAAATTCATGCACACATGACACAGGATTCAGCTGATCTGATTAGATCTCTGCTCTGGCTAAAGGTGGTGTCCACCCCTCCATTTTCTTCCATTTATCTGGGGACATCCCTCTCCCCAGCAACGTTTTCCACTTTCTCGTGAGGGATCCAAGACAATTCCAGGCTAGATGGGATATGTATCCAGTGAGTTCTGGGTCTTTCCCGAGGTCTCTTTCCAGTTGGACATGGCCACAGAGCCTCCAAAGCCTCCTTGACTTGTCATGATAAGAAATGCACAGGTAAAACTAATTTTGTTAACAATGACTTATTTCCATGAAGTGTCCCATTAAGACATGACAGTGACTCAGCATGGACAACACCAGGACCCTGGAAGTAGCTCACCTAAAGGGAACACAAGTCAGTTTTAGTGTTATCATTGATTCCTGTGCTTTTCCTGATATCAAAAATCTGCTAATGGCTGCTGCGAAAAATGTCTATTGAACTTACAAACTCAGAGCATGTCAATTTCTTCTCATGAAATGCTATGTGGCCTTGAGAAGCAACAGATAATTGTCAGGGTATGGATAAGCTTTAAGTTGCTCTACTCAATATTTTATATTGCTAGAGGTCAAAAATCCAGAGAACATGTTTATTCATGCAAAAAAAAAAAAAAAAGTAGCTTTTTTTCTTGATTGCCTCTCAGAAATTTGAACAGCCTCAATGTACATAAAAAGGTAATTACCATTATGATTCTATGTACTGAACTATACAGAGTTGTGATCATGATTTTGAATGGACGCATGACTGCAGGTCAGTCACACATCAACACTGAAGTTTCTTCGAACATCTAGAGGGTTTTAGTGTCAGCCTGCAACTTCATGCCACTTTCACTTCTAATTGTTTAAACCATAATTACAAGCAGTCAAGGGGGAAAAAACCATTTACATCACCTTCCAACTGTGATTTGGAGATAAGAGAGCTTTCTGACAGCATTGACAATATCTCAAACTTCTGTAAAGACATGTCAACAAGGTGTTGCTAGAATGGCTGAAAATGAGCCACCACTGGCAGCTGCTTCAAAATAAAACTCAATGTTAACAATAATTCATTTGTTCCAAGTAATTTTCTCACTCAGTAGTCGTGACTTCTACTAGTAACCACCATGTACTAATGTGTGAATACAGCCATTTGGTTCATTCTTACCTGCTCATCAGCCTCATTTTCAGTTACAGCAGACAGGTGTTTTTGGCAAAAGAAGCCCTAATAAGCCCATACGTATGGATTCATGTATGACAATTATTCATAATAAAGGTTGAAGGTCATGCAAATTCTGGAAGATTTCAGGGAGAAACAACCAAACGGGAAGGTACTGGGAGGTTGCGTGAAAATTCAGAAACTACCAGGTAAAACACAAGTGTTGGCAGCTATGACTATCTCTTCTTATAAAATGTTATGATATGCTGCAGACGATAATCATTATAGCAGTGTTAACTGTAACTACTAAACAGGAACTCAGTAGCAGCCTCAGCCTCATAATTTACTATTATTGAAAGTACTATCCTGAACAAAACCAAAACATACAGCACAAACAACTTAACAATTATTCCTAACGTACCAATGTGGGGCAAAAGGCTGAAGTAACCAGCAGAGAGGAAAAATACAGTGCTTTCAGTGCAATGACAGAATATGACAAATTGATGAAGCATTAGCAATAGCAGTGCAGATCACTGAGTAACAATGACAATGTAATTTGTTTGAACAGCAGTACAAATGTTTGAGCAGAGTAAGCAAATACATTGAGTAGCAGCGTGGCAGACAGAAATGGTATCAAACATTTTACAATAGTTGCGTAGGCTTTTCGAAGTAAGTTGAATGTACGACAGGCGGAGTGGCACAAATTGAGTTATTTGGTCAGAACTAGTTCACAACCTAAAACAAGAAAAAAATTTAAAACTAATGCTTTTATTTGCATCAGCACACTACAATTGCTGATAACACAATAAGTCAAACTATCCTTACCTTCACTGTTCAGGGATGATTTATAGCATGACAGAGAGGTGCTCCCCTCACTGACCTACCCATCAAGAGCAAAGTTTACTACTGCTATTACTAGTGAGAATTTGATTCACCTGCACTGTAAAAGAAAAAGAAACAAGCCAAAAAGCAAGACTTGGTCAAAAACCTGCTGAAGCATGTATGATCAATGCATAAAAACTGAAAAGTCTTTTTGTTTAAAGACCCATGTAAATGTAGAAACAACAGAGCATCTATGTTATGCTTGTGACATGACACAAATCATATGGAAATACTTGCAATTAAGCTCCAAATAATAAAAGATTTCCTCACTTTCAAAACAATCCAGTTATGAGTGAATTGTATAATGGTAAAGTGGAGTGGTAATAGAGGGGGTAGCAGGAGACTATTGTCTTTATAAAAGCTTTAATGATTTGGCTTTTACACGTTAACTTGAACAGAAGATGTCGCCAATGCGGACCACTGAATGAAACTTTGAATGCTTTTAACAAATTACCCCCAAATACAAATACAAAAGTGTTTGTGCCAAACTCCATCACTTGGCTGGCCAACCAACACTGCAACTCCAACAAATATAAATAGAGATGCCTGGGCACAGAATCTTGGCGGCCCCCCCATCTCCGCTCACCACACACACTCAATCCTGGTATTGAATTATTGGTTCTAGGCAGAAGTTACTATGCATTGTAAGCATACAGGTAATATACTGACAAGCTACAACCTATCACCACCCAATATCACCACCTGTAAATACATATTATCATACAGGATTTACACCACATCATTGCAATGATAATCCCCTGGGCTAGCAGTAACAATATCAATACATCAGCCTACCATGTGAACAAACTGCCTCACTTCCACCAATACAGATCTATATGAGTCAAATTCTTTCACCAGCTACACACAACACACAACCTGGCACAGAGACGCAATAACAGAAACAAACAAGAGAAAAACCCTATATGGACATTATGTTACACCAATTTACTTTATTTTATGAAAAAAAAAATGTCCCTATCAATTTCAGTTTCAATCAATCGAGTAGCTAAAAGTTACTACTGGGTGAAATAGGTAAAAAGTACTGGGTGGGGGTTGCTAATCTGGTAACCTACCTTGAATAGCCTGGTTCAAGTAGAGATGAGGGAGGTGCAGTTGAACAGGTAGTTGTCCCGATTCTGTTGCTTGGCTGAATTAAGGTCAATGGCTGCCACATTACTGTCCCCTTCCTTGGAGTTAGTATCTTCCCCCGACAGCCTCTTTGCTAAAGCTAGCTCGCTTTTTGAGTTTTGGAAAAAAAGTTGCAGTTGATAATGTTTCCCCAAACTTGAGTTTCTCTGACATCCTTTTTTTTTTTTAGCTTTATCTTCACGGCTTCATAGCGCCAACGTTTGTTTTGTTTTTTTTCCATGATGTTTTCGTAGGCCGCAGTTTCACCTGGCTGCCGGTTTGCCGCTAATTTCCCACGGCCGCCATTTGCCTTGACCTCTGACCCGAATGACATCATCATGACGCAGACAGCCAGGAAACCAATCATGATATTATTTGTGATTCATTGCTTCATAATTCAAATCAGACACAATTAGTTAATCTAATTAGATTTTTTTTAAAGGGCCTCCTAGAGGTCGGAGGTCACCGCGCTGTCACGTGACATGTACCTGACCAATGCTGTATATTTTATTTATTACTATTAATGCTAGAGTCTCTCAGTGTTGGAGCCAAGCCACTTTGCAATTAATGGACTAATATGGACACCTAATCCTCTATGGCAGTATTAGTGCAACCTGTAAATATTTTGTAAGCGGCAACATGATGACATTATGAACTATTCAGATTTGATTGTGTGGTCAGTTATAGTTTTATGTAAACTTGCCACCATACGAACAGGTGTACTAATAGAGCTCATAGTTCTCTTTGTCTCAGTTTGAGACAATTTGATTCAACACAACCTAATTCAGACATAATTTTCCTGTGACAACAATTAAATCAAACTAAAATTTGACCTATGTTACTTGACAGTGTATATTAGTACAAAGCCCAAGCAAATTTGCAATCTGGGCCTGAGTCCAATTTGCCAGCACTTGCTTGTTGTGCCTAGATGGCAATCCATCTTTCTACGCGACTGTGTGTGTGTGTACAGCAGAGTTTCCTCACTCCCTTGTTGCCTTGTAACAGATTTTAGCAGCAATATACAGCCATATTTCTAAAAACACATTTATTTTCTCCCAAAGGACACAGGCTCATCTTTTAGCAGTATTTACATCATACAGTACCAATTCAATATCTGTACAATTCCCTTTGGATGACCAGGAATAAAGTTAAACCGCAAAAGTGGTCAAACAATAGAGAGGACAGAAAAGATTAGCTTCCTGGTACAAGGGAAAGAGACCCCCAAAAAATGAATTCATAAAAAAATTAAATAATAATATGAGAGGTTATGAAATAGCATGGTTCAAGTTTAGACTTGTCCAAGACCTTTGCAAACATTAACACCATTAATGTACTATTTATGTACCACCGGACAGAGTCCTGATAAATGATTGTAAACAGAGGGAGAGGATCTCTCCTCAGTTGTCTTCCAGCCAAACACAGTGAAAGTGGATGTTGAGGTGATGGAAGTGTGTGACTTCCTCACCTTCTTGCTTGGTGTTCAAGGAATGTTACTGTGGAATATATGTTGAGAAGGTTCAGCATTACGTCCCAATGATTCTTGTCAGAAAGAAGGGGCAGTAATGACACCTGTCTCACACAAGCACACAATCACTTGTTTACAGATCCACTCTTGTCCACACTCACACAACCAGCTGTCAATGATGTATGCAAACATGTGCATTTCACACACAGTCCAAGCAAGTCAACACACATACATGCTCTAATTTCAAAGATTCTGATTGAGATGGTGCACAAGAGCCTCAAAGGTTGGTCTCATCCCATGTTGGGTCATTCATGCTCTTTAAAACCCTCCTCACAACCTTTTCTAGATCCTTTCGTGCTCTCTGCTCCTCCTCCAGTGACCTCTTCATCTTCTTATTATCCTGTTGTGGAAAATAGATATGTAACTCATGTTGCTGTATAACAGATTTAAAGAAGACATTTTATCCACTTGTCTCAACCTAAAGCTAAGGTGATAGCATCATTAGTTCAAGTACTGTGAAACATCTCATGTTTCAAACTAACAGAAAAACCTAACCCATTAAAAAAAGGTAAATGCAAATTGAATTCCACTTTACTAACATTATGCCTATGCTTGACTCAGCAAACATTTTTATCATCAACTTCACATTATACATTAGATAAATCACACCATGATAATCATTATAAAACATTCACCTGTTTTAGCTCCTGAACCTCATCCCTCAGGGCGTAAACCACATCCACCAGGCTCCTTTAAGACAGTAAGAATTACAGGTCAGCACATCATCAGGTCTTTAAAAAAACTCACATGCATATATATATGCTGCAAAAGTTTATACATCATTTTAGACACATCTCTAGGAATGGATCACTTCACAGTTAGTATGAGAAGAAGGAACAATTATATCAACCTGAATTTCATTGTACATATGGGTAGATGAGGCATTTATTAAGACACACTTGATCTCCTTGATGAAGATGTGAGCCTTTCCTATTAGCTCAGAGCAGTAGCATAAACCAAAAGGTTTACTATTAATGACATTTTGAGTTGCAGTAGACATGAAGTATTTTACCTTTCACCATTTCATCCAAACCAAATCCTATTTTTTTAAAAACCTAAGATCCAAATATAGTCCCTCACTTTTATTAATGGGTTATTTTTACATGTCTAATATTTACTTTTGAAAATATGCTATATACATACATATATGCTTACTATATCCTGCTAACAAGTTCTCAGAGCCTGACACAGCTTATCCTCCTCTATGCTATAGAGCTCCACTCATTTTTTATGATGGCTTTTTAAAAATCTGAGTCTTCAGTAGGAGTGGATGTGTGACCAAATTGGGAAATGGAAGAGGAATAAAGCATTTTGGCTTGCTTGTGGACTTTAAAGTAGGTGTAAAGAAAATGATAAAGGACAGAGGAGAAGCATATCATGTTACTTACGCTGCACTCTGGCCGTTGCGACTGGGATCCTCCACAAGGACTTTCTGCTCACCAGGGATGATCACATGCAGCCCTGTTTCCCTTCGAGGCCCTGTTCCAAAACACAAGAGCACTCAACACTTGGTTCCTGCTGTTGTCTCACCTTGTAGTAAGAGTCAGTACTTAGTTGTCTCTAGTATATTACTTTTTCAGTCCACAGTCTAAACTTCTTTATTGGAAAGGCTGACAGCATCAAAGACAGGCAAATGTACACCACAACTGGCAGTAGTAGTGTGTTAGTCATGCACAGAGAAGATATGAGACAAGAGCCAAAGAACGGTGAAAGGAAATGAGAAGCTGTGGAGATATCTGGCCAAAAAAAAAAAAAAAAAAAAAAAAAAAAATCCCTCCATTCATTCATAATAACAATTCTGTCGATCTGAAATTAATGAATACTCCATCATCTTCCCCAAATGAAAACACACACCAAACAATTGAGTCTGCAGTTCTAAGAAATCACCAGAATGCCAGCTTCTACCAAATGACAGATTTATTCAAAACTCATAATACAGCGTTTGGGACTTGAACACTTCAGCAGTGTAGAACAAATACACTGAAGGCGCTGTTTGCAGACAAGACATGGTCACATGTGTGAACTGAATACAGCATTAGAGCACACAGAGAGAATGTTGGTCAAAGACAGTTAGTCTCTTCACCCTGCCTGTCCCACAGTTTGACTTAGTTTCTTCAATCACAGAATACACCTGTCACAAAGTATAGCACATGATGTAAGGACAGAGATATTCTTAGCTCAAATACTCATAGAAGGTAGAATGGAATTTTTTTTTTCTTATTCCATGACAACTATTATTTACAGAAAGGGAAACTATGTGCTCTTCATATTTCAAGTCCGCTCTGACAGTATTCTGAGATTGAATGAATAGTTCACATAGAAATCTTCCCATATAATCATGGTCTCTTTTTGTTTGTTTTTTTTTGTTGTTGTTGTTGTTTTTACCCTCAATGCTTTCAAAACACCAAAGGTGAGCATTTACACTACGAATGAGCATTTACTTTACAGTAACACTGAATACTTAAGCCTACCTTAAGGACTATATCATACACACTCTAGGTAGACGACAAAAAGTACAGAATTTAACATATTCTAACCCCCCCACCCCCACCCCACCCACTGGCCCATTACATGATTGTGCAAAATAATTCAAAACACTTCATGTTATAATTTCAGTGTAAACTTTGATACAGACCAATAAAATGTAAAAAAAGAAAACAAATGATTCTTCCAGGGATCATTTTGTAAACATTGACATACAGAATAATATATAAATAAAAATGCCTGTATACAAAATAATGAATACAATAAAGAAATCCTTTCAGAAACATTAAATAGTACTGTAACATGGACCGATATATTCCATATGTCACTCACATTGCTTACTGTAAGATGAGATAGACTCTAAGTGGATGCCAAACTGTACTTTTAATACCAACACTGGAAAAATACTTCTTCATAAAAATAGTCATTAATGCAAGATAGTATGGGAAACTTCACGAGCCAGTCCACACACGGGTATGTCTGGCTTATGAGGCTGTATATGTGCCAGTTTGTTGTGACACAAGCGATATTATTTTTTGACATTAACACGTCAACAGCTACACCTTAAAGAAGTGGTGCAAAATTTTGGAAAATGGGCTCATTCACTCTCTCAGTGATGGTTAGATAAAAAGATTGATACTGCTCTCATGTCTGTAAAGTAAATGTTACGCTAGAGCTGGTTAGCTTAGCTTAGCATAATGAGTATACTGCTAGCCTAGGTAGTTTAAACTGATGGGTTATTTTCTGCTCTCCTGGCACATAACTAGAATATTAAAGGATTAGAGTAAATATACTTCTTTGCCGAACCTTCACCCGGCTTCAGATTCATATTTGCTAACAGGTATGAGAGTGGTATCAATCTAACTCTCAGCCAGAAAGCTGTTCAGCAAATTTCCCAAAATGTCAGACTATTCCTTTAACAAGCAGGAGACATATTTATATGAAAGAAATTCAATTTGTGTTCAGGACTGTAGCTGTATTTGGTTGTAGTTTACAGTTAATCGGTGTCTGACTGGCATGCTATGCTTGAATCTATATGATTCTATTTATTCAATTAATGGAGTAGCTTGAGATTGAAAACGTAGTGTAAATGCAACCCTGTGGAACCACTGACAGACAGCAACATTACTGGATCTAAGATCAGCATTTAAAGGATGATGCTTAGGAGACTACAAAACACAGTAAATGATTAAAATGTTAACTTAAAAGGGCCAGTTCACCAAAAACACACACACAAAAAAAAATCCATATTATTTCACTTCTCTCTAGCAGCGTTGTCTAGTCATGCAGATAGCTTTCCAGGGCTTACTGCTTCCCACCACAATGGATGAGAGTGGAATTTCATTTCCTATGCTCACAAGTCTGAAAGGATAAATAAAAAGAACATCCCACAATGTGTCTTTAATGAACACCCTTTGAACAAATGTTCATACAGACCACATATTTGTTCAGAGGATATCATTCCAACTACAATTGGAGTCGGTGAAGTGATTACTCAGTGTAACAGAACTGTTTCTTCAAAAAAAACAATTTTTTTAAAATGTAATTTTTGGTGTGATTGCCAGATTTGAATTATATCCTTCCAAACGACATTACAGCAGAAGATGAAATATCTAAAATTAAATCTAAAAACCAGGACAAATAAAACCAAAACTTTCTGCACAGCCAGATACTACAAGAGGCAAGTGTGAAAATGTATCTTTTGTAATGTGGGTGAACAGACCCTTAAATTCACCATTCGTAGTCCACTAGCTTTTATCCAGTTTGTAAAAGCCTGACTAGACAGTGAGTTGTATGTGATGATCTCCTCTTTCTGTAGCAGCAACTACGGACTGAGTTTCACAAGCTATTACTGTTACCAAGGACTTTGAATATTCAGCAGTGGTCTGGTTATGTTGGACAGATTTCTGCTTAGGGCTGGCAAAATGAATTGACCTTCAAATTATGAAAACAGCAATGGTATAGGATGCTAGGAATTTGGATATTACATTTGCATGCTGCTATATTATCAGGCAACAGGGGGCATATGTGCCTGAATCTGTGTGTGCGCGTGAGTCGCATCTGTGCTATGTTTGAGCATACATACTCTAAAAACACATACTGGAAATAAGTAGTACATGGTAAATAGAATATACTCGTTCCTGAATTACATCTGAATATCAGACAGGAAAAGCTCAGTCCCCATCTCTCCCTCCCCTGGGTTCCATATTCCACTCCCGACATCCCTCTGCTCTCTGCTAAGAGAGTCCGCCACACTTATGGTCAAACAAGGGGAGTGGTCACATTCAAGATAAATAAAGAAGAATGACCTAACACTTACTGCATGACAACTACAGAAAGAGAGGAGGCACATAAAAGGGAAAGTGGCAAAGGCAACAGGGAGATGCTTTAAACATCTTTGAACAAACTGTTGAAAAATAAATAAAACTAAATAAGTTAACAAAAAAATGAATATATAATATAAAATAAAATAAATAGATAAATTAAAAAAATCTAGTTTCCTTTAATTCATTGAAGGTAAAAGAGGTAAACGTGCTGTACGTTACATGTACGTGTACAGTACAGCGTGGCAGTACTGTACGTTCTTTAGTTCTGGTGAGAGATGCAGCTCTTGCGCGGCACTGAACCCATCCTGTAACTGTGGGTGGTCCAGATGGAGTCATAGTCAGAGTCCTCCGAAAGGTCAGAGGTCAATTCTGGCCGTGACACACTGCTACGGCGGCCCGGCGAGTCCACACAGGACCGGTCCACGTCAGCCAGCACGTGGTTGTGCATCAGGTCAGTGCCCTGCCAGGCTGGGTGGAGGTCGGGCCAAGGTGAAGGTGATGTTGCGAATGTAGATGGGGGAAATGTTGGGGTGAAGGAGGAGGGTTGGCGGTGCGAAAAAGGAGGATGTAGCATACGCAACACGCAACAAATGGCAAATTATAAAACCAATGAGATGGAGGATGAGATGATGGAGCAAATCAGAAAACATGGAGAAAATTGTAGAACAATAATTGATGAAAAAAAGATAGAAGGAAAACCAGGTAAACCAGAGCAATGCCAAAGAGTGAGGAGTGGAGGAGAGACAGACAGAAGAAAAGATACTGTTAGAAGGATCAGTTCAGAATACCAGTGTTAAAGAAAGCCATAGAATATAGCTATAGTCATTGCAAAGACAGCGCGCTCCAGTATGAACCTCTTCTTTCGTGCATGAACATGTGAGTAAAACTTGGTGTTTTCTTACTGGAGTTCAGAGTCTGCCTGGTTTTGGCGCTGGTGCAGTATGCCTCAATAACTTTCAGGATCTGGGCATCTTCTTCCAAAGCTGCTGTACCTGAGAGCAAGAGGGTGCAAATAAGTCACAAGCTCATGTCTCTCTGATCTGTGCTCACTGCTTTCATCCTAGTACAAGCATAAATTACACCATTACCACCACAAACATTCAAAGAATAGGCCGGAAGCTAGAGCCGGCAGACAGTTAGCTTCATCTAGCTATGCATGCATATTTTGAACTGTACACAAACACAGATGTGATGTCAAACTATTCCTTCAACATGAATAGTTAAAGAAAAGGGTTTTTGAGTTCAACACACACTCTCAAAAAAAGGAAAGACTCTGAACATACTCTTCCTCAAGGCAAATTCCTCCTCAGACTGTTTTCTCTCAGGCTTGCGCTTTGGAAGGAGTTTCTTCACACTCTTAGGACTTTTACTTAGATCCTGTGAATTTGAAAACTTGGTGAAAATTTGAAAATCCACACAAAGTACATTACACACACAAAAAGATGTCCAAAAAAACCCACTCCCTCACCTCCTTGTAGCAGAGGGCAGCAGAGGGCCGCAGCGGGGGTGCAGGCCGCAAGCAGCTCAGGCTCCAGGGTTTGGGGGTGTTGGGTGGTTCCAGTGGACCCCACATCATCGTGCTGTGAGATGTTCCATGGGAGGAGGGGTGAGGAAGGGTGTGGTAGGTGGGGGCCACTGTCATGGCCCTCCCCTCAGCGTGCCGGGATGGTGTAAGGGGGTGAGATGGGAGCTGAGGAATGAAACAGCAAGGCTTGTTTAATGGACAGCTCTGCTGATCCATAACTGCAACCTGGAAACATGTAAATGGACCTACACACTCTACAGTACGTTCACTATGTATTGAACACACTTTACAATTAAAAAGTGAAACCTGGTGGTTTATTTGCATCCATTAGGAAGAGAGGTTCTGTAGTACTGTTTGTTTGAGCGCACACTTACGCAGTCAAATCAGTTTTTGTTGTGTTTTAAATACAACTTTAATGCCATCTTAATGTCCCTTGTCCCACCTTAATGTATTTACATGACCATGTAAAGAACCTGCCTTGCCTTACTCTTTATTGTTTAAGAACTCCATTGTTTGGGAATATAAATGATTCAAATACATCTTTTAAACAAACATCTTTTCTAATGTAATGTAATGTAATGTTTCAGTGTACCAGTCAGAGCGAGCCTTGTTCTCGTGATCCAACTGTTTGTCACTAACCAAAACAAAGAAATCCAGTAGGCCTCACAAAGCAGATAATAATGGTCAAAAAAATAAATAAATAAATAATGGTTACGGCTATTGGCTGATTTTGTGAAATGCAGCTGCCTTGGAGAAATGCTAGCTTTTGTCACACATTTGAACTGAGGAGTTCAGTAATACATTCCTATACCCCAGGTACATCCTGCAGCACCTCCTGGGGATCCCAATGCATTTACAGGCCAGACAGGATGTGTAACCCCCTTCTGTGTGCACTCTATCCTGCATCCCACAGCATATTCCCAGTTGGACTAACCCAAAATACCTCATGATTTGGAACAACAAATCTCTTTAACTGAGGTCCTGCAGATTGATTTCAGAATTTTTCGTTTATTTTTCAGACAGTTACCTCCACCAATATGCAAGCGGCCTATTGATCGTTATTCAATCGGTAAGGCTGAATGTTCTTAAAATGCAGTTGTGGATTACAGCCATTCTAGTAAAAGAAATAAATCCCTTAAAACAAATCTATACAGTCATTTAACATGACTGCTACACATGATGTGAACCAGCCTCATGTGGCTTATTGATTTCAGGGTTCACACTGTAAAATGGGTGAAAAATCAACATTGGTTTGTAATCAGTAACTCCTGACCGTGTGGCAGGGAACAGTGAGTGGTTTGTGGCTGGGTGCTGTGGCTGTTGTGTGTTTGATCTGTCTGGTCAGGTGCTCCACCCAGTCCTGCAGGTCCTGCTGGTTGGTGCACACCACGTGAAGACGGTCAAACATTGTGCCTACAGGGACAGAGACAGTGTTGCTGGAGGTGTTAAATTTAACTGAAATAAACTCTGCATCTTACTCATCTCATGAAGTCTTACCATTGAGTTCAAAAGCATTTTTATGGGCTTCACTGTCTTCCAGTTTAGTCACAGTCATACTGGCTAGGGGCAATTTTCCCTGCAGAGGGAAATAATCAGATTAGACACAAGACATGGGAGAAATTAGCTCTCATCCACTATGTTATGTACAGTTTTTAACATGAGATTTATCTGAAATATTGTTGATTACTTACCTGAAATATGAAGCCACTCATCCTGGGACTGGCAGACAACATGAGGAGGACGTGGGGGAAGAGCATGAGGTACCGCTCACTCTTCTCCTGACAAACAGGAAGAGGTAAATGTAGAGCCAGTAAACACAAGAAGCAGTAAATACAAGACAATTATTGTGCTAGCCAGTTTGTATATCACAACTCTGTTATGGAAACACAACTGAGGCTCAGTTTATAGTTTTACATCAAGTTTGGTCAAACAAAAATAAGCCACTTCTCCTCACTTAAAATTAATGACATGTACGAAATAACGAATAGTTCTTTATCTCTGTGACTGGAAAACAAAGTCTTCTCACACGTCAAGTTCTCTATAATGCTACTATAATAAAAAGAACGTTACTGTTTGAATTAGTTAAATGACATTAAAGCCTTTGTAATCCACGCATTGTGATATTATATTCATATCTAATGTCTATATATGAAGCGCAGGCGAAGGAGGTAGATGGTCCTCATACCTCTGAGCCAGGACTCTGGACTAAGACCTGGCTCATGTAGAGCACAGAGCCCAGGGTCTTGATGTCATCTCCCTCCCACAGCCGAATGGACTCAGTGAGAATCTGCAGCTCCAGCTCCTTACGCTTCCTCACCTCCTGGCACTGAGCCTGGCATGATGGGAAAAGACAACTGCTTAAAGTCCTGTGGTGAGTTCATCTCACTTCAAGTCTGGTTACGAGCTACATCTGACAGGACAGGAAGTATTTTCTGCTTACAGACAGATTTTTGAAAGACGCCATGCACTTCTGAATGTCTGGCCTGTCAGGAAAACTCTCCTGAAAGAAAAGAAATATTTTGGTTATCATAACATAACATCACATCCAGATGAAATGTGTATACACAGACACACACCTCCATGTGCCGCTCCAGCTCTTTGAGTAGGGTCGGATATTTGTCGATTCTCATGAAGGGTTTACTAAGGCCTGTGGTCAGGGTGAGGATCCCAGGGCTGACTGCACCCCTCCCCTCCATGAACTCCCCTAATACTTCACTGCAAGAAGACAAAGAGAGACAACATGGGTATTTGTTTGTCTTATCGGGCAACCGTCATGACATTGCAATGATTTTCTCTACATCACAAACAGCATCAACGCATGGATCAGTTCTGATCACTCTTGCAAGGCTCTGGATGTTTCTATGGTCCCTGTTTGAAGAATTGGTTAATATAGGTTTAATTTTAGAAATGATTTTTTTTTAAAACTTTGCACTGAAAGGCCTCTTGCACAGTTATAGCTTTTTCTCTCTCCATTGGTTAATAGTCTATACAAATTAAAACACTGCCTCATCTGCAGTTGTGCTGATCATGGGAAGTAGACTGCAAAGTATGCACTTTGTGTCCATGATAGTTGCCACAGTCAGCAAACAGCAGGTAACTACAACTGTAACACAAACTCTACAATAAAACCTGTCCCTTCTTTTTTTACACTAAATAAACACAATACAATTACACTGACAGTGTAACGTGAAAACTTACATCTTTTTCCATGTGTTCAGCTGTGTTGTATATAACAGGTTTAAAACACTGGAGAAATCACACTTAATGAAGCTGATGTGTAAACATACCTGTACTGGGTGAGCACATTTACTGCACATGGGTGGTTGGAGCAGTAACCGACATAAAGAGCTTTCATCTGTGGCATGAGGTTGAGGAAGAAGCCACCCACCCTTTGCTGGCTTTCTGGAAGCCTGAAGGAAAAAGAGGCTCACACATTAAGGTAAAGATTTAACTGGACAAAGTGATAAGAAAACAGACTGGAGCAGAAATCACAAAATCATAATAATATGTTGCTCTTTAAAACAGCATCCCTGTAGTACAGTCAGCCCAACACTAGATGTCTCTCTGCTTATTATGAAACGGTGCAGATGCTGCTGCAGTGGGGGCTGTGTGTGTGTGTGTGTGTGTGTGTGTGTGTGTGTGTGTACACAGGGAGGGACTAACTTGGTGCACTCCTCCAGTGATTGGACAAGCATCTGCTGGAAGGTGCTGATCTCCTCGAGGTTTCCCAGAATCAGAGCCACATCTGAGCTGCTCACTCTGGAGAAAAAAATGATCATGAGAAAATCAAAATGGTGACGATATAGGATATGTAAAAACATCCAGATTTGTTGCCTGGGAAGCGCAAACAATCTGATTGCTCCAGCTTCCTGTTATACAACAGCCATGCTAAAATAACCTGGCTCTGATTTGATCAAACTTTATGTGTAAATGTTGTACTTGTCAATGCTCTGAAGAGGTCGCAGGTAGTTTGTCAGGAGGCTCTGAAGGTCCTTGGAATATTCTGTCTCTGTCTCTAAAATGTTTTGCAACACCTGCAATAGAGAAGGGAAAAACATCTCAGAGATATAGTAGCTTTGGTTAAGCAGCTCTGTTATTACTCTCACTATTACAGTTAAGACCGTATTCATGCGTTAGTGACACAATTTTTGAGTTAATAAACCACAAAAGCAGTCTAATGTAATTTACTGGAATAGAACTGATCAAGTAAAAAATATCTTGATTAGCTCAGAAGCTGATCCTGTAGATATCAATAATACTGGACATGGCATTAATAAGATCAAAACTCCATATGTTTACTGTACCAAAATCAAACACCTTAAGAAACAACATAGCACAACAACAATAACAAGCATATTCAGCTTACACTGTATTTATAAAGTGTACAAATTTAGTAATTACAGCAAAAGGTCAGCTGGTGAGTAAGTGAAGAGTGTTTTACACATTAATTTATTCATATGCTGTATATCTGATCAGGCATAAATTTAATTTATAGGTTAAGGATCCCACCACAGAGATCAACTGCTCAACTGCTGTAACTTGTAACCTTGCATCACTCTGTATCTATCGAATCAGAGGTGGGTCAGATGTCTCTGACCAAGTAACAATGTACCCTGCACCATGACAACTCTGTGCTCATCATGTGATTAAGGCTTTGTGAATGAGACCTGGCCTCAGCTGCAGGAACATTTTTACAAGGACACCCACATAGCATTTTAGACAAGAGCGCAATGAGGTGTTCAGAGAGAGCTGTGGTTGAAGAGGCCAATTAGATTTCATACTAGTACTCCTTACAATTACTTACAGGCAGGAGAATTTACAAATGCTGAGTGGAGAAAAAGCAGCGATACATACAGAAATTAACTGGACACTAATAAAAAAACAACAACAACAAACAAACAGAGACATGAACCTTTTCAACATGATGTTAGAGGAGAAAGGAGTGAGAGAAGAAAGACAAAAACAAGACTTTAACTGTGTAGTTGTGTCCTTACCAGGTTATAGTAGGTCTTGCTGATTGCAGACGTGTCAAAGCCTTTAGGTGGACTCTTGAGGGTGCCAGACTTAGGAGACACTTGTTTGTCTGGTGCAAAGAAAAAGAAAAGTAATAAATTAGGACACCAACATTGAACCTGAAGTCATTTATTTCCAAACCACTAAATATCATTTAACAGATCATAGGCAACATTTTTCTGAAGCTTTATCTGCTGTGCCTACACGTATTTATATTCAAATAATCTCACAACTATAAATAATGTTACAAATGTACTGTGACATGTAATTCCCCAATTATCTGTGGGTCAAATCTTTAATCTTAAAAAAAAAAAAAAAACTTTACTATTGGTACAAGAAAGAGTCAAAAAATAATTTCTGACATAAATTTTTTAATCACACAACTGAAAAACTTTTTTAAAACGATTTTAAACCGATGCTCCTACTTCCAAAGTCAGAAATCAAACGTATAATTTGTTGCATAAAGAAATTCTACTGTCTTTAAATAAAGTCCCTCTAACGAATCAGGTTTTTAGTGGTTGTTATATTGCACATCAAGAGCACAAAACAGCTTTTACACTGTTTTCAACCCACAGTTAAGCATGTTTATGCTTTCAGTGTACTTATTAGGATCTGCACTCTTTGGGTAGAACAACAGGCCTTTATGTGTTTGTATTTTTACACTGGCATGCAGCAAAAACATTTCCTCCTGCAGGATGACAACGATCTAAACTGAACTGCAACAAAAAATTCACCTCCATCAGTTGGGGGAATGAGCAAATTTCTCTAAAATTACCTATACACACACATCTTGATAATGGGTCGTTTCACTCACAAAAAAAGTTATCATTAAATTGGTAAAGTAAAGAAATAAATGTCAGTCAGAGAGAGGATCAGACTTTGAGCTGCCTCTTGCCACAAGGCATCTCAAACAGTTTTACAAGTAAAAAAACAACAAACCACAGCAGCTCTCCAGAGGCAACAGATGTGGGGCTGTGCTATTGTCATACGGCCAGAAGAAATAGCAATGACAATGGCAACGACGATGTTGTCAACAATTTAGCAGGTTTGGTCTGAGGGATTTAATCTGTCAAATTGCTCTGTGTTCAGTAACAGAGGAAACAGGAGCTGGAGACTTTTAATGTGGTTTTGGAGGCAACAGATTTAATGAATCACAACGTTACTGTATTAATATCTCAGTGTAGTGATGCCAAGCTTTAAAATAACACAGGGGGTGTCCTATTACCAATCATATTTAATGTACCTGCTGCCCAGAAGAAGCTGATGTACCTACCGGAGCCTTTGACCTCACGGACATAGTTGCTAGGAAACCACCCGGTCTTGCCATTGAGGGTTCCCTCCCACCAGCCTCCCTCCTCCTGGCGAGTCACGTTGATGATGTCACCCTTAGTAAAGGTGAGCTCATCCTCGTTGGTCTGCTGGAAGTTGAAGCGTGCCTTCACCAGCAGCTGCTGCCCACTGTTTTCTGACATGTCCTGACGAACGAGGGGCAGACGTCACCAAAGAGACAAAGAAGCAAATGGAAATGTAAACAGTGAGTAGTTCAGGACAGATTTGTTATGAAACATTCAACCATTTTGTGAAAACAAATATTGTGCAAAGATTATTAGTCATTATAGATCATATTCATCATCATCGTCTGTCTGAAACTTTACTAGTTTTTAAGGTGTACCTCCACTGTGACTGCAGTTTTTGCCATTCACAGAAACTTTTCTCAGCTGTTAAAAGGTAAATTGTCCCATGTGTAAGTACTAGAGGTTTGCTTTGATTTGACCTAATCGTGAATGATTGTTGGCTTGACTCAGTGGTTATAGACAGCAAGTAGGATTAATGTACTATTTTAAATATAGATGCTAATTAAGAGCACGTGGAGAATTTAGACACTTGCTGTTGTGTCATCTTGAAAGTTTAATTGTTCCCGATTTGCCCTTAGGCAATTTTCAATTTAATTTCCATTTGCTATTACATATCTTTTAATGGTATAAATAACATTAAACATATAAAACACTAATTGAACCACTGCACTTAATTAACTACTTTGCATTATTATCAATTATTCATGTATACTCAATTACTGTGACAAAAATCTAAAGATATACTGTGTTTCTAAACTGTGGTGGGGACAGCAAGTGTTGACCTCACCAGACTGCGAAACTGGTTCTGCAGAAGCTTAGAGGATCGACCCAGTGAAGCCTGAGAAGACAGCGACTCAAACGACTTGATGCGGTGGGCTGAAGAGTGTCGGGCGCACACCGAGTCACTGCCCACACCGATATCTGGACAGAAACGGCAAAATATAAATACACCAGACCTGGTATTTGCAGTCAGCGCCCACACGCCTCTGACTACCAGTATGTCTTTCATAAAAACACAACTACACGCATCGTGAAACTCAATCACATTGAAAATATTGTGACTAACCTGCAGTCACTTTATTAAGAGCAACCAGGCTGCTCAGCACCTTTGCAAAGTTAAGTCCCAGCAGCAGGTCACTGGCCTCAAATGGCTGTGGGTGAGAGGAGGGATGGGGGGGGTTAGCAGAGAGTTATCAACAAGGACGCTTCCCTTTTGAAGCTAATCACTAATTCCAGCGCAGCAAGACTGTGTCATCGCTTGGCCACACTTTACACTAAACAGTCGATCGATAACTCGTTATCTCTAACAGAGGTAGCTGGAGAAACAAAAGTTCAACACACACACACACACACACACACACACACACACACACACACACACACACACAGATTTAAAACGTGTCCATGTGTCTTATAAATCAATGAATGTTCCTCACAACACATTTGTAAAGGCAGTTTTAAATTTTGCATTGTTTATATCCATGTGTAGTAGCAAGAAGCCTTCAGCATTGTCTTTGCTTAGTTTTTAGTGCTGTTCAAATCATACAGGAAACACTATGAAATTATCAACACATTCACGACAGACAACTCAAGGAAGTCAAATAATTGCTAACTTGTCTGGGTTAAAATTACTGTATATTGACTATAAAAGGCTCTATCAGCTACATAATAATCACAATGAATGAGTAAAGTATCCTGCTTGTTTGGTTTCAGGCATTTCTGCATCACTAAGTAAAATATACTGAAGCTTTCAACAAGGATTACACTATTATGCTACTTGCCAATTAGACACTATGATAACACGACCTGGGCAGAGTCATGGAGAGGGCAGAATATCCTGAACGACTAAGGAGTTGACAGCCTTGGTTTTTTCATAAGACTTGCTAAAAATAAGAAAAATGTAGAATAAAGCCAGCCTTGTCTTTTAGCTGCAGTAGAAGTGTAAGCACTGTTTGTATCACTTTCAGTGTGACTGTCACTAGCTCCTTGGTTAGTATGAATGGCAGTGATTGTATCTGTGTTGATGACTGTAGTTGTCCTCTCTTCCTGTGTAACGGCTTCAAGTGATTAGCTACTCCTGCTTCAGTTATATTAAGGCTGAGTGACTGTCAGATATGAGTCTCTTTCATCTTCTGCTCTGATTGCAGATATGTCCTCAGGGAATATGTGAATGACTGTGAATGTGAGAGTGTGTGCTTGCAAAAGAGAGAGTGTGTGTGTGTGTGTGTGTGTGTGTGTGTGTGTGTGTGTGTGTGTACAAGCTGAGAGACTCAAACTCACATTCATGTGGATGCACCCTCTTCCTCACCCATCTCTACTTTCACTGGGGACTGAAACGACTAAACTTTTCTTAACCATGATAACAGCAAAATGTGAGCTCTTCCTAAACCTTAAAAGCCATTTCAACAGAGTCCCCGTTAGAAAAAACCTCTTAACAGCGAAACAGAGCTAAGGGTGCACATTAAACATTCATGCAGGAAGATAATGAACATGACTAACATGACAAGCTCAGACATGTCTGCTAGGCCTCAGCATCACAGTCAGGTAATGATCCCTCAGAGCAGGCTGAGACAATAGTGCAACACCCCTGTGTGACTCAGCAGGCTCCAACAGCATGGCAAATTGCTCACACACTATTCATGATTGAGGAGACTGTTTACCTGCACAGGGTATTACAACAGCTACTCCATGTACACAACAGTTAATGGGATATGGTCACATACACATCATAGTAAGATTACTGGAATAATTATATTTAAATATTAATGCTTTTTTCTAAAGGGAGGGACTTAAGAATACATCTCGTATGTATTTAAAATAGTGATACTGGAGAAAATAAAACATGATGGGGTTGTCTGTCTCTACCTCTTGTATATATTAGGTAAACAGCACTGGATTCAGGATAAATGGCTTTGAACATACAGACAAGGCAGCTGAGCTGTTTTCTTTATGACTGAACAATGGGATTTTCTTCACAGGCCAAGTCAGATACTTGACCTCAAACCAACTGATCACGTGTCTCAGCTCTTGAACACTAGACTGAAGACAAAAAGCACCTGAGGCAGGTGATTTGATTTGATGTATCTTGCTAATTTATACATGTAGCTCTGGTGAGAATGGCTACGGCCGATGTCTGTGGGTCACAGGCTTTAGTCGATCATTGACTGCAGTGAACTATGAGCTATGCATTTCATTTAGTTTCAATACCCTAAAATATGTGGACTTCTCTTAAAAAGTCATTGATAATGATTCATCTATGCAGATTAAAGCAGGTCTGCACACAACCATTATTTTCATTATTGATCAATTTCTTTGTTTTTTTTTTGTTTTTTTGTTGTTGTTTTTTAAATCAGCTAATTTTTTGGTTAATTAAGCATCACAAAACTGTAAAAAGGGTCCTTCACAGTTTCCTGGAGCCCAAAATGTTGTCATCAGATATCTGACAAACAATTAAAATAAAAGATATTCTATTTACTATAATGAAATCCAAAGGAAGTAAAGTAATTCCTATAAATCACCTAAATGATAAACAAATTTTGAATATGTTTAACAATTTTTCCCCTCGACTGACAAATTGACTAATGAACTAATTATAAGCAGCTAAAAGGAAAAAGTCTTCATTTTAGTTTGATCAAGCAAAAGTGAAAATATCTTCTAGTTCCAGCTTCTGAGATCTTACAGTTTATTTATCAGGTGTTTTTAACTGTTGGCTGAACAAAGCAACTGAGCTCAAAATAACTGTGGTGAGCAAATCTAATGATTAAATGAAAAATAATTGACAGTAATTGATGATATTTAAAAAAAAAAAAAAAAAAAAAAAAAAAACTCTTACTTGCAGCCTTGAGCCAACATCAAAAAAAATATGTCTCTGTCCAAATACACTTAACATCCCTACATATCTACTGTGGCAGCTATACAATACAACTCCTCTTGTTTTTGATGGTAATGGATTCAAACTCTCCCATCAGTTGCGACAGATGGATCTGTAATTACTGCCTGGGTAGTTGGAGAGTAGGGTTACCGTTCCTGTGGGGTCATGGGAACTCTAATGATCACTTCCTGTGGTCAAAGGCATTAGAGGTTAAGGGTCAGTACCAGCAGCTGACTAAGCGTCAGACATGGTTATGGGGGCAGAAGTAAGATCTGATCTAGAAGGGGACCAATCCTGCTGAAATATACCGACAAGACACGCCAACACAACAAGACCAGCATTTTGATGCTCAGCCAAAGGTCCTGCTTAACGCCATTAAAACGAGGTAGGTCGGGACTGCAAAAGCACAGCGTCTATCAGTCTGTCTTTCACATATAAGCTACTGCTGCTCTAATCTGCCGCCGCAGCTACCTGGGTTCAGAGCCAGCAATGCTCTGGGCTCTGGAGAAGATCCATCTTTACTCTGCAGATGGTGAGCGGGAGGGCTGCCATGTCCCCAAACTACAATAATCCTGTGCTGCCCAGCTCACTCAAAGACAAGTCACATATGCATGATCACAATCTTGCACGCAAAGACCAAATCGTGTTGGAAAATATAGAAAATTGGTGGCAGTATTGAGCCCAGCACATCCTGCAGTGCAGATACAAGTCAGTATGATATAAAGAGGAGGCCGGGATGAGGAATTTGAACATTTGTTACTAAAAGAAACTGCATATTATCGCTCAGCACTGCTGGCTCTGAACCTGTCCCTGCAGTGAGCCAAAACAAACACAGGCAAAAATAAAACCTGGTGGATGTTTTTCACTTCACTGGCATTTCAACTGCCTATAACTCCTAAACGACATGTTTCACACACCCAGAATGACAGTGCTCCATCTCACTCTGTCTCTACCTCTTGTTTAGTGGCTGGGAGCTCAGAGGAGAGAAGCAATGCTGAGGAACACTGAGTTTCATTGTCAGACCAGTGTGGTTCAATGACCCCTCTATGCTGGCCAACACACAGCCTTAAACAGCACACTGTCCTCAATTTGCTGAAGACTATGGAGCTATTCTCAATGGCCAAAACTATAATGTACTTAAATATTGCTATCCAGACCTGTGTGGGTGAGGTTTTAATGCTTAGACATGTTCAGACTTTGCACCTTTTAACAATAAGACTGTAATTACCATGTTAGGAAAGGATCTACTTACATAACCATGGTCCTACATTATCCACAGCTGCAGTGACTATTTGTTTTTGATGTGTTTTTTTCCAGCAGAAGCTGTTAATGCTTTGGCTGATGTGAACTGCTTGAGACAATAAAGCCACGCGTGAGCCCGAGGACAAAGCTCTGCATTAATTACAAAGCGTAAACATTGTCGTGGCGCCTCTAGATTTCAGAGGGAAATGCGAACAGGCTACAATGCAATCAGTTTTTTTTTTTTTAATTGATAAGTGTCGCTTGAAGTTGCCATAATGTTGCAAATGTATCGCCACGGGACCGGACAAGCAGAGGTCTCTCACACCGGCCGATGGGTGATTGTTCTCGGCTGCTAGTCCACTCCTCCTCCCCTCTGTCAGAGGCTCCGTCCGCTCGCTCCATGAGCCCATTGTTTATTGTACCAGACTCTCCCCCCTTGAACACAAACTTCACACTTCACACACCACCTCCCTGTGGTATATATGCAAAAAAAGAAAGAAAGAAAAAAAAGGGGGGGGGTCTCGTAAACTCCAAAGACGAGCACAAACGTGAAAAGCCACTCACCTCGACGCGGAACGATGTGCAGCCCTTGAGAAACTCCTTTATGTTGCTGAGACACTCGCCGTCGTTCTTCGGCTCCTGGTAAATCTGTGAGGACGGACAGGCTCGTTAGAGATACGGCTCTTCACGCTGCGGTTATGTGCGAGTTTCTTCGCCAGAAAAATGAATCTCCTCTGCGGACGCGCATTCTACAGGCTGCGTTTGCGCTGGGCCTGACGCACCGGGAGGCTCTACACAAATCCCGCAGCGGGGAAGTGGAGGAGGCTGAAGTACTGGTCGAGGGAAATGACGTTGACAAATAGGGATCCCCACTGATGCTGTTGTGGCCTATGGGTGCACTGGGTTTTTGTTTGTTTGTTTGTTTGTTTTTTTCATCACAAGCTCCTTTAACAAAATGGATACGAAGAAAAGAAAGCAAAAAAAAAAAAAAAAAAAAAACAACAAAACCCTTTTTTTTCCTTTTTACCATTATTGATATCAATAGGGAGGACAACATATCAGCAGCTACAGTCCAGTGCAACACTGTCACTAATAATAATAATAAAGTGTTAAAACATGAAATTAACACCTTTGTGACAATGTTTGAACTTTACTGGTGTCATGAAACAATGAAAGGTGGAAATATGAAATATGATCATGGTTAGTTGGATTGTATTTATTCTTAACATTAAAACATAAGATAAACATTTCTAACAAGGCTCTAATGAAATCAGTCATGTATTAATTAGGAGTTAAAAACAAACCTATCAGTGCTACTATGGAGGACAAACTTTAAGGGAGTTACTGTCTCTCTAGCTGCCATATCTTTGGTATTGCTTTGCTGGCATTTCTTATCAACATACACACCAACGCAGGCCTATTTGACTGCACATGTGTCTGTGCGTAAAAAAAAAGACAGAAAGGGAGTTGTTTCCACCGAATATTGATCTGCTGTAAACAGTTAGATCCACCATAGGTCCTAATAATAACAAAGGCCTTGTTTAATATATATATTGAAATTATTTTAAACTATTTTTATTTACCCTCCAGTTTTACCACTACAAAGCTATGTATTTACAAAAATCTCTTTTCTACCACCCTTTTTCCACATTCTCCATTTTTTATTTTTTTTATTTTCTTCAAAACATTTTACCCCATATCCTTATTGCAACTATGATAAAGAGTAGATCATGTTTATATGTGTCCAGGACAGAGGTGTAGTAAGTCCAGGATGTGAGCTTGTGATAAATACAGACCATAACAACTATACTGAGTGTCACTGATAATAAAAGAGAGTTTAGATTAGATAAAACTGAATAATACAGGTAGAACTAAGGCTGTACAAGCTGCCTCCACCATGCTTTGCATTACGCCGCTCAGTAAGTGGAGGGAAACCGAGGAGCAAAGATGCAAGTGAAGGAGGCAAATAAGATTTTTATAACTAATTGGAATGAACCACAATACTGACTCCTGTTTGTATCTTTAATCTATATAGTTATGTCACTGACACCAACCTTGATGGCAACTGGCTCAGTTGTGCCCCACATCTCCCACTTTCCTCTGGCTCTGATACACACCCAGCACTGCCACACTAACAGCAATTACTCAACCTGAGTGTGGCTATGGGAACTCCGCCAAGGCATAACCGCACAGGGCCACATCACAGGGATGCCATACGCCACATCTGGGTCAGATAGTGACTGGGTGTGGGTGGCCAATGGCACTGTCCAGGATTTACAGCCTGCTCATTATTTTATAAGCAACTGGAATATATATTTATATTATATTTAAATATTAATGCTTCTTTCTACAGGGAGGGACTTAAGAATACATCTCGTATGTATTTAAAATAGTGATACTGGAGAAAATAAAACAAACATGATGGGGTTGTCTGTCTCTACCTCTTGTATATATTAGGTAAACAGCACTGGATTCAAGATAAATGGTTTTGAACATACAGACAAGGCAGCTGAGCTGTTTTCTTTATGACTGAACAATGGGATTTTCTTCACAGGCCAAGTCAGATACTTGACCTCAAACCAACTGATCACGTGTCTCAGCTCTTGAACACTAGACTGAAGACAAAAAGCACCTGAGGCAGGTGATTTGATTTGATGTATCTTGCTAATTTATACATGTAGCTCTGGTGAGAATGGCTGCAGTAAAGACCTACGGCCGATGTCTGTGGGTCACAGGCTTTAGTCGATCATTGACTGCAGTGAACTATGAGCTATGCCTTTCATTTAGTTTCAATACCCTAAAATATGTGGACGTCTCTTAAAAAGTCATTGATAATGATTCATCTATGCAGATTAAAGCAGGTCTGCACACAATCATTATTTTCATTATTGATCAATTTCTTTGTTTTTTTTTGTTGTTGTTTTTTTTTAAATCAGCTAATTTTTTGGTTCATTAAGCATCACAAAACTGTAAAAAGGGTCCTTCACAGTTTCCTGGAGCCCAAAATGTTGTCATCAGATATCTGACAAACAATTAAAATAAAAGATATTCTATTTACTATAATGAAATCCAAAGGAAGTAAAGTAATTCCTATAAATCATCTAAATGATAAACAAATTTTGAATATGTTTGACAATTTTTCCCCTCGACTGACAAATTGAATAATGAACTAATTGTAAGCAGCTAAAAGGAAAAAGTCTTCATTTTATCTTCTTTGTTTCAAGTTCAAACTGCTGGGGCAAACAACAGCTGAAACAATCAGTGCAACAATTCGATTGCATTGATCGAAGTTTGATCAAGCAAAAGTGAAAATATCTCAGAAACAACTCAGAAAAGTGGAAATATTGGTGAAAATGAGGATCAGGGCAGAGTAATACTGTTTAAACTAATATATCTGCCAGGCCAGGCCTATATAACAGCCAGTGTCATCTCATTGCAGATATATCTGTATTAGTAAATGTGTTGGCTGATAATTAACAAGGACTGTCAGTGTCAATATGACAAAAATCTGTCTTTATTACACAGTTTGTCCACCAGAGAGCGCTGACAGTTTGATTTTTAACTATAAATGTCCTGCTTGACACGTTTTGGTCACAGTTCTTATATTTTAAGAAGCAAGTTTCCCTCTTAGGAACAAAATATTGTTTATTTCATGCTTTCAATTAAAAATACATAAGGGCAACTGAATACTAGTTGATATATAGTTATCAAACTTCAAGAACTGGACAGTCAATGTTATCATTATCGTTGTTATGTTTTTTTGTTATTATTAGTACTATCACCTCACTTTGTATTCATTTAAAGTTATTATCATCAAACATGTTACTGGCATTAGTTGTCTCTGGGACTCCTCTTGGTTACTCTTTTTAAGAGTTGGCGTTAGAGTCATAGAAACCTGTCTTTACTCATAAAGGAGGAAAAAAAATATTCAAAATCATTTTCTGCTGCTTCACATACTGTTGTACCCATATGAGTCAACAAATCATATGGTGCACATAAGCATACATATGGCAGAGGACTTCAGCTCATGGTAGTTTTTTGGAAATCTTCTTACCAGTTATTTGCAAATAAAACATATTAAATCCTCTCTGGAATGAGATGGCGGCAGATTTAACAGAATTTAGATCAGAAATATATTCGTGGTTTATGCCACATGCTGGTTTGGATTTCATCCCTTAGCATGAGCAACAATGTTGTGGTTGTTTTCTCTTTGCCTGTAGATACACAACATCAGTTCTCACTGGGCTTTATCTCATCACTGCACACACAACCACCTTCATGCAACGCTCCTGTCTGCAAGGTGATTTGATTTGGCCGCAGCAGTTAAACAACAGCCCGGTTGTCAGTTGTGAGGGATGGGAATAAATGGACGAAGCTGTTTTGTCACGTAACAGGCAAATTTCTCACACATGCATGGAGCTGCAGTCAGACCTGAGCAGCACGTCCTCTTTTAAGGAAAACATTGCCCGGTTCACTCAGGCCGAGCTGAGGCTGAGAGCCACCGTACGTTGACAGACACAAACACTGCGCTGTGTCTTTAAATGGGGAGAGGGTCCATCTCTGTCTGTGCGCCTTTGCAGTCAATGGCGGCCCACTCTTATAGCTGTGTACAGAGAGGGCTGCCATCCTTCACTGACCACACTGTGTGTATTAAAATACATTGACACACAAGCCACATCGGCCTGGATTAAAGAGGAACTTAAAGCAGAGGCTTCATACGAGAAGGCTGATCTGATGAGCGTTGAGACCTGCATTGACACATATCAAACGAGGCCTTGGTTATTATTAGGACCTGTGGTGGATCCGGTCGCTCCTGATAGATTTGATCAATCAATTCTCGCTCGGCCTCGTTTAGAGCAGATCAATACGCAGCGCAAACAACGGCCTCACCGTCTGTTTTCCCTACACACTGACACACATATGTGCAGCCATATAGCGTTGTTTTCGCAGACAATAACCCGGGCTGCCGTGACCTACAAAAGAAATCGCCTCATGGACCAGTGGGCAGGAAGAGAAGCCAGACAACAAACCGCGTCGGTTTCACGGATCTGGGCAGCACACAGACACGCCGACGGGGCGGGCGGCTGCAGAGGAGCGCGGGGTGGAGGGGGGAGGCGTGGAGGTGTGTGTGAGGGGGTGGGGGTGGCATTGCCCTTACTTTTTCCGTGGACCCCGGGTTGAGCCGCTCCAGCAGCTTGCACAAGACCACTCCATCTTTCAGGGAGGTCTGCAGAAATGCTTCAGGATCCGAGATTGTCTTCTTCGGCGATTCCAGCACCCCGAGCGTTATCAACCATGTAACCGTCTGTTCCGCCGAATTCATGTCCAGTCACAACAGATCCTCTTCAACAAAGCGGCGGTGTTTTCGGGGGTATCTGAACAGCGATGCTGCCCCGGTTACACTGTCATCATCTGGCGCGTTAGAAGAGAAACACAATTAATCCACATTTAAAAAAAACAAAAAAAAAAACAAACAAAAGGATGCATGAGATGTCGAGAGAGAGATAAAGAGGGGGGGGGGGGGGGGGGTGCGGGAAAGGCTCTAACCTCGGGTGGATGCGGATGACGGCTGGCTGGTGAAATTCAGCAGGTCTGGGTCTGGTTCCCTCCCTTGGATGGTGTGTTTTTTCCCTCTAACCTGGCAGGCTGTCAAGTGCGGCTCGCTGTGATGCGTTCAGGCGGTGGACTGCATACATGCGCATCGCAGCCGCCAGCCACTCATCCATTGGATGACATCACACCAGAGGGACAAGCCAGTCCAACCAGTTGTTAGGACACTTCAGCGTATAACATGAATAGGCTTTTTCTCTCTCTCTCTCTCTCCATCTCCCTCTCTCTTAGCTTGTCTTTGCATACCCTGCTTGTTTTTATCCGTTTATTACAGCCACGCCACAGGCTGGCTGTTGTTATCCGCTGTAAAGTGCGCTGTTTTGGACAGGTCTGTGCAGACACAGCACCAGCACCAACAATGACACTGTAATTTAAATGTGTTTACATTTTAAAGACACGATTTAACAAGTGATAACACAAAAACAGGCAGGACATTTAGTCAAGACAGCTGAGTACCCCAGTGGAAGAGAATCCATCCTGAGTGGTCATAAATCATTAGAAGCAAAAAATAAAAACATAAGAAAGAAATTAGGGAAAAATAAGTTATTTTCAACTTTTCTTTAATTTTTGCTTTTTCTAATGTGAAATATTTGATATGCTATGTTTACATCTACAGGCATCTATAACCATCAAATGAAACAATCTGAGAAGGAAAAGTTTGTTATGTAAGTCAGACATATCCTGATGTGTGGTCACAAGGACATCTCTTTATTTTAAGATGTTACAAGTGATAAAGGTTGGGGCCCATTGGCCCAGGCCAGTGTCCAGTGTCCTGCAACAGTATTTCTTCCTGTGCCTGTTGGCAGATTCTCACTTAGAAACACTTGAGAGTTTCCATTCAACCTGAGCTGACCTGTCAGGAAGCTGGAGCACCTGACATGAACCTACATGACCAGGAAGACATGCAAATTCCAACACAGAGCTATTAAAGGGTTGAAACAATTTGTTTATTAATCACCTGGTAGAAAATGTTCCAGCATCTCAAATGTGATGCTTTGCTGTTTTTCTTTGTTCTATATGACAGTAAATTGTATATGGCTTTTAGACTGTTGGTTGTGTGTCATCTTGGGCACTGTACATTACTATTTTACTGTTTCCTGGCTATTTATCAATCTGTTTTATCAAGAAAATAGTTGGCAGATTAATAACATCACATCCACATGGTATGTCTTCTGTTATGGAAGATGTAGTCACAGTGTGTGTGTATGTGAGAGTGTTAAACATGTGTTATCAAACAAGAACACATTATCCAGCCCTCTCGTTGTATTTGTCCTGAGGCAAAGGGAAAACTGAAAATGTAAGATACACATCAGAGTAATGGAGGAAGTGGCAGTGGAGTGGAGAACATCTCTTTGGCCGCTAGATGGGGCTCTGTGTACACTGTAGTCATAGATCTCATAATCTAAAACATCCAGTGTTGTATTGACGCTGTTATATAAAACCTTTAGGCTATAGCTGTACACAAACTGCAAAGTCAGCAACAAGCCAGTTATCTCCTGCTAATAACTCCAATCACCTATACATTCATTATTGCTAAGCATTTAATCAATTTACCAGTGGTTACTGCTTCTAATGAATATATGCCCTTAAATACCATAACATAGTTAACATATATAACTCACTTATGTGCTAGATATTCTTACCAGCATTACTAACCGATGTATTAATAGGCAATACATCATTTTTGTTTTTATAAATCACCTATACAGAATTATTGCACAGTTTTTAGGTTATCTTCCTCACACACAAGACTGAAAAACAGAACAACCGAAATGCATTAAAAAACGACGTTAACATTTCAATTGGTTTTAAAAATTCTTAAGTAGTGACTTGTAAACATTTAAAATTTCCCCAGTGTTTGTTGTGGGTTTATTAGACCTTTAGATCATTAGATTTGCCAATTGTTTTGTTTTTTTTAAATCACTAACTGGAGGAAATTTTCACAACCTGGCAACATGAAGCTGTTGTTGTTACATTCGTATAACTATATCTGTGAAGCAGTAGTAAATAAGTTATTAAATACTAATAAAGCCGTTATTACAGCTTTAGAAAACCTTCATAAAGGCTGCCTCACTAGACAGCAGTAGAAAGTGGTCACCCTCCTGTTGATACCTGCAGGAATCTGGATGGATGGATCCATGGTGACCAAAACAAGCTGCAGGGATAGACAGCGTCGCGCTGACCCACTCGTTCTCTCCCCTCACCTTCTCATCCCCAGCTCTAATTTCTGCCTGTCTGTGTGTAAGGGTGTGTGTCTATGAGGGTGTGTGTCGTCAGGAGGACTGACTCTGGAGGCTAGCCCTTTTCTAAACAGGCAGCATCGAGGGATGCCGTTGTGCCTTGGAGGTCTTGTCGCTATGAGTCTGTAACCAAGGGTGCTATACTGTGTAGCTGTGGGGACTGGCCCCAGGCATGTTACAGCCCTCCATTCCCAGTCCATCCCTATATTTCCACTCTGTTCCACAGGAAAATACTGCTTTTGCTTCTTTATTCGCTTTGCTTATGAGGTTTGTGGAGGTTTGCACGAGGAAACAGAAACATTCAGAGGAAGACTGAGAGTTTCTATAATATCAGAACCAAATGCTGTGAGTAAAGCTAGTCCTGATATCCAACCAAATGTACTCAGTACCCTCCCCACAAGCTAATCCAGTCCTATACAACTTCTCCAAAGTCTCCTTTTATTATGTCAGTTTTTATAGGTGTTAATTAAAGTGTGTGTTTTTGCACTTACAGTTAATGCTGTTGTTGTATTGCACTGTGTTGTTCCATGTGTTTGAATTTATGGCAAACCTGAATGCAATGAATTGCTACAGATTGTACAGATGCTAATACTCAGTATATGTGTGTATGTTTCTAAGTTACTAACATGTGATGAGCCAAAACACAAATGAAATAAGACATAATTTGAGGAGAACTAGTAGAATTTAAACCCTGCTTTCACATTTCTCATCAAAATGAACCAACAAGTGTGTCAAAGACAGGCTGACAGCTTTAGAGCCTCATTTTTTTATTTGCAATTTGTGATTAATCAATAACTTTCTCAATTGTAAGATTAATTGCTTTGTCTATAAAATATCAGAATTGGTGAAAAGTGAGCATTATTATTTCCTTGAGCTCAAGGTAACATCTTTAAATCTCTTGGAAGCAAATAATTTATCTAAATAGTTGTCAATTAACTTGTCATTGATCAACTACTGATTACTCATTGAAGCTCTACATTTGTTGCCACTGGAATCGGTGCAGATACTGATCTTACAGACCAGGACTGGTACTTGAAGTGTGAGAGCATGTTGATCTGTACAAGTAATGAAATGTTCCTTCTCACACTGTCAGTGTTGCATAAAGAGAAATATTCAAATTGTATTGACAACAATAACCTTTGTCTCTTTCCATATCTCTCCTCACCTGGAGCATGTTAACTAAAACAAAATTGACTGATTTTTTTTTTATATCACCATTTCATTAACTACTGTAAAGATTCACCACAGTGCAAAAAATTGATGAGTGATTGATAATGAAATGATGTTCAGGTTGTGTTCCCACTGTTTCCAAGGCCATGTGTCATTTCTGTACCCTTTCTAGTTTTGTGTGGTGCTAAAACAATCCAATTCTAATTAAATAACTCACTATCTAATCAACAATCAATGTCACCATCCAGAGACAAAGGGTTACCAGCAAGACCTTCTCTCTTCAAGGGCCACATTTTGACAAAATCAACAACCTAAAGGGGAAAACAGTTTCTATTCTTTCTAGTGAAAGCTTGTGTTACATAACTATGTCATGGTACAAACAATACAAAAGAAATGTGAAATGTGAAATGTAAATGAAACTTCCCCTTGAAACAGGAAAAACACCTAGGGCACGGACAAACACATGTGCACTCAGACAAGTACACATTATAGAGGAGTGAACTCAAAAGAATCAATTACTGCCATGAAGTTACATTAAGTGTTAGAGTGAAATTGACTCCTCTTATCTAGCACATTATAAAGCACATTATTTCTGGACATGAACACAAACAGCAAGTCTTCCTTTTCTCTCTATAACTAACGTTTTTGATATCTTTCAATATCTCGCAGACTAAATTAGTTTCTAAATCTGGACCAGCTACACACAAAGACAAAACTCAGTGTCACACAACTGTCTGGGGCTGCCCCTGCATTAAGTTTTTGACAGGTGCCATATACAAATAAGGGGCAGTGTGGTGTCAGGTGTGCAGCTTAAACCAAATCCCAGACTCAATCAATTTTCTTTTTAAAGAATAAAGGAAATATGTGTTTATAAGGTCCAGGGTGTCACCAACATGGCCCCACATATTAATGCACTCCGTGCTCTGATATATCAAACTTCTTGTGTCCTTCCCTCTCTCTTTTCTCAGTCTTCCCCAGGGGCCATCTGAGCCAGCTCATATTTTATTATGACAAGTCAAACTCCATGCATCCCAGAATCACTTCACAGGCCAGAATGCATTAAGTAGAATGATGGATGGACGAGACAAGCACACAATGCCAAGATGGAGGAAGTACACGTGATCAGACATACATTTTCTGGAACTGAAGTGGAAAGTAGCCGACAGCCTCAGCCAACAAACTTAACTTTGTTACTGACTCACAATATACATCCAGTCACAAAGCTGTAAACAATATAGTCGCCTGAGAACATCTGTCTAGCAGAGAGGCGTAAGTAAAAGAGCATGACAAATAACTTAAACAAGTCAATTGTCAATAAAACTCAGCTCAGGGTCTATTTACCCACTTGTTCTGGAGTCTTTGGCCTTATATTATTATTTTCTCTGTTACCTTGAAACTGTATGCAGATGTACAATCTGGTTCTGAGCACTTTCAGGACCACTCATCCATGTCGAATTCATCCTTGGCCCTGGGGTACAAAAAATTGATGTGAGTGCAGCAAAATATATATTAATATGGGATATATTTGTATTAAAGTGTACATGGTTAATTCAGTTTTTTGGCTTAGTATCACCATATGAACAAACTGAATGTTTATTAAGTTCATTAAGTTTGCATCTGAACAGAAACCATAGAGTATGTTCGTCTGTTTTCCATTGTGTTTTCTTTTCCCTCTACAGTACAAATGATGTAACATAGAGTCTGTTCAAAAAAATGTTATGAGTATTGGCTTCAACAAGCCGAGTAAAGAACAGGTTCTCTGTAGGGCAACAGAAATGATGGTCCTTCAATCATTCATGGCATAAGTAATAAAGCAAAAGGAAACTGTGGTTCACTTTAATCAGTGTAAGTAAAGGCTGTGTATCATGTTGAAAGGTCGCACACAATTGTCACCATCTCCACAGCTCCAACTCTAAGGAGAAATTTAGCATCTTTCAGCAGATTGTTTTGGTTTTATGTACTTTTTATTACTCACTGCTCTCATCAATTTCATTTTTCAGACCAAGAAGGTAACTGTTTTTAGTAAAAGGTCTTTAAACTCACTATGAGCTGCACACCAGATAGACAAATTTATCAGCTAACCGCTGAACACTGTAAACGGCTAAAGAACCAGATGTTTCCTTCAGAAGATAGTTAAGACCAAAATAAAGAAAAAGAATAGAAAAGAGGAACTCATGCATGCAGTTAATGCATGACCAAACCCACAAATCTGAATGACTGTTAGTGTTGCTCACAATCTCCTAGATGTGCAAATAGGCAAATTTTTGACAGTCATTTAGTATCTGTTGCACTGCCCCCAAGTGGCCAATAAAATCAATTAATGCTGCTTCACAACCCCATAATTCATAGCTACGCCCCTGTGGATTGGACTGGATGTCATAAACTTAATACATCACCTAGTCATGTCTCCCGTCATGCATTTATCAGTGATGGTGTGTGTTATCCTAATTGCGCATTTTAACCGCTGTTGACTGGATTGCGCGCTCACAGGACCACGGTGAGTCGTGATCTCCCTGCGCGAGCTGCGTGTGTCATCTCTGACGTTACCGGGAAACCGCCTACATCGCCCTCTGTCTCCCTCAGTGACACGAAGACTCCCCCGGCAGCTGCGCGGCGGAGCCACGAGTGAAGAGCCGCCCGGTCCGTCAGCGCCAGACACCGCATCTGCCGCGCGTAACGCGGGTCCTCACTGGTATGGACGCCGGAGGAGAGCATTGACCATCCAGGAACCATGCCTACTGTCCTCGGTGGCAAAGGGAAACTTTCCATTGTCTGTTTTCTGCTCCGATGCGCATGTTCTCAGGTGAGAGGGTGCATGAAGTAAACAGAAAGGAAAGTTGTCATGATCATGATTTGTGATTCAGTGACAGTGTTTTGTCTTTCTGCAGTTCTTCTTGCAACATACTATATGTAAAGGAACCAGTTCAGGCTTCAGGGTATTTGTAATATTATTCCCTAATTTTAACTGAATACTGAAATAAAATAAGGTATTAGTTGCTGCGGAGGTGAGCATTTTGTGCTCTGATCTTCAGTTTCAATTTGCAGATTAAAAGTCTTCAGATTTACCTTAAAATCTCTCAGCACCAATGTAAGGGCTAAATATGACCTGAAAATGAGCATAACTTTAGTAATTGTCGATACTTTAAGAATGCAACAGGTGGTTGTAGTGTAGTTGGCCGCTTGCATGCTGCTTGTTGCAGGTGTTATGATGGGTTGTGGTTTGTTTGGCCCTGAGGGATTTAATTCATCTGGGTATTACAGAAGAGCTGTGATGCTAGTGGGTATGGACGTGTGAAACACATTGCACATGATAATATCCTAACTAATGGGCCTGTAAGTGTGAACTGGGTAAACAGGCCTGACTTTTGCCTGTGCAGCACCACAGGGTGCTAAAATACTGTCTGTCTGTGTTTATGTTTTTCATTTAGTGCCAGTGGCCTCATAACTGCCCTGTGGCTGTGATAATTTTCACACATAGTGTTTTCCATCCGCAGGCAGTAAAGTCCAGTCAGTCAGACAGTGACCTTAGTGAGTCATGCATGCAAGAAAAGGCTGCTTCACGCACTCACACACACATGCGTGCATGGTGCACAACAAACACATTTTCGATTGTGCATACTCATGCTGCACAGATGGCATCCAAGGCGAGAGTGGAGCTTATAGGTAAGAAGGAAATCACCAAAATCTAACTCCTGGATGAAAGCTTGAGCAGCACAGTTCTTGGCTTTCATGCCATTGCAATGAATTTGAATTGTGAGCTGAACTGTGCAAAGAAGAGAAACGTGGGGGAGGGTGAGAGAGTGTGTGAGAGAGAGAGAATGGGGTTGCCTAATGTGGATGGAAACAGAAAGTTGCTTGCAACAGTATCAGCATCCGTCTGATCATCTGCAGCTGTGATTTCTGAGATATGAGTCATCAACGTCCTCTTAACTCTCACAATTACTCTGTGAGAGACTGTGAGGTTTACAGTAAAGTTCTACACTGCAGTGTGTGTTAGAGCAAAAAGGCGGGAAGCAGAGTGCACAAGGTGATATTTGTGATGTGTGTATAAATATGTATCTATCTTTATGATGGAGACGTGACGTGAAAGTTCACATCTTGAGTAAAGACTAATGAAAGCAATGAGTTTATGTACTTTATGTGCAAGTGTATTTGCACAGCTATATTTGATGCTGAAAATGCTTCATTGTGTACTAATTTGAATTTTAAATTAGCTACAAACCACACCAACCTTGCTGTAATTTAGACACTCAAATATGATTTGTGTGCGTTGTCACCAATAACTCTTTTCCAGATGTTTGTCTAGTTGATAAATGAAGCAATCTGTTGCTCTGAAGGGTTACGAAAGCCCCTCTGATTAGCTGTCAGTCTTAACTTCCTGTGACTTTGTCCTCATTTACTCTACACTTGTGTTTGCACAGGTAACAAGAAGCCATCACAGCAGCTGTGCCAAAGATATTCTGGAGGTAAGGAAATATTTTTATAACCTAAATCTTTCTACTTCTTGACTTAAATTCTGCTTTTTAAATGTTCCAGTAGGAATAATTGCACTTAACCCTTGCAACGATGAGCTTCATCCCTTGTTAAATGTATTGAGTCATATTATGAAAAGTATTTGAATTTGCATACGGTGTGAGTCACTGTAGTCTTTAGATTCAAAACTTTGATTACTATCAATGCTTCAAGGAGAAACACCAGCTGCATTTCACTTAGGGCTGCAACTAATGCTTATTTTCATGATTATTTTCTTTAATCAGCTATCACAGATCTCTAAGTTCCAGTGGTCTTATACCTGTTCATGTTACGTTGGAGGTTTTACGGTGCAGAGGACATCGTGTCATGAGTGTGGGACAGAGTGGAGAAGAATAAGGATGCAGTACATGGAGAAGGGGCGGGTGGGAGGCAGATAGCAACACATAATGCTCCAACTGGGAGGCTTGTTGTTGCTGGAGGAGGAAAGGGGTGAGGGCTGGTGCTGTGTCCTTGGTGACTGAGGGCGGAGAGATAATGAAGTGAAAGGATGAGCAGAGAGAGGAAACACTTGCCCTCTGGGGTTTAGTGTCGATAGTGGGAAGATAGGGCAGGAGAAGAGGAAGAGAAAAAACTTAGTCACCTGCCGGTTCATAAAAAACATTATAAGACAAACATCTCACAGCCAGTGAGTGCAATGAATGACTCCCATTTGAGATGAAGAAATAGTTACACTTATTTGCTTGATTCAGATGTGTAAATGTGAAGCTACAAGCATTAGTCAGTTATCTTATCTTAGCATGAGGACAGAAAAACAGCAAGCATGGCTCTGCCCTAGTTAATACGTTATATCTTGTTGATTTCATTTAATTTGGTTTCCCCAGTTTCCAGTCTTTCTGCTAAGCTAACACATTCCCAAAATGTTGAATGATTCCTTTAAGACCTCGTCAGCTACAGTTACCACACAATAACAACCAACGACGCTCACACACCCTGAAACATCAGAGCTGATAAAATGTGACCTTTTCCAGAGCTCGCTCACTGTTTCAGCAGTTAACCAACCTTATGCCCTCTCTCACTGAATGACTGTTACACACGTATACTGTACATTACACACTGTGCCACCATGCCTCCACATTATGATACAGCTGAGGAACCAGATCATGCTAAAATATAGATTGGTTTAAGATCAGGACATTTTGTCAACAACCACAAGGCCTGGTTTGTCTGAGTGTGGCTGCAGGCAATCTAATCAGCAGAGATGATAATCAGAGCCGGAGCAAAGACAGTGTGCTGTAGCTGCAGAGCTCTCTCCATGTGGCTCTCCTCTGATGCTCCATGTGGAGAGAACAAATAAGAAATGGGTTTAATCTTTCTTGATAGTCCAGGTGTATAATCATATGAAATCATCAGATCCCTCCATCTTTGCTCAGGGTGAGCAGTGACTAGTGCACACATGTGCACAGGCAGACACAGACATGAGCTGTAAGCCTCCACCACATGTATAATTATCTCAGAGTAATTTGCAATGTTTCTTTTATCACGTTTTAGTAAATAATGTCATAAACTAACAAATTAAAAATGCACACACCTCTGCTTTCAATTTTTATATCTCCATCAAAATTTAATCTGCATCAGAAGCAAATGGTAATAGACAATCATGCTGATTGGGACATGGTGGGCATAATTGTTGATAAATACCTATAATCCTAAATGGGAATATTCAGGATTTGTGAAAGGATGGGGGTGTGCAGAAAAGACTGTTAGAGTAATGACAAGAGAATAATGGCGGTAAAACTGTATCATGCTGCTTCCTCATCACCCCTCAGCTTTTGCAGGGTTAAGCCTTCTGATGAGCATGTGTATGTAAATGACTGTTTGCTTACAGCTAACAACAATTTTAAGTCTGTATGATGGTGTTTTTATTTTATAAATGAGTAATGATCAGTAACCATATTTGTATTCAATTCATTTTCTGTGAAGTTGCATCAAATCATTTCTCGATTTTCAGTGAAATGATTTGTATCAGCACCATTCAGTTTCACATTGAACAGTCCTTTGTCTCTGGTAACAGCTGACAGGTCACAGCAGCGACTCAACTCAGGGCTCATAGACTGAGAAATGACTGTGTACATACAGTATCAGTGTTTTCTTGCAGCAGCTCCTAGTTGATGGGTGGAAGTTTCTTTTAGTTCCTTCCTTCCAAGTTCTTCATGAAAATGTTCAACTAATTCAATTCTGCAGAGCGATTCATGATTTCTGCCTCCCTTGTAAATTCTTCAGTCGGCTATAATTGTAACATACAACTGCGCTCTGATTTTAACGGTTGCCTTTGGGACTGATGATGGCTCAAGCCACCTGACGTCTATCACATTCACCTCCCCAGGGCCGACCTACAAGCAACAAATGTTTTGATGAGGTGTCGGAGTCTCGTTCGCTGATTGCACATGTGGCAGATTTTTGCCTTTGAACATTTCAACAGATAAGAGATAAATATTTAATGACTCTATTGCTGGTGGCTGCTAAAAAGACCAAGATAGGGGAACACTTTAAATGCTTGGACATATTAGACATTTACAAAAAGGAGAACGTAACAGCAGCATTCAATTATAATTGGAACAATTTTCTTCACGTTGGGAAAAAGACTCCAGTGCCTGATTTTATTTTTACAAATTAATGATTATGTAGCCCTCCAGCCCCCATAACTCTTATGTTGTAAAGAAAAGATTGATCCCTACTTATACATCTTATTTTTCTTTGATTTTTATTTTCTGTGTTTGTGTGTGTGTGTACCTTTGATCAGTGTTATTTTGAGACTAAATGTGTGAATATATGATATGTACATACAATAAGTATACTCAGATGTATCCTCCTGAAATGGAAAATCATACATTACAAACTGATCACAACCACGTGAGATTTATTTTTTCAACGAGATGTGAAACATAAAAAGCATGGGAAAAAAATGGTTTCAGATATCTTCACACCACTGCAAAATACACAGTCTGGGTGGAAATGTGAGGTCAGCCACAATGTCTAGTGTCAGTTCACGCTCCTGGTGGGGAGGAGTGTGACTGAAGTTGGCAAATGATGGCAAATGATGCTCTTTGCACCGTATATGTGTGTGTGAATGTGAGAGCAGTTTCTCCTCAATCAAAGAGAAATAAAGAAAGTTCTGATGACAGATTTAGGAAGCTAAAGGCTTCTGTACGGGAGGATAATCACTCACAGTGACATCTCAGAATTCACCTTTGACCCCATCTCACTGCTGTTTCACAGGACATGACTCAGTCCTGGCCGTCTCAGCAACCCTTAGGGGGTGACCCGGCCCAACGAATCCTCTACAGCCCTAAGGTATGTGGGTGTGTTTGTTGTTTATCCCTGATAAATGAAGAGGAACTCCACAGATTTTCACAGAAAGTCTGTTTACATGAGTTCTGCTGCACATGTGAAAAAATAGTTTTGTGACGTCTGTTAAATTGTCTCAAATGATGTCACTTGAGTGAGCAACAGGGGTGTGGACTTAGAAAGAAATGAGTAAGGTTCTTAGACCTCCATAGCCCACTCATCTCTGCTTGAGGCTGGTAATATGAGTCTAGATTATTTGCCAGCATAACACACCCAAATCTCCAACCAAGCTATTAAGTTACATTGTGTACAGTAGGGTTAGGGTTAATGAGGAAGAACAAGGTGTGGAAAAAAATAAGAGACAGCCTCTCAAATTCTGCTGCATCAATTTTACTTCATATTTTCTGTCCTGTGAGTCTGTTGTAAGCGGTACTGTAGCATTAACTTTTAAATGTGGAAGTAATGACTTTGACGCACTATTTTTTTGTTCTGCCCCTGTCCTAAGGATGCAAAACAACCAATCACACAACAAAGGCAAAGTAAGTATTCACTGATTAATACGTTTGCATATGGGATAGGTGCTATATTACATAACTGATTTTCTATTAGATGTTTAATATATGATTCATTTTCTATTATATTAGTTCTCTCTCTCTCTCTATGTTAGGTCGTGGGGATGTTCAGCTGCGAATGACCCGTCACCCTCACGTGGCACCACACAAATCGTAAGTGTGGCATGAGGAAACACGATCCACCAAAAGGTCATCAAACCTGAACTGCAACTGTGGAACGCACACAGATGATAAAATATATCACACACAAAACTGATGGTTTCCTCTTAGCAACTTTTGTGAAATGGATTTATGAGCATCATCATCCGAACAGCTGCAAGGAAAAGCACTAATGACAGAGAAAGAGAGTGAAGCAAGGTATATATATATATGGGGGTCAGGCACCTAACAGTGTCTCAGGCTATGTAACCTAAGTCAGGTCAAAGGCCAGTTAACAATCCTGAAAGCTGTCAGTTGAGACCGATGTGCTTCTGTTGGTTAACTCCATACATCCTCTTTTTAATGGGAAACACATGTTCAGTAGCATAAGCCAACTGCATGCCTCACCTTATCGCACAGCCTTTGTTATGTAATACAGCAGTTTTATGACAGTTCATATTTCCCAAATATAAGAATCTTATTTAAACTATTTTTGAGCCTTGTTTACATCTTAAGTAAAATGTGTTCAGCTAAGCAAAAAAAACAAAAAACAAAAAACATTAAATCAAGGTGAAACAAATCATTGGTAATCTTTCCATATATGGACATGTGAATAAAATGAGTTTATTTAAGAATGGTTAGCATTATGAGCTTAGTGGCTTATTATAACATTATATATAGCTTTGGATATCTTAAAATATAAATAGTTAGCAGTCTTTAAGATCCAAATAAACCATGTAGATTCTGCCATATATCTAACAGTGGAGTAGGTGTATAGAACTGTTTTTAGTAGCTGGTCAAATTTATAAGACTTGTTTTTGAAAAGAAGCATGGATCCAGACATGGTGCTGGCGTTGTGCTTACAAAATGGATCAGCATGATTTGACCTCTTCACATTAACCTCAGTTTCTTAAATCAGTATCATAAAGAATTTTTGTGTTTCTGTCATCACTATTACTATTAAGTTATACTATTGGCATCTTGTTCCCCTACATAAAAATTATTATAATTATTTTAAGAGAGAGAGAGAGAGAGAGAGAGAGAGAGAGAGCTGGTATCCCATCAGTGCTCTGTACCTTCTGATTCCCTAAGTTTAAGTACCCAAATGCGAATTTGAAAAAAACGAATAAATCAGTTCTTCCCTATTGAAAACCCTGACAACAATGTTCCCCCTTCTGACTGTGTTTGTTTACAGCATGCTCGCTGATGACCTGAAGCTGAGCAGTGATGATGATGACACTCAAAGGGTATGTAACACTCTGAAACCAAGAAAACAAGTTACAGAATGTTTCAAAGGGCTTTCGAGATGATATTCCTTTAGTAGTATTTGTGTCCTAAGCTGATCTTCATGCTATTTTGCATGCTCAAGGAGGCAGACAGTCTGAGAGGGTGGGGGAAGTATAAGGGAAGGCAAAACAAAGATGATGACTGGAGTGTTTGGCAGCTCCAGATGAAGGATGCCTGTTTTTCTGGTAGTCTTTAATGGTGTGCTCACACACCCTTATGCTGCTGCACAACTGGCATTTGGATAGAATTCCTTTTTTGCTGCTAATTATATAAAGACATCAAGCAGCAGCGGTAACACAGTGAATTGCTCACTACACTACTGCTGTGGATGATAACTTTGTTTTATTTTGCATCCTTGAAGGTTGTTCACGAGTCAGCTTCCTGGGACAGACACAGGTATTTGATTGTAAAATATTGTTATATTTTACATTTATCATAATTATATTAATATTTCTTCTTTGTCTATAAACCTAAAACGTAAACCATGTGTGCCATGAATGAAAACAATATCTATCTGCCCATGGGTGTATGTTCTCGGCTGTGTACCTATGCTGACCCCGCTCTGATGTTTGTGTGTGTGTGTTGACCGACAGCCTGTCAGCACAGCGAGCGCACACACACGGCAGGCGGGTGAGACATTCCAGCTCAGACTCTTCAGGCTCAGACTCCACCGCCGAGTCGGGCAGCAGTAGTCTTCATTCCCGGACCCCAAGTCCAGACATTCACCCGGATCCTGCATCGCCTGCCAACACGCAGCCACCGTGCACCAACAAGGAGGTACCATTGCTGAGCCACAAAACCTCCTCCTCTGCTCTCTGTCCATGTCTCACTTGTCTATCTCCTCCTCTGTTTTTGTGCCTTCGGGTGAATTCTCTGCAGGGAGTGGTGGCCACGAGGCAGTTGACGGCAGGTGTGGGGAGGGACGGGGGAATGAGGAATGCAATTGAGTTGGAGAGGAGGAGAGGAGGAGCTGGGGGGGTCGCAGGGCAGGGGTAGCTTTGGGAATTAGTGCCTGGGTGTCATGTCAACAGGCGGAGTCTTAAAGAGGAAAGCCCTCAGGAGGTGGAAGTTATCAAGACCAGGGTTTGTGTTGACATCTTCAACTAGAATTACCCTCTTTTCAAAACAACATTCAGAACTCAGAACAGAGTGAGGCCAACTTGCATGTCACTGCATCCTGATAAATAACAAATTTTGTGTATTGCGGGGGTTTGTTCAAGACTTGTGCTAAGTGGGGAATGAAGGGAAACCTGCTTCTCTTTTATGAATGGAAGGCCCTGTAAGACATAGCAGACTGTATCACTAAACATGCACTGCATTGGGCCCCTATAGAGAGGTAGGCAGTGGAGTGTGTATGTTTTTTGGAGGGGGAGGGAGGTGGGGTGTACACCATGTGTTTTTCATTTATGTGGAGTGTTTGAGTGTCTCCCAGGGTAGAGATGGGGGTTGGAGTTCTGGACGCAGCAAATCCAGAGTTCCAGGTAGTGAGAGAAAGAGGGAGGGACAGAAAAAAAAGGAGGGAGGGCAGCCGAGACGGTACAAGAGATGCAGTGTCTTCTCTGGAAAGAGGGTGAGGGATGTGGGGAAGGAGGGAAGGGGGGGTCACTGTTTGACTTGAGAAGTAGAGGTTTAATTTAGATCCTGGTCAGCTAACAGCAAAAGAGAGCACGAGAGAGAGAGAAAGAAGTTGGTTCTCTAACTGTGAGTATCCTCTTTTTTTTTTTTTTTAATTTGAGTAAAAATTCCAGCTTTCTGTTGTGTTCACATTCTTAGAGTTACCAAGCCAGTTGTTAAGCAAACAGTAAGTGAGTCATTTGACATAATTGGATGGGGGGTTGAGCTACTGTAAGCACAGATGTGGACTGTGAGACTGTGTAGCGAGTAAGCTATTTGAAAGAGGGTATAGTTTTTGTTGAAATTTTTTGGATATGAGTCATATTCCAGATTTTTCATTTGGAGTGTCACTAGTTTATATGGTGCATTTGAGATGGTTGTGTTGGAATGTGCAGATGTGGTATGTGCACACTTGTTTGCGTCTTACCTCACATGATTAAATGTTATGTTGAAAGATCTTTCATTCTCTGCTTGCACCTTATCTCTTAACTAGTAAATGAAAAGACTAAAAAATACTTTTCCTTAATTTTCCTGGACAGACATACCTCACTATATTTATATTTAAGACCATAAGTTACTTGTTTTCGTCTACTTTCAAATGACCAACTTATAAAATATGATGCACATGTTCCCTGCAAAAAGACATTCTTATCAAGTCATGTTTATATAAATATATCTTAACCCCAATCTCTTATTTTCATGTGAAAAAAATTTGATGATGCAGACTTCCTAAAATCAAGTCTCAGTTTTACATAGTTCTACTACAGAGACACACTGTAGGCTTTGTTTCCTATATAAGTAGTTGAAATGAGCTGTTAATACATCAGTAACAATAAAATATTTTGTACTTTTTATAAGTATGTTTTGTTGAAAATACTTAACCCAGATTTTTAATATGAGACTTTGGAACAGAATGATGATGATGACGATGATGATGATAATGATGATGATAGAATACTTCCACATTGCTGTATTATTACTTTTACTTTAGAAAATTATCTAGCTCAACTTCTTCCACCACTGTAAGTGTCTGTGTTAAGTCTCTATTTTAGCAAAGATTGTAATTTAAAAGTATCTAGTTTATTTATTATTTCTATTTTTAATTTCTGTCTCTCTTTTTCTCTGCTTTCTGGAGACTGATCATCCCGCTGGTGCTCAGTGGCAGTTGGATAAATGGCTGAAAAAGTCCCGGAAAAAACCTGCCAGCAGTGAACAGGATCCTATCCAAAGCAATACAGGACTCCGATCCTCTCCTCACACTGAGAGAGCGCCATCTCCGGACAGGTCGTGGGACAGCAATCAGGAATACAGCCCAAGTCAAAGCCCTATTCCAAGCCCGCAGTTCAATTACAGCCACAACAATAGCCCCTTACCTAGTCCTGGTTATAGCTACTGTCCTAGCCCCAGCCCATTTCCCAGTACATGTCCAAGTCCCAGCCCTAGCCCAAAGCACAGCCCAATCCCCAGCCCGATCCCCAGCCCGGTTCTAAGTGCTTTCCCCAGTCCATTTGGGAGCCCAAGAGGCAGCCGTAGCCCAAGTCCCTTACCCAGGGACCCTCCAAGAAGCCCAAGCCCCAGCTTACCTCTTCCCTCAAGGGTTCATCACTACCCTGAGGTTCAGAGTCAGAACCAAGCTAGCCTAAGAACTAATTCACACAAGACAAAGAATAGGTCATGGATTGCCCCATTTCCTAACGCCGACACCAAGAACAAGCCCACAAATAGTGGTCATCCTCAACCAACTCATCAACACCGGCCTAAGACTCAACCCACACAGGACCACAACCAAGGCCAAAGCAAACCCAAGGCTTCTGCTGACTCAAAGCAGAGTCACAACCACAAATCTAGACCCAAGACTAACTTTCATCCGAACTCTAAACAGCTCTCTGAAGCTCCCAAAGCCAAACACGCATTACATTTTGAACAAATCCAAGGTAGCAGATCCCACAACAGCTCTAACCACAAGCCCAGGCCTCCATTTCAACCCAGCTCACAACATAGCCCTACAAGAGCAAAGCACTTAGTTCCTGCTAGTCGTGAATCCAATGCTGGCCACAGTACTCATACCCAATCTATTACTGTTAGTAAATCTGGTACTGGGTTGAACTCTAGGGATAGTCCTAACCTAAAACCTAGGGCCAAGTCGTGGGAGGCTACAGTGCCAACTCCTGCACATGTTAATCACACAAAAACATCAGAGAAGAAAACCCAAAATAAGGAACAGCAGGTGAACCTCAGAGGAGATCATCGGACCCAAGGAGAGGGGAGAAAGCACGAGAGAAAAGAGGATAGACATAAGGAAAAACAGCAAGGGAAACAGGAGAGAAAGGAAGACAGGAGGCTGGCGGAGGAGCAGCTACTGAGACGTCCCTGGATCCAGAGTTCAGCGGAAGAAGAGGAGGAGGAAGAGGAGGAGGGAGTGATAGAAAGACAGAGAAGGAGAGAGGAATCACCAAAAGGGGAAAACAGGAGGAGGAGGGAGCAGCAACATAGACGTGAATGGCAAACAGTCCAAACCAAACAGAGACTGTCTACCAGCACCAAACGGCACCGCCTCCAAAAAGACTCACACCACCAGGGGAGGACAAAAAAGGGAGGAAAGAGTGAGCAGGAGAGAGCGTTACAGCCAGACCCTTCACCCCCTCTGTCACGTTCCCCAACTCCTCATAGACCATCCTCCTCATCCTCTTCTTCTTCCTCCTCAAATTCAAATTCAGATTCAGACTCTGAACATCCAGCTCAGATTACCAAAGTCCCAGCAGATTCTACCTCCCACAAGAGACTCATCAAGAGAGGGCAGCAAGGCCCAGGCAGGCCTGATGCCAACAGGCCTAAGGTGGTGCACCCCAGAGGACCCAACACAGTTAATCCAAGTGAAGGGCAGCAGAGTGAGGGGAAACAAAAACTCTACACCCTAGTCCCTTTTGGGCGAGGTGACCAGACTACAGTGCCTTCCCAGCGGGGGCTTAGAAATCTGGTGGTACAGATAGATCTCTGCCTCCTCAAAAGGGTTCCTGACAGCACTACTACTTCCACTGTTAAAAAACCTTCCCCTCCCTCATCCTCTTCATCAACCAAAGACAAACAAAGAGAGGCTATGAAACACCTGTATGTACCTGAGACTGTGACGAAAGACGGCAAAAGGAAACGCAAGGTAGACAACATGTACCATATATTTACATATCTTCTCTAATAAACCTTGATCTGGTTCTATACATGAATATGTTAATATGACATAGGGTATTTTTTTAAAGCGTATGTGTGTTTGTGATTGATTAGCTCGAGAATGGTGAGTCCAACAAAGAACACAGAGAAAGCAAGAGGAGTCTTCCTCATGCAAGCGATCTCTCAGATCGTACAGCGTCAACAGCTCACACAACTGACTGCAACATTGTGACTGAGACCACACACAATGGGTAAGACATGTTACACACACCTTTTTGTGTCCCATATGTAAGTGCAATCATACTGTATGCACTTACGTGTGGCTGTGTGTACTTGCAGGTACTTGGAGGAGTACTTAGACAGCAAGAGGCCACTGTCTCCTCTGTCTCCACTGTCCACCAGCCCTGTGTCTACCAAGCCTCCCACCAAAATAAAGACTTCAGAGCAGCATAACATCCACACCCACAAAAACAGAGACAAGAGTAGAGATTCTGCTGTAAAGGTAACACCAAGTGACTTATTGAGATTACCCCAGCTGAGTTGGTTGAAATATTTTAGTTTAATACACCTCTTTTTAAACCTGTACACACAGCCCAAGATGGAGGTGGAATGTGTAAAAGTGTCAAGACAGCCCCAGCCCACGTGCGAGTCCTGGAGTCTAACTGGACACGGGGGGACCGTGCCCAACCATGACACGTGAGCAATCATACATTGTCTACACAGCGCATCACTGTACAGCCCATAATGGTTGTTGTTTGTCAGATAAAGACTCAGCAAACACACAGTTATTATCCCTTACTGCTAACATAAAACACTGACTGTACTGTGCTTTATTTTTCTGCGTTTTTGTTCATCTTCCTAGTCCACACCATGCTGAGTACTACCTACATGAAGCTAAAAGGATGAAGCACCGTGCCGATGCAATGGTTAGTCCTTAATCTTTAATTATAAATTGTCAAGAGTGAAGCAAAATTGGGATGTTGTAAAATTACTGAAGAAATACTCAGACATTTTGGGAAATACAATCAGGTTAGCAACAGTTTAATCCATTTAATCTCTGTTCAGTAACTAAGCAAAGTAATCTATTTATATAGCATTTCTGTTTCCAGGGAGCATACAAGGAAAGAAACATGCAATATACTGTAGCTATATACTATATATGCATAAATACCTAGAAATTACAAGCTAATTAGCTCATCTCTAACAGTCTGTTGCAAGATATTTTGTGATTATAAAGCTATAAGTGCTAGCCTTAAACCTAACCACGGATAAAGCCAGTCTGGCATAGGACAGGGCAATGGATTTAACATGTAAATAAAGAAGAAGAGCAGGGCAGTTGATAGAAAAGCACCTGTGATGGAGCTGCATCAGTTATTTCTCCCTGTGTCCAATTTTTATGCTGAAGCTGGACTAAACAACTATCCCAACTATTTCCCGCTTGTTTTAGTCTAAAACATTAAAATACTCCCTTTAATATTTACTTCTGTTGTCACCAATGTTGGATTTTTTTCAGGTGGACAAACTTGGGAAAGCTGTAAACTACGTTGACGCTGCTCTCTCCTTCATGGAATGTGGGAAAGCAATGGAGGAAGGGCCACTTGAGGCAAAGTCTCCATATGCCATGTACTCAGAGACAGTGGAGCTTATTAGGTAAATTAGACTTCAGTGCCAAAACAAAGATTATTTGAATTTGGACATAAACAAAACAGACACATGCATACACATGAACCTCAGTTCCATTGTTAACAGTGCTGTGTCTTAAGGTACGCAATGAGGCTGAAGCGCCACTCTGGTCCTGGGGCAAGACAGGAAGACAAACAGCTGGCGGTTCTGTGGTGCGTACATCATCTCCTCTGTTTATGCCACTTCTATCATCAAGCTGAAGGACCGCTGCCTTTTGAGTATGATTTGTGGTTCATCTGAGTCTCCTTGACTTGCATTTGTGTGCCCACAGTTTCCGATGCCTTGCGCTGCTTTACTGGCAAATGTTTCGTTTAAAGAAGGACCATGCACTGAAATACTCCAAAGTGCTGCTGGACTATTTTAAGGTATATCTAAAAGCAAGTCTGATTTTCCTTTTAAATAGAGACACTTACATTGATTTCCAGAAAGTGTTTGGTAGAATGTAAACAACAGCCTTATTTATGTTGTCTTTACAGAGTTCTCCGAAAGTGCCTACTACACCACCATGTTGGAATGACTCTGAGAAGTAGGTGGACGATAACTTTATATTATAGCCTTTCTGTGGAATCAATTTTCTATCATTCCATCTACTGAAAAATCATTGATCACCACAACTCTCTTGTATATGTGTTTTTACTGGCAGAGGTACAGGAGGACCCCCATCTTCATTCTCACCCAATGCCAAACACCTTGGACGGGCCTCTCATGGGAGCAGCACCTCCCCATCTTTCATAAGCATTCCCCAACGTATACACCAGATGGCAGCAAATCACCTTACCATAACTAACAGTGTCTTGTATAGCTATGAGTACTGGGAGGTGGCTGACAACCTTGCAAAGGAGAATAAAGGTATGCAAGCTCCTAGTAGGCCCTGTTTAGACCTGGTAGTAACATCTGTCTTGAGTGATCAAATTACAAGTGGGCAGCTCTAACTACAGGTGTAAACGCACCCAAAGCTCATTTGAAATCTGATCACTCAGACCACATTTGGAGGTGGCCTGGGTCACATGTGGTCACATTCTTTTAGCAGTGTGAACACAAATGTGTCCTGGGCCACATTGAAGGACTGCCTGCTACATAGACATTTACTGCCACAGTCTAATGAGTTCCTTTTACTATTTCACATTGCCAGTGGTTTGGTCAACTCTCTCTCTCCATCTGTCTCTCTCTCTCTCGCTCTCTCTCTCAAAATGAGAATCAGTCTGTCAGACTGGCTAAAAATAACATCACATACATGTTTATGTCTATATAAAGCAAGGGAGTGAGATCTGATCACAAGTAGTCAGTCAACACACATCAAGGACTCATTTTAAAGCCATGTGTAAACAGGGTCAATGTCATGCAGATGTGAAAGTGTTGAATAGATTTATATTAAAAAAATAACCCACAGAAGTTGAATGTAACTGTTTCACCACCCATGACAGAAGAATCTTTTTTTTCTCTTTCAGAATTCTTCAATTACTTGAATACTTTGTCTGGGCCATTGACTCTTCACAGTAGCATTGCTCACACAGTCCAATACACCAGACAGGCTCTTCAGTGGATACGCATTAGTGCCAAACTTAACTAAGAAGAAGGAATTTAACTTTACCTCCTCACTGGATCTCCAGGTTTCATTCACTGGAAAGAGAGGACTCTACTAAGCCAACAGGACAGAGTCGAAGCCTACAATGCTGTGTGAAATGGAATTGGATAAAAACCTATAGACCCTGATGTGTCATCCTCATAGGATGTGGGGGTGCTCACCATCAAGGCCTTCCTGTGTGCAAAGCCTTCTGAAGGTGTAAAACTTGGTTAACTCAGATTTATGCACCTTCTTCCTCATCAGTGGATTAAACTGGAGAGTTGTGTGCACTGTGGATTTGAAGTCTGATCATTTGCCAAAAGAAGAAATATACAAAGCCTTTTTCATATTTTTGAATTGATCATTATGCAGTGGACTGTTTTTCTGAGGCTAAAAAAGGAGAAGATACTAAAAAAAAAAGACCAACCAATCATATACCACTTTCTCCAAAGTAGAACAATTGTCTGCATCTTTTGCTAATGAAGGTTTAAATGACTCATACTTTTAAAATCTGATATTTTCATTCTTATGTGTTTTTACTGTGCAATATTTGATGGATTATCAGTTTTTAGAAAAAGGGAAAATACAAGAGAATAACAAAATGTTGGTGAGTTTATTTGCCAACATTAAAAATTACAAAATTTATTTTTCCTTTTTTTGAGCATGTGGTTGTGCAGTTGAATGAAAAAAGAAGTTGAAGAGGTCACCCAGGCTTTCTCTAGGTAAGTTTATTTTTTGGGTCTAGTTTAGGACTTTTTATTTTACTTTTCCAGCTTCTATAACAGTGTATTTCATTCGAGGTGGTACATACTTGTGGGTTTGAGACAAGAGGAGAAGGTCTATTCACAGCATGAGTGACACAGAAAACATACCATCGCTCTCTGAGGATTACAAATCTCTATGGGTCAAAAGATTCTTCAAATCACCAGTCTGTGAAATCTTTTCCAAATCAACTTAGCCAGGTTAGCCTGACAATAATTGGTTTCATTCAGTGCTTCATTCATTTTTCAATTACCTGGACCACTTAAATAAAAAGACATAAGTGGTGATTCAGGGGGTATGAACAGTGACATTTTGCAAATAGTATACTGTATGTTTGTCCTCACACTGCACAAAGTAGAAGGGACATCATCAGGTTTACAATCTCATCTGGGCAGCTGTTACTGCACTGGCTGAATTTGCTCTCAGCTCGTATTATACTGCATTACTTTTAGTTAGGTGTACCTAATAAACTGGCAACTGGGTGTAGGTGTAGGTTACTCATGAATAAGGATGGCCTAGATACACAACGATCCTAAGAAAAGCTCTATGAGCATCTCATCTGAATATCCTGCACTTATTTTCTCACTGCATCTATTTTTACATTTCATAATAGTGCTCTCAACTCTGTTGTCATTCATGCTTTGATGTAGTGATGCATTTGTTCTGGAGAGGAAGAAGATCCTATAGGTTCAATCTGGCTTTCTCGTTAATGTCAACACACACAAACACACACACAGACACTGACTAAGTGTTAGTGTCTGACTAGGTGTGAGTGTCTGTGTGTGATTCAGACTCATTAGTCAGTCCAGTTGTGCTCTCTCTCACACACACTATCTCTGACCCTCCATCACTGCAACTATACTTCCTGCTGCACAAACACAGAAGTCGCACATGGAAACTTCAGCATCCTATGTCTGGTACCATAGCAACAGAGAACAACCAATAAGGGGGCTCTTCAGGACACAACAAGCCTTGGGTCAATAGTATTCTAGTTTCTTTGATTTTATGAAATGGGCTTTCTTTCAAACTAATCCAGCACCAGATTAGACCTTTATTTACCTGAACTACGACTGCTTTACTTCACTGCCCTTTACTTGATTTAGTAAATTAATTAAATGAAATCTCTAATTATATTATTATTAATAACTGAATGTTTCTATCTTAATTGATCTCAAAAGGCAGCCAAATAAAAAGTCAAATTTGTCCACATCAAATGCAAGCCATAAGAAACAAATTATGAAAAAATTAAATAATTAAGGAGACTTTAAGGGGAGGTTGTATTATTTTTCTCTGCTTTTCTGGTGCTGGCTCCGTGACCTTATTTCACTGCATGATAATTTTATCCATTCGCTGAGCAGCTGAATAACGCGAAAAATGCACGTCACACAAGTCATGAAAAAAGATTCAGATGTGCCGTTTTTTAATTATTTTTTTTCCTGACTACAGGCTACAGGAGCGTTAGCGTCACAGTGGGAGGTCGGTTGGTGGAGCGAACCACCATGTCCACAGCCTGCGCTGCTGGCTCGTTCATCCGGCACGTGTCTCTGCGTCACGGCCGCTGGCTGCCTATGTGTGCCGGGCCGTCTGAGGACAACCGAGCTCGGAGCCAGACAGTACACACGGCAGACAAGAAAGAAAGAAATAAATAAAATCCTAGACTGCTCTTGATCGACGGTCTCAGCTGACAGTGTGGGCGCATTAGCCCTCTCCGCTGCCGATTTAACGCACAGGTTTTCAAAGGTGAACAATCGGACAGTGCGCGTTAGCAAAGGTTACTTAAGCTTCACACCAGCGGCTCGGTGGGTAAACCGGTGTGAAAGTATCAGAGTGGGTGGTTCAAAAACTGTACGTCGCTTCTAACAGCTTTTAGACAGTCAATTCAGATGCCATTGACTCGGTTGCCCGCACAGTGGCGGCATTACAGCACAACTTAAAAACAAGGAGCCGTGGACGAGCTGGATTAAGCTAGATACGAAGGCAACGGAAAACCGGAAGTTGGTGGTATTCTGTTTTTGAAAATAAAATACAGCTCATGTTAGACAAAATATAAATTTGGGAGTTTGGTATGGTCAGACCAAATCGATATGAAGATTAGTAAATATATATACAAACATATATAACGCATAAGTTATGCTTTTTGTTTGTTTTGATTGATCATTGACCATTACAAATAGAGAACAGGTGGAGTTAATCAGGTAGAGTTCTTACCTGTATTTATGACGGTATTTAACAGCATTTATGTCTCTTATTCATCAAACTCACCCGTCACCCTGTCACCGTACACTCACTTGAAAAAAATATCTTAATTCATCATCATCATCGTGCTATAGGACCACATAATGTATATTTGTACAAATAAAATGTTTCCTGCAATATTACCCTCTACATAAATTACAGAGACTGTAATCTAGAAGAGGCCTCTTACTGACTGTTCATATCCAGATAAATATCAACATCAACATGGCACAAAGTTGACAAACATTATAAATATGTACAGAATATCTCAGGATGTGAACAGTTCACAAACAAGTGCTGTCTAGATTTAGTTTCTTCATCACAAGAACTATATTGTGCTCTGGCATCAGCAGTATTTAGTTCATTACAGAGGTAACAGGTTTAATACTTCATTGGTTAACCAAGCTGTGTGGTCAGGTGATTTCAGTGACCATTGGGCTGACTGGCCAAAAGAAAACCAGCTTGTGTACAGGGGTCATTACATTACATTATTACTACAATGTCTGTGTTAAATAAAGTTAATTGTTGATTGCAGCATTACAGAGTGAGGCCAATATAAAGCTAATTCATTGCTGGCTACCTAGCTAGTTGTTGCGCTAAGCTAACAAGCCAGGTATGGTGAACGCCGACTGCTAATTAGTGCTAACTTTAGGTAGAATTTCACTCACTTAAAAAAAACAGGAGAATAGTCTTCTTCACGTTAGTCGGTTAGCCGCACAATTAACAGCACAACAAGCCACATTACCTGTTTATTTGCGTGAAAAATCCTCCAAAGACACCAACACCACAAACTGACGTCGTGGCCAAGTTCATTAGCTGGAATTCGCTGCGGTGTTGCCATGGAGACACCGAGCGAACTGTGACGACATCCCTCCGTCACTCAGAGTGGCCACGCCCCCATTTAGGCATAAATTTGAGTCTTTATAAAATTTGAACTGGAATACATTTTTAATGAAGGAAGAGAATTAGCTTTAGACCCAAACCGTGTTTTGAACCGGGCTATAAACGTGTTTATTTCTGCTGTAAGGTCGTGGATTTTAACATAGGAGTGAATGGAGATTAATTCGCTCCTCAGGTGGCCATTTGAGGAACTGCAGCTTTTGGCGCTTCCCCCGTTGGCTTGTTTTTTGGCGCTTTCTGCAAATCCTGCTTTGACTGCAGGATGAGTCATGCATAGTTGCAACAAGAATTGAATTTCAATCAAATTTTAAAAGAAAAATGTCAGAATTGTTTTGTTTGTTTGTTTGTTTTATTTTGAAAAATTCCAGCGGAACTGCTGCGTTTCGCTTCGCGCGCTTTGACGCTCGCCGCGAGAGGAGAAAGCGAAGGGATCAGATCAGGCGGTAGAAATGGAGAGCAGGAGGATTAGGGGGGTGAGCGAAAACGTTGTGGAGACATGGCATGGCAGTGTGACAAAATAGGGGGATCTCAGTTCACTCAAAGGGAGTTCTCCGGAGCAGGTCAAGGCTGAGGAGTCGAGCTAACTGTCTGGAGGATTTTCATTTCGCTTTGCTTTGGTCTTACCTCGTCTAATCAGTGCGCACATAACGTTTGTGCTGGCCAGGATCTGCAGAGTGAAGTCTGTGGCTAACAACCCAGTCTGACAGGATAAAAGGTAAAACCGAGTGACTTCTGTTAGCCAACAACCGCCCGGGACCGCTGTTTGTTTACAACCGTGATTAACACCGCACGGAAGTTTCATAGCTGTCACATACCTCATCCATTGTTTGGTAGCTAATTTTTGCCAGCAGTGTCAGGGAGTGTAGACAACACACTTCCACTCGCATTTTTGCCTGCTGGAGCTGACACGATTTTGCCGTCGTTCCGTGGCGCAGCGATATGCATGGATAACTAGCTAAGCGTCGCTTTAGAGTAGCCAGGCTAATGTTAGCATGGGAGATGTAACAAAGTGCCACATGGGGCTCTGGTGTAACCCAACGTTAGCTACCTGTCAGTGGCGGAGGACCTGCCCGGGCATGCCCTTGGACACTAATATTACCCACCCCCTCACCTTTACATTTATGTTGACTTGACACTTTTCTAGGAAAATAAATTCATAACATAACAACCATAAACATCAGTTGTGAACAGTGTCACTGCAACTCTGTGTCTTTTGGCTTGTCCCTGAGAAAGGTCTCTAAACAAACAAAAACAGGAACTGTTAATGTTGTTGACTTCTCCACCTGTTTAACTGTAATCACTATCATGCTTTAGCCATAAGTTGGCAGTTAAAATAACATTCAGTCAACTACAATTTATTAAGCTCTACCAATATGTAGTCAGGTGTCTTGATTGTTGCTGATAAGCCTCTTTCGTGCTTTCAGGTAGCTCAGTATGAGTCGAGATGGGTGGGCAAAGAAGAGAGCCAATGCCAGTGGTGACAATGGTTGGGCTGAAAGGGTGAGTTTCATGCTCAGTTCATCATAACCATGCACTGGGTTGAAAAGCTATTCACAGTGCACCTTACTGCAAAGTGGAAGTGGATTACCCAGTTCTATTCCTCCCCTGCCTTCTCATTATAACAGAGCTGCAAGCTGATCACCAGTTGTTTAATTAGATAAAGGTTAGACTGCCAAAATTTCACAGCTACTGTGTCCAGAGCTGGATGTAACCCATATAATAGTATAAAGCACACTGGCTTGACAGTACGTAGACGATAACATCTGTGCCCTAAAATGGCAAAGTATTTTTAAGCTACACGGACACTGCACACAGCAGTATGAGCCATTGCTTAAATGTCAGACACACTGATACTGTCTGTATAGTCTGTAAAAGAAAATGCACATAGGAATTTTAGGGGTTTATAGTCTGACTACAGTACGTGTGTCAAAAATCAAAACAAATACAACTATAAGGTTTCTTTGGATATTATGTAAACCATAGAAATAGTTGCATACAGTATGTGTCTGTAATATGGTTCAATATTCTCTGACAGTTGTAGTTGTGGATGATCTAAATGTGATACACCTTCTTCTGTCACTGCTCGTCTTATGCAGGGTGGTTACATGGCTGCCAAAGTCTCAAAGCTGGATGAGCAGTTCAAACTTGATGCCCCCAGGGAAAGACAGAAGGAAGGCTTATGCTCCAACATCTTCAGCGGCGTGTCCATTTATGTCAATGGATACACAGGTAATACTGTGCTACACCCATACTTGACTGTCTTCTTTTCCCCTCAATGTCCTCAGTCAGTCCTTCACAATATGAAAGACAAAGTGCGAATGTAAATGTTGTTGTGTCAAAATGCCCCAGAAGAGTATCAGAAGAAAAATAAGCATCCTGCATGCTGTTTTTTTTTTTTTGTTTTGTTTTGTTTTTTTTGTATTGAATGTTCTTACACATCCTCTCCAGTCACTGTTTATCTGTTTGCTAACTTTGTCTTCATTTATACACCTCTGGCTTTGTAATCTTTCAGGCAAATCTATAATTAGGTGTATGAGTGCCTCGTACAGATGAGGATTTTTGACATCATGATCAGGTCCAAGGGTACTACCCAGTGTCTGAAGGGGATGGCATTGTATTTTGTCAGGGTCAAAGGCACGCAAATTAAAATTATCCATGAAATAAGTCGCATCAAGTTGGAGGGGTATCTTTTGAGCAATATACACCAGCTACGTCATTTAATGTGTCTCAATTGACATGCGTAGCACACACTGGATTAAATCATACAGATAAAAGACTTCAGGGTACGGTAGCCCAGGACGTGCTGAGCCAGGGAGTGAATGTGAAATTGCAGTCAGTGGCATATCCTGACAAGTGAATGTGTTTCAACCTGCCAAGATGTGTGTCAAGATGCTGCGGGTGTGCGGACTCGTATACAAATAATGGGTGCAGGTGTACTGAACTGTGATTTCTGCTGCCTCTCAGTAAGCCGACATTATCATTTTCTTTTCTGTCCGTCTTGCTGTTTTATTTCTTGCCTGTTTGTGAGCAGAACCAAATGCAGATGAACTCCGCAGACTGATGATGCTCCATGGAGGCCAGTTCCATGTCTACCACTCTCGCTCCAAGACCACTCACATCATCGCCAATAACTTGCCCAACAGCAAAATTCAGGAGCTCAAAGGGGAAAAGGTCATCAGGCCAGAGTGGATTACAGACAGGTGTGACTATTTCATGTGTCCACATACCATCATTTGTACAATTTACAAGCATTAGCTAATTCTCTGTTATTTTTAAAACAGTATCAAGGCTGGGCGTCTCCTGCCCTACCTACAGTACCAGCTGTATGCAAAACAGAAAGGCCCACTCTTCCCTGGCATGACTCTGCGCCAGACCTCAGAAATCGCAGGACCAAGCCATGGCCCGCTGCACCTGAGTGTCCATCAAAAGCTCCACCTGCCCCAGCGCAGCATTCAGCACTCTGTTCCCAACCATGAACAGTCCTCATCTAGTTACCAGAACAAATCCAACCCTAAACCCAGCCACAATCCACTTTACCAAGGCAATGTCCAACCTCAGTCCATCCAGAACAGCTCTGCTGCTTGTTTCATAAACCCCCAACCAAGTCACTTAGCATCCAGTCACCTCAATATAGATTCCAGACATAGAAGCCCTTCACACACCCACTCATTTTCTAAACCAAATCCCACAAAGCCCCAACAAACACCTCATCAAAATCTTCAGCACCAGAGAGCCGGCCAACCACAACCTCAGACCTACTCTTCTTGCAGCACTCGTCCGAGTGGCTGCAAGGAAGTGGAATTAAAAGTGTGAGTATGTGAAGTAAATAAAAGGGAGGGATTATTTATCTGTGGTTTTAGTTTCTTGTAAATTAGAGATAGTTTCCCAGGTAATTTGAACATCTCATTATATTAACACACTAAACAATTATGTCTTTATCTCACAGAAATGGATTATTGCAGACCTCACTGGATTTGATGAGCCATTCAAAAATGAATGAAATGCAAATGTGTGACAAAGAAGATATTTTCTCACAGGTGGTGAAGGATGCACCCCTGACAAATGGACACACTCATCTTGTTAATGGTGCCTTAAAGCCTGACGACCTGTCTGCTGTTACAGATGAACCCTCTGTTGACAAGGAACTGCCAGAATGCAGAGTTGAGAGTCCAGAGGATAAACCTCTTAGTCCTCCAGTACATTTTCAGACCAAACCTGATCCGTATGAATTTCCCCACAGTCCTCCAAAGCTATCTGAGCAGTCATCTGTCTTATTGGAGCAATCTAGCTCACAAGGAGCCAACGAGCAGAGACCTAAACCTCTACTACCCAACTACCAGGAGGCTATAAAAGCCACTGAAACCCACCTACAACTAAAACGGCTCCAGCCCCTTCAGGTTGATTCAAAGCCTGAAAAGACTCCTCCTTCCCCTGCATATCGCCCTCTTTCACACTCTCCAATTTGGCTAAATGGAAGTCACCACAATGCCTTTTCATCTACTCCTGCCTCAATCAACACAACCAACATAACTACCAAACCTGGTCCTCCCACAGACAAGTCATCAACATCTAAGTCTTCAACACAGCTGCTGGCACAGACGGGAGATTTGATCTCTGAGTACTACTCTCACTCCCGTTTACACCAGATCGCAACATGGAGGAACGGCTTTTCTGAGTATGTCAATGAACTGCATAGCAAACGAAAAGCAGCAGGGGGTGCCTCCTTTCCTGGGAAAGACCGACTGAGGAAATCGGTGCTCCCACGCTCCTCAGACATTGAAGGTAGGAAAGGAATGGTCACTTTACTGCCACTTCTCATTCTCGGTTTTGGCTTAGGAACATTGTGTTTGGGTGGCATAGTGGCTCAGTGGTCTAAGATGTAGACCTAGGTTCTCTGACAATGTGAAAAGCTGCCCTGTCACTCTGTTGTGAGCTGTTCAAGAGAGGACAGTTATGTATATAAGCAAACCAGTGGTCAAAAGTATTCTCTACATCATCTCAAACATGTACAATATCAATGTCCCAGCATATTAATGAGATACCCAGTGCACTCATGACTATTGCATCTCCCCTTTCTGTCCAACTGGACTTCCTGGGATACATTAGATAGTGCCTGTTTTTTGTGATTTTGTAAAACTCCAATGATTGTCTGGTATCTCTTTGTGTGTCAGGTACATCAGCATCTGCGAGTGCTAAATCTTGTATTCTACATGTGGACATGGACTGTTTCTTTGTGTCTGTGGGGATCCGAAATCGGCCAGACCTCAAAGGTAAGGCAGTTTTTGTCTATTTAAATTTAGTGCTGTCACACAGAGGTTCATTTTGTATTCATGTGTAACACAGGCACCTGTTACATATGGTTGAGTTTGTGCTTTTCTTGCAGGGAAGCCTGTAGCTGTGACCAGTAACCGTGGACAGGCCAGAGTGCCCCTGAGACCTGGAGCCAACCCTCAAGTGGAGCAGCAGTACTACCAGAGGAAACTAACACATCCTCAACCAGGTAAGACTTTCATACCCCTCCTTGTTTGTCCCATCTCATCTCATCCATGAGTTTCATTGACCTGGCTCAGAGTATTTCCTGCATTTTTCCAATTACAAGTTTTACATTAAGTTTTACTTAATTGTAACCTGCTTGATTAAGTGTACCCTTGTTTGGCCTCTCAGAGGGAAGTGATGATGAGTTACACAGAACTCCTTCACAAGAGAGTCCTGACTCCCACATCAATGGAGTGGACCAGGATGCTGGTGTACTGTCAATGGCAGAGATTGCTTCCTGCAGTTATGAGGCTAGGTAAGATAGAAACCCACACTCATGTACATCTTATGAATTGGAGACAGCACAGGTATCTGTATAGTGTATTAAGCCAAATGTTAACAAATAGGTTGTCTCTCACAGACAGGCTGGTGTGAGGAACGGGATGTTTTTTGGCAAAGCGAAACAGTTGTGTCCCTCATTGCAATCTGTCCCATATGATTTTGAGGCATATAAAGAGGTGGCTCTCACCATGTATGAGATACTAGCTGGGTAAGAACAACTCAACTTCACTCACTCCTCTGTCATTTACATGAAAAATGACTTCACACATTCTCACCTATTTACTTGTTGCAGTTTTACCCATGACATCGAGGCTCTGAGCTGTGATGAAGTGTTGATAGATGGTTCAACTCTGCTTGCCGAGTTGGGCATCAACCCAGGAGATCTTGCCAAAGCTATCAGAGCAGACATCAAGGAGAAAACAAGATGCTGTGCTTCAGTGGGCATGGGTATATGTTTATCCTGTACTGTAAAATAGATCAAGACAGCGTTTGTGGTGTACAAATTCAAACTGACTCATCTGTTCAGGGTCCAACATCCTGTTGGCTCGGCTGGCGACCCGAAAGGCCAAGCCAGATGGGCAGTACTTCTTGAAGTCTGAACAAGTGGATGATTTTATCAGGGACCTGCCAGTGACCAGTTTACCAGGTGGATATACAGCACCACCTGCTGGTCATGTCTTTCAACCCACACATATTTAGCTTTTGTGTGATGCCGAGATATACATTTGACTAAATTAATAATGATTCCCCATTTTTAGGTGTTGGACCTGTTATGGGCAGGAAACTAGCTGCTATGGGTGTGAGGTCATGTGGAGACCTCCAACAAGTGTCTCTGTCTCAGCTACAGAAGAAGTTTGGACCCCGGACTGGACAAACCCTGTTCCGTTTCTGCAGAGGGCTGGATGACCGACCTGTCCGCTATGAGAAGGAAAGAAAGTCTGTCTCAGCTGAGATGAACTACAACATTCGCTTTACACGGGTTAGACTAGACCTACCCTCTTTCTCCATGGTCATATCTTCTCTTTTTCATTTTCTCAGCCTCTCTCTCTAACCGTCTTTTCTACTACTCCCCAGATTGATGAGGCAGAGTGTTTCCTGACTAACTTGTCCATGGAGGTGCAAAAACGTTTACAAGAAGCAGGGTTGCGGGGTCGCAGAGTTATCCTGAAGATCATGGTGCGAAAGGTCGGGGCTCCACTGGAACCGGCTAAATATGGGGGTCATGGTATATGTGATAATTTAGCCAGGTAAGAAAGAGACTGTCATGCCCAAACGTTGCAAGGTGTTTGTCTCTCTGTTGACTCATTCTTATCTCCTGCTGCCAGGACTGTGATGCTCGCGCAATCCACTGACAGCGGTCAGCTGATTGCCACTGCAGTCATCAAGCTGTTCCATGCCATGAAGCTGCCAGTTCAGGACCTAAGAGGAGTTGGCATCCAGGTTCAGCTTCTTGAGGGAACTCACTCCCCAAGGGACCCCACAGGCCACCGGACACGCTCCATCAAAGAGATGTTACTAGGCCAGGAACTGAGTATCCAATCACACGACAGAGGTTTGTCTAAAATCTTTGTTTCTTTAATGGTATCTTTGAATTCTGCTGAGTTCAAGATCAATGTTACAGATGCTGCAGACAACACCGTACATCAGGAAAAGAGTTTTTCAACTGCAGCCCCACCATCAGGCTCCTCTCCACATCCCCTGTCTCCTGCTGAGCCAGTCCCCGGGACAAGCAAAGATCAGCAGACATGCAGACGAACTCCGAAACATTCACGAGCACGTCTCAACCTCAGTATTGAAGTCCCCTCTCCTTCACAGGTAGGGGCTTAAGGATATTTCTGATTGGGACTGAGAGTTGAACAGTGATGCAGTTTATTCAATTTGTGTTCATATATAATTTCCAAGGTGGATCATTCTGTGTTGGAGGCCCTGCCTGCAGAGCTGAGAGAACAAGTGGTGCAGTCATGGACTCACCGGGATGGGAGACAAAACAGTGTTCGTTCACCCAGTCCACAGCCCGCTGCTCCTCCTCCACAGCCTCCCTCTCTAAAGTCTAGCACAACCTCACCTCCTCGACCTGCACTGTACACTCCACCTGTAGGAACATTGGTTCTACAGATTCCAAACCAGCCAGACAGTCCGGGAATTGTACTGGAACTACCAAACTTCTCACAGGTAGAGATGCATTAGGTTGAGTTGATTTGACTTCTATGAACTGGTAATTAGATTTTTTAGGTCAAACAACAAGGAAAATCTAAGAGCATCTTATTATGAAAGTTTTGTACATTTTTCATCATTAATACTATTCACTGAAACTTTAACTAATATTAAAGACATTTAATTTTGGTAGAAACAACAAACAAGTGGAGCTGATTTTTACATTTTAATATAGCGACACAGTGTTTCCAGTGTCGCTATATTCAGCATAATAGATGTTCTTTTGTAGATGATTTAGCCATTTGGTTCATTCATCTGTGTTATTATTTCAGTCTTCTCTGTATGGATCTGGGAAACATTTCCAGCAAACCAGGCTGATCAATCCACATTTTCCCATCTGTGTCCTCTCACTCTAACACCTAACAAATGGCAGTTAACTGATTAAACTTTACCGAAAACAACTTAATAAATCTCTAACCAAAATATAACTTATATGAAAAAAACACAAGATAGATTACATTTCAATCATTTGGACTTTGACTTTCAGTAAACACAATATAAGAAAGGGTGCAAAAGACACAAAACATGCCTTTCACAATTATGAGTGCTGGTTACATTGGATGGTCTACACAAAACATACAAAGCTGATTTCATAGTTTGTAATGTCACTTAGTGTCTTTACTCTTTGACTGCAGGTCGATCCAGATGTTTTTGCAGCCCTTCCCAAAGAGCTCCAAGAAGAACTGAAGTCTGCCTATAACCGCATAACAACTGTCCAGCCTCAGTTAAAAATGTGTAAGTTTGTTCAACTAAAGGGAATTAGTTGCAAAGAATTGTCCCGTTTAACTATTATCAGCAGCATGCATATTCTCTTCACCTATTTTTGTCCTATTTGTTTCTCTGCAGTGGATCAGAAGAATCCACTGCTGCAGCTAAAACAGTCAGGACCAGGAATTGGCATTGGTCGTGTGAAGCGCCGTTATAAGAGAAAAAATGCAGTGAGTCCTGTTAAAAAAGGACCTTCCCCTACGAAGAGGCGCCACACAACAAACAACCCTGCCAAGACCCTACCACCTCTTATAATATCACGGGAACCAATAAACATAGTAAAAGTGAGCCTATGAACATTTCCATACATAAAAATTTTTTAGATAGTTTGGTTGTTTAGAACTTGACTCATCTCCCCAGTTCACATCCGTTTTTCATTCCCAGACTGAAAATGGTCCCTCCACATCCTCCTCAAAACCAGATATGCCAGAGTCTCTGTCTAAATTCATTCCTCGTCCTGCTCCGGCATTAGCTGGAGCCTGCGACCTCACGGACATTAAAACACTCTTACGGGAATGGGTCACCACCATAACAGGTATACAGGCATTTATGGCTTCATAACAGTGCCAGGACAACAGTTTTCTGTTTTGTGTGTAGGATTGCAGAAATTCTTTTTTTTAAATCATTGCTTACTTTTTCCTTAGAACCTATGGAGGAAGATATCCTGCAAGTGGTGAAATACTGCACTGATCTGATTGAGGACAAAGATCTGGAGAAGTTAGATTTGATTATAAAGTATATGAAAAGGTAAGGACTCTACAGGTAAGCCTCCTACACTATTCCGTCTGCCACACTTTCTTTTGTTTTTATTTCTTTGTTACACATTGGTCTTTTCTTTGCAGGCTCATGCAGCAGTCGGTGGAGTCTGTTTGGAGTATGGCTTTTGACTTCATCCTAGACAACGTGCAGGTGGTTGTGCAACAGACTTATGGTAGCACCCTGAAGGTAACATGAAGAATGAGGGATTCTGTTTTCACTGTTACCTTTTTACCACTTTTTGTTTTGCTATGTTTACAAAGTCATCTGCCGTACAAATTATAACATCTAAATGATGATTTCCCTCCTCGATTGTGACACCAGTGCTGCTTCTGCCAGTTATTGACCGCACCGACACACAATATGAGAAAGTGTTACAAAATCCATGGCAGTATTTGATAAGAGTATGTACTGTACATTATTTTCTGTACTTGCTCTTGAAGGGACAGGTAACATAAATTAAAGGTTAGGAAAAATTACTGGTGTAGAATCTACTTATCAAAACCCAGAAAAGTGATAATTGTAGCAACCAAAAGTTCAACAGTTTTCCTTAAAATAATGCCTCAGATAAAGACTCACTTCCATTCATGTTAAGAATTTTGCAGGTCGCGCTTCACAATTTCTTATACATCCAGACCTTGTAAGACTTTAAATTTCTATTATCCTGGTAATTGTTTTCCATCTGTTATTGCTGTTGACTATTGACTTATTTTGTCTATTCGTTTATGATTTTTGCACTTCAGTCAGTCTAGGTTTAAAATGATGACAGCGATAAACATAATCATGTTGAAACAAAGCATCTTTTTAGTGGTTTTTGGAATTGACATCAAACTTGCGATAATCACAGAAATTATAGGAATAAATTATCTTATATTATCATTTATGTTTCTTTCGTATCCCATGTCACTTAAACTGACCTGTGAAACATGTACTACTGCTGTGTCACAATAAAACAGACAAAATGTTGTCTGGTGCATTACAGCAGTATCTTTTTTTCTTTTTTCTTGTCTCTTGCAAAAAAGTGCCAAACCCTGTTATTATAACATGTAAATAATGTTTTTAAAAATGCTTGTTAAAAGTTTTAAAAGAAAAGATGTATGTAGGGGGCTTCCCTCTTGTATTGTTTACATGTAGTGAATTCTTAGTAAATGTCTTTAAATTGTAAAACTTCTCACTCCAATTGTTTGTACATGTTCCAACATGGAAATCAGAAGCTGGCCAAAGCACTTCCTATGAGGTTAACTGTTGATTCTCAGTAGCACTCTGATTGCAGATGATGTTAACTGGGGTAATGGCAATCAATAAGTAGCCTATGCATCTCTTTTTTTCCACTAACAAGTGAGATGACCCTTCAATATAATGTAATGTTTCATACAACCTTTGTACTTGGAGTAAAATCTTGGTATTCCAGTGTTTTCACTGGTTTCATAAAATGAATAGTAAAATGATGCTGGATTTGCATAGGAACAGAAGGTGTGATTTTTAACTCTGTAACCCATTTTGTGTACTTCACATGCTGGAGACATTTGTATGGCTTGTGGCTACATCGTATTTCTGTGAAGTTAACTGTTAAGACGGCGATGATGGTGATCAGAAGTACTCAGCAGATGCAGTTGGCTGGCTGGTTTGTGATCTCACCATGCAAGACATGATGTGTGCTTGAAAAGTTTGTTTAAAACAGTATCCCTATATGCAAACCAAATCAAGCTGTTGTGTTTTTTAACTTGTTGAAATGAATGTAATTCATAATGTGCAAGTCTCCATTCACTTTCAAGATGTTGCTTCTCTTCATCTGTCATATCTTTCCAGAAGGGAGTGGCCAGGAGCTAAAATTGGCCAGTCTTGTCTTCTTTAAACTGGCTTGTGCCTGACGACCTTAAGCTGTGAACTTGTTTGTAAGTTTTCTAAATCTTGGTAATAAACTGTAAACTCTGTATTAGCTAATTTGTCTTTGTTGGTTTTTAAAGTTGCAAACCTGTCTGAGGGGGCTGATCTGACAGTGAGGGACATAAACAGTAGGCACTTGAAGTAAGAGACCTGGGGTGGAATCCACTTGCAGGCAAACATATGTTGAAATATTGCATGTGCTAGTAAACATACTGTGGTGCCAAGAATCCCAGATTCCTATTAGCAATTTAATTTTTGAATGTTATTCATAAACCTTAAACTTAAGTAATTTATTTTGGGAATGTGCTAGGAGAGAAATATATGAAAAATACACACTCCTAATGTAATAACATTATATATGTAACATTTTTATCATTCAGTTCTTTATTAATGATTTTAATTATCGCATTAAAGACACAAACCAATACAAAAAGGTTAACAAAGTATAACAATAAAAAAAAATACATATAATACAAACAGATATACACAGCACCAGGATTTATGAACATCATTTGACACAATCAAATACAACTAAGTGGAAATAGGACCCTACTTCCTTTTCAAAACCACCAAAAGAGGGCTTCATTCTTTAACAGCTTATCGGTGTATTATTTCAAGGATGTGACCTGAAATCTTAACAGTTATTGTTAATCATACGACTGCTATGTGTGACCATTGTAAATTGCGGAAAAGAGATGAACATGTATTAATTTACTGTCCTGTTTCAGCAAGAAACACAGATACTCATACACAGATTAAAAAAATTTAATGAAAACTTGAAATTAAAATATTGTCACGGTTGAAAACTTGGGTTTGGAGATATATTCACTTTTTTGGGGGGGAGAAACCTGGGCAAAGTAGAAAAGTATGTCATTAGAATGATTTGCCATTAAACACAACCATAGAAGAAGAAGAAGAAACTTGCCCGGATGTAGTTGAGCGCGGGGCGGGGGGGCTGTTGTGACGTCACATCCGGAACAGTCGTTTGCATTTGGTACACGAAGCGGACACCTGTAATTTCTGGAGGTAATTATTTAACGGCAGTTTGGTTGTGAATTGACGCATTTTCATTCAACGCCATAAATCGTTAATGTCTGTTATGATCGATGGTTTTCCCGCCACGTCGAAGGGCGCGTTGACATCCATGGGACTCGCCGAGCTGTTGTCAGCTACCTAGCTTAGCATGCTAACACAAGAACTGGTGTTAGTACTAGTATAGGTTTTAATTTTCCTCCATGACTAAAGGTTAGTACCGAGCTAGGTTTCGTGGTTCGCTGGCGTGTTTTATTGAGCTACACACGAAGTAAAAGGGAAATAGATGAACCGTTTAACAGCCATGATTAAATAATGGACCGCAGCTTCACCCCGGCAGAAAGAAGGTGTGCCCGGTCTCCATGGCTTTGTCTCCACCCGAAAGACGCTGCTAACTCTTTATCTTAGAGCTTTTCTCATTCACCTGACAGCAGCGCTGCCATAAGCTCTGGCTTTAAATGCCTGGTTATTCAAGTGCTGATCTAAATAAGATACTGCGTTGGTCATTTTGAGGTAATGTCAACCTATTTAGCTCAAAGCTAAAGCAGGCTAATACAACAGCCCCACAAAAAACCTCCGGTCATGACGGTTGCGCTGTTTTTTTTTGTTTTGTTTTGTTTTTTTGTTTGTTTTTTGAATCATTTTTGAGATCATGGCATATCTCGGGACTTTATTGACACAACCGTCCCTATTTTCTTATTAATCTTGTCAATCAATCTCCTGTTTTGAACCACAGTTCAAAGTAACATCTAAAGTAACTGTCTATCTGATTATTTTTTTCTGTTATGGCAGAACTCAAAGATATTTCATATGTGACAAAGAAAAGCAGCACATTCTCACAATGGATCAGCCAACACAAGAAACGTCTGATATTTTCTGGTGATATTTTTTTGAATGGTTGACATAGCTTTCGTGTTATTGGCAGCAGTTTAAATGTTTGTCATTTTTTGTCACACAGACAGGGCCAGTGTTAACTGGTGTCATTTCTCAGCTTACTTTATCTGTTCTTTATCTCATCAGGTTCAGAGAGAGTTTCACATTGAGCAGGGAACCATGGCAAACCAATCAATGGAAATCATAACAAAGGTTTTGGAGCAATCGGCCAAGATGGTGGAGGAGCAGGTGGATGCACAGTTGACCAAACTGAATGAAATGGATGAAGATGATTTGGAGAGACTGAAGGAAAGGCGATTAGAGGCTCTTAAAAAAGCCCAGAAACAGAAGCAGGTATGTTGGGTGTTGCCTTTTAACATTTTTTTTTTCTGATCTATCTGATGTAGTGAATTGTACTATTTTACTGCATAACACACCTAAATCAGGTGAAATGATCTGGGCCATTTAGTTAACACACTTGTCACAGCACATGCAATACTTATGTCACATTTGCACAGATTGCAAAAAATATTTATAGTATGCTGTATATGCCACAGCCTTGGTTGGTATGTTATGGACTGTATGTCTAAGATGGGAAAATTTGAAAAGTACCTCCTGCTCTTAATGTATCTATACATCAGGAATCCAAGTGTTGTTCACATCCTAGATTAGCTGAAAAGCAGACTTCGCTTTCACATTGCACACAAATTTAAATGTTAAGTTTTTCTGCTATTTGAGATTTGTTCTCTTACTCATCTTAGTTCTGTCTTTTTTAGGAGTGGCTATCTAAAGGCCACGGGGAATACAGAGAAATCGCAAGCGAGAAGGATTTTTTCAGCGAGGTCAAGGACAGCAAGAATGTCATCTGCCACTTCTACAGAAATTCCACCTTCAGGTGAGCTCATAGCAAGTGTTCATTTTTTTTTTTTTTTTATCAGTGAACTCTCAGAGTGACAGGTGAACAATTGACTAATTGAATCTAGAGCTAAAAAGATGAGTTGATTTATTGATGTTAGTTTATAGTAGTGATAATCGATTAATGGTTTCAGTCATTTATCAAGAAAAATGACAAACTTTCCTCAGTTTCAGTTTTTCAAATAAAAGATGTGCTAATGTTGTTTAAATCATTGCTAATGATATTACTGGGGCTTAGACTCTGTAGAACAAAAACAGTTTAAAGATATCATTCCCTGTCACACTGTCATTTTCACTATTTAGTTATTTCTACATACTAAATCATAAATTGAATTAATAATTACTAATGAAAATCATTGTTTTTAGAAGCCTTAATTTACTGACCTAACATCAATGAGTAAGTCTGGTACTTGTGCTAATTCATTGTTGCTAAAATGATCACATCTCCCATTCTACATTAGAGCTCTTCTACTGATCATGTCTCTGTTTTTAAATGTTAGTTGCTACAGTGTTTTGTCATCAAGCTGCTGAACTCGCTTCCTTTCTATTATATACAGATGTAAGATCCTGGACAAACATTTGGCCATCTTGGCAAAGAAACACGTCGAGACCAAATTCATCAAACTGAATGCAGAAAAGGCCCCGTTCCTGACAGAGAGGCTGCGGATCAAGGTTATTCCTACGCTGGCTTTGCTGATAGATGGAAAGACAAAGGACTATGTGGTTGGATTCACCGACTTGGGAAACACAGATGAGTTTCCTACAGAGATGCTTGAATGGAGACTTGGCTGTGCAGATGTTATTAACTACAGGTGAGATGCAGACTCTCTCCTTCACCTTTTAAGGCCTATATGTGCCGTTGCTTTACCTAATTTTGACACCATTTCTTCTGTCCTAGTGGTAACCTGATGGAGCCCCCCACAATGACGCAGAGATCAGGCACAAAGTTTACAAAAGTGGAGAAGAAAACCATCAGAGGACGGGGTTATGACTCGGATTCAGATTCTGGAGATGACTGAAAAGCACTTACAGTCGCCTGGTTTTCTCTCTCAGGGCTACCTCATTTAAAAAGTCGAGCAGACAGCCCACTTTAACTTTTCTTCTCCTCCTCTCTCACTGACTATCCTATTCATTAAATTTTCATATTTCAAATCAAATTATATTATGAAAGTATTTTGTGCTTTTGTTTCAGCCTTATTTAATGAATTGTATGCCATGGTTTATATTTGAGTGACTACATAGTGACAGAGGTGGTGGTAGCAAATTAAAGGAAAACCCACACTAAACACTTGACAGTTCAGAAAAAGTAAAGATTCCCCTCTTGATATAGTTTGCTGACCCCCTTCTCTAAGGAGACAAGTGGATCCAAACCATGCCAGCAAAATGTTCCCAGCACATAACTAACCCTCTGCATTCGTATACCTCCCATAGAGGATGACTGGATGTGCCATGCACTGCGTTTGTTTGGAAGTATCTGCATTTGTCTTTAGTCTCCATTGATTTATTCAGCTTTTTCCTTTTCATTTGTCACCTGTTTGTACATGCACTTGGAGAGAGAATCAAAATGTAGAGGATACATTATAGAGCCACAACTCAAGTCATCGATCAACTAGCATTTTTTTTGTATTGTTGATTTTTGTCTCTTTTGACTAAAACCTTCCAGCTCGGTCTTGAATTCTCATTAGCTAGATCTGTTTATTTCATGCGTTTCCTTGCGACAATGTAAGTCTGATGTTTGAACAGAAACCATGATGTATGTGATCTTTTAGCATCAGATTACATTTTCACACATTTCCTTGTAGCAAGAGTGTGACTTGACCTAATGCACACTTAATAAAAAGTACAAAAGGTCCTTTAATGATTCTTTGACTTTTGTTTTGCTCTTTGCTGAGTTGAGGGTACTTATAATTCCCACAATGCAACACATTGTTATGCTTTTTTTGTGAGATCCTTTGTCCATTGCAAATGTTTTTCTCACAGTTGGAAAAAATATGTATTTGTGGATGGTGGTGACATAGCTCCAGAAACAATACACAAAGAATAGCTTAAGTTCAATGAGGGGGGAGGGGTTCATTGGCCGTACCATTCCAAAGTTGGACTGTCTGATTGCTCTCTGCAAATATTGCATTTTTCAGTTAGTATATTTGATCTCTTACATGCTAACTGCAAAGAACAGTATAAATTGAGGGCAGCCTCACTGTAAGTAGGTCCTCGGTCCTGGGCCAGCCAGGACCCTTCTGTAAGGGGTTTGCATGTTACCTATGTGCCTGCAGGAGTTTTCTCCAAAGACTTGCATGCTGGGCTTATTGAGGGGAATACATTATCCAAAGGTGTAAATTAGAGCATAAACGGTTGTTTGTCTTTGAGTTTAATCCTGTGATTGACTGCACACTTGTCCAAGGAGTATATTCTGCTTCTCACTGTTTAATATTAAAGCAACTTAACTTCCTAAAGCTGCAGCACAGTTTTTGCTCAACAATATCAGACAACCTAGTAATCTTGGTATTCCTGCTTCATCCGACTAATTTGCTGAAGGCCTAGTGTTACTAGAGTAATGAAGACATTTCTCATATTAATCCTAAGTCTAACACATTGTATACAGCTTCCTTAAAAATGGTCAAATCAGAACATGACATTGATGTACAAGTGAATTATTCATTTATTGGGAGTGGAGCTACGATTGGATAGCCTTGGGTTCTACAGGTTTGAGGAGGCAACGGACAATCAGCTCTCCCTTGCTGTTGATAAATGTGTCGGCCATGTCCTGTTCAGAGGGAAGTCCATAGGGAGTCTTCAGAGGCTGGATCCTGAATGAATGACGAAAGAGGGCAGAAGGGCAGGAAATTACAGAAAAACAGTTTTATGTAGCCCTTTGATCAGAATTTGTTTAGTGTTCTAAGAGAAATGTTATTTATTTTTGTGCAACTCGAATCATTACATTTTCTGTCACTGCACGTTTTCTTGATTTACAGACTTGACCTCAATTCAAAGGAGTACATTAATATATTAGTACATTAATCTTACCTCACCAGGTGCTTGATAAATTTCAGCTGACTATTTACAGCTGGTGTATTTTTGTGAATTACAGGGACATGTGCCTAAACACAACAAAAAGAGGACAAAGTGTGAAAAACAATCAGACTGTGAACATTACAATACAATTACATTCCAGGCTCAATATGATCTGGCCTCTAGAAAACATGATAGTATATAATGTCGGAAAGATTTTAGGATAGTTTGAGGTGATACAATCAATGCTCCCATTTTTAAAGATTATTCTTCTATTTATTGTTTCTCTATCTCGATCTAAGATGTTTATTCACTCTACAAGCTAGGCTTAAGACACTGTGTGTAATGTTTACCAGGCTGCAAAATGAAACTCTGCCACAAGCAAGAAATAACAGGGATGGAAATTTCACAGTTTCATTGAAATTGCATTTCATTAGAGCACATTTGCTGTATGTCTTGAAAGTCTTGTGCTTTCCACAGCTCTTTTTCTTTATCCCTTTACTCAAGAGGCAGGCTAATTTAGTAAATTAAACAGAACAAAAGCTTTACCTTCTGAAGCCCGAGGTGTTTGATCATCTCTTTCTCCCAGTATGGTCTCCGCATCACACATTTTACTCGAGTCACTATATGCAGTTTATGAGGTTGGTCGGGATCCCCCCCATACTTCTCATGTTCTTTTGATCTCTCAGCAAAAATCTGCAGAAAAAAACAGAGATTTTAAACACTGACAATGGAGCAAATGAGGTTAAGTTATAGCTCAAGTAAAGCTTAAGCTCTTTCAAAGTGCAGATGAATCGGTAATCAATATTAACATGGCTGGTCAGATTGATCTGTCCAGATTTGTGGCCTGGTCCTTGGGCAACAATCATACAATGATACACAGTTTAGACTGAAATTATTCGGTAGTAAAAATTTATTTTGACTCAAAGTACCTTTACAAGACAACACCAAGCGTAGCTGACATTGTGTTTAAAAGTTGTTTGCTTTAACAAATTTGCAATGTAAATGTTGTACAGCAAACCTCTTGCCTAAGATCTTACCTCTTTTGGGATTCTTGCTTTGGAAAATTTGCTACGTGCAGACACAAACCACGGGCAGGGTAGAAGAGTAGATTGAGTCAGGACCTGTGAACACACACAGACAGTGACAAGACAAAGTTAAAAGAAGCGGTGTTGACTAAAAAGCAGCTCAGCTCTTTAACAACGAAGTATACAAATGTAGGAATTTATCAACCACCACTAATATCTCTGGGTTCATTAGGTTGCAGGCAGCGGTATAAATAAATAAGCATGACTGTTTGTACTAATATAATTTTTAATTTTAAAATAACTACACAGCATCAACGTGTGCTGTGCTGATTCATAACCACAATGAAAAGGTCATTTAACTTTATTATTATTGGTCGGCTCCTGTTTGAAAAAAGGAAAATAAAGTGTGTTGCTCTTACCTTGGTTGATAAAGAGCTCAAACTGCGACAGACACCTGACATGTTTTCCTTCAGTACTGATGTTACAGGCCAAGGTTACAGCCCCACAACCTCGAGGACAAGCGACTGGATCAAACTTAACTAAACTTTAAGAAATAAACCTTTTGAAAACCGTCCATAGACACAAATGCACTGAATTCAAGCGTCCAACGTTGATTCAAGAGCTGAAAACAACGATGAGACTAGTTGTTCACGTTGGAATCGTCCTCCGTGGATTTCCTCCCCGGAAGTCTCAAGGAGTTACTGTGAAAATGCACCGATACGACAAATATTACTTGAGAAACGTTCCGCTAAATTTTATTTAAATTTTTGAGACAAAACGTACTAATTAGATTTCATAAGGTTGAAGTAACTTATAGTTGATTTTATTTTATTATTTTCATGGAAGTGTACCCGTATATCTCTTATATATTATTCAGAGCATCTCCGGGACTTATTTTTGTGGCGCACTATCGTAGCTGACAGGAAGGTAGGAAGAAAACTGTCACTTCTTTGTGGTACTTTTTGAGCATGACAACATTGTTGATTTTTTAAGTAATCTACTAGAAACCCAATGGTTGCCTGAACAATGTCACAAAATCACGTGTCGGGGATGGAGACGTCCGCCATATCCGTCCTGAAGCGGGCGGTGGAGCTGGATCAGAGCAGCCGCTTCCAGGAGTCTCTAGTCTGCTACCAGGAGGGCATCCAGCTGCTCATGGACGTGCTGAAAGGTCTCCACCCCCCCTGTGGCATACATAGATACAACAGTGTGAAATTAAAGACATGGGCCATAAGTTTTTCTTCTTGTCTTTCTCGTGCCAGCAGCTGTGAAGGATGACTCAAAGAGAGGACGCTACAGAGAGAAGATAAAGGGCTACATGGACAGAGCCGAGCAAATCAAAGTTCATGTCAACCAGATGAAAGAAGGTAGTTATCAACGCCACTGAAGGCTCCATCATCGATCAGGAAAAGTGCACAACAGTTTAAAACAGGGCCGGGTCAAGCAGCAGTGGGTCCCTTGGTTTGAAACGCATGTATGCATTTAATTTGAGAATATTAAGAAAAGAAAAAAAAGATGGCAGGAGTGCTTCTGCTGCCCCCTTCACACACTGGTGATGCTCATGGAGCAGTGAAGTCATTAAAAATGTGTCGTAAATTCGTAAAGATAATAATATTTCAAAATTATTTACATATATTAAAACTGCTTTCCTTTTTCCCAGGGGTGTGTCAGTGTACCCTGATGAAGGAGCATGTGTTGTTGTATGATTATAATGTACCAGTTCAGTATCATCCACTTAGTGTCTGGAGTTTGACTTTCATGCCACACACTACCCTTCGATGAGAGCACTTTCCCTTCTTCAAATGATTGTAAAACATGGAAATACATCCAGACACCACAGGGTTATATTACAGGACCTGCCTTAGGTCCCCTCTTATTTTAGTGTGATGTGCTTAGTAGTATATATTCCCAAAGCCCAACAAAGTCCTCAGGCAGTGCTTTGCCTAATAACCCTGCCCTGGCCACACAGTGTTAAAAATGGTAAATGACCAAAGGCTGCTTGTCCTGAGGCACTGAGGCAAAACCTGGTTTTAAAACCCTTTTTATGTCAGTGGATATTATACACGTTCCATGGTGCACTTTGTTTAACAATATCGCATTTGCAAACAAAAAAGGCTGGTTTCGTATGGAAGGTTGAGACTATTGTTTGTTCCACCTCAAATGTTTGTTTTGTTTCTCCTTCCTCTCAGACGGGAAGTACCATGAGCAGATTAGAATATCAGAGGATGCTACTGGTTATAGCTACGAGGCTCTGTTCAAGCCATACATCAGCACTGCTCTCACAGAGGTCTGGGTGGAGGATCCATACATACGTCACACCCACCAGGTAAGATCACAGTTTTGTCAGTTTTTACTTTTTTTCTCTTCATTTCAAGCGAGACAAAATAACCTAACATGAGATGAGCCTTAAGGCTCTATTACCATATCTTCAGGCGTTGAAGCAGCTTCTTGCGTTTTTAAAATCTTGTTTAACACCTTCATTATTAATTGAGCTGATAAGGTACTGAAATACCTAAAGTAAATGTTTACAAATTAATTTGTGTTTAATCAGAATACAAAAGTGAAGTCTTCAAATTAATAATTTTATCTGACCAACATTAAACTGTGTCTGACAACATGAAAAGATAAATAACATAAATGCTGCATCAAACTAATCTAACATCTGACTAACATATTTGGATGCTGTGATCAGCAAGTGTTTAATAACATCATGGATAAATGATTAATTTTTTAGAATTTTTACTGATTAATTTTCAGCCAGTTGACCACCTGCTCAAAGATGAATTGATCAGGACTGTGTCAGTTCACATATTAAGAGCACAAACTTATATTCTTTTGCATGAATGACTCATAGTTATAAATGAACAGAATTACAATCTAACCTAGCTGTGATTTTTTTCAAAGTGAGAAAGTTCTGTTATCATGAAAAAAATACATAATTAGCCTTTAAGGTTCATGACATTTAATCTAATAGTCATTGAAACGCTACAGGACAGATCTCATGACATTTCTGAAACACCTCTGAATATGACAGCCAAATAACCTGTCTTGTAACTCTTGAAATGTGTCTAATTACACTAGCGTATTACTTATTACTTAGCTTAAAAAAAGAGTTGAGTCAGTTAGATTGATGATAATGTGACATAATAAAGGATATTGGTATGAAATAAGCTTTGAGTGACCTCTGGCAGTTGGTTTTCTTGTGAAATTCTTATACTGAATATTGCTCCTTGAAGTTTTATACCTTAACACTTAGTTTAATCCTCAGCATAAAACTGTACCAAACCTACTCCAGCATGTCAGACGTGCCCATCACTGCTTCTCTCTACCACAGTTATACAACTTTGTGCGGTTCTGTGAGATGCTGCTGAAAGCTTCCTGCAACGTTAAAATGATCCATCTCCTCACTTCACAGGATGAAGTAGGTCATTTAACTAAGTAGGCTCTAGTATGTAATGAATGCATAGCAGCCATATTAGCCTCTCCTAGTCAGTCTATGCTTTTGTTTCACTGCCTTGGTCCTGTCCTGCAGGCAGATAGCAGCCAACAGAGCAGCGCGCTGGCTGAGCTGAAAGAGAGTCTCAGTGACCAGGGAGTGACTCTGGATCTGCAGTACTCCTCCAGCATCCATGACAGGGAGATCAGGTACAGTAGCATTTTCTTGTTTACAGTAGCTTCATTGACAAATAGTATTACGGCTTATTTTTTGAAACAATATCTTTATTCTTATATACTCTATAGTGTCAGTCTCTATTTTGTGGAAGTAATCTAGACTTCATCTTGTTTTCAGGTTTGACAATGGTTGGATCATAAAGATAGGAAGGGGGCTGGATTATTTTAAGAGACCAAAGGTGAGTTGTGATGATTGATGCCTCAGTCAAAATTGTGGCGCTAAATGTCTCATGTGATATTCTATTACATACATTATACATACATTCTGGTGATAAAAGATGTTCATGACGTCCCACAGGGCCGGTTCTCCATTGGATATTGTGACTATGACCTCAGGCACTGCCAGGAGACCACTGTAGACATTTTTCACACAAAACACACAAAAACACTATGAGAGTCCTGAAGCTTAATGTACCTTTTTTTTCTAACTTAAGTGACCTCATTTTCTTACCTGCCTTCAAAATGCATCTGCTGTGTTGATGGATTTTCCTTTACTAATGCATATAATCAATCTCATACCTATTCAGCAACTGAGTTTTTACAGGTGTTACATTATCTTTGTTGTCCCACTGTTAAGTCTTAAATTTTAACCAATTGTATAAAGACATATTCTATCTTTGTCTTTTTTAACCTATAAAAAAAGAGTAATTATAGTTGTTTGGGTGAAGGGGGTTTTTACAGTGTGATAGTGCCATCTGGTGGAAAAATTAGTAAATTATTTATATTAAAAGTGCTTTTTTTTAAATAAATGAAATGACTGTATTGCATTTTCACCTTCTTTGTCTGGTTACTTTATAATCAAAATATACTGTTCAACAACAATAACAATAAAAAAGTGTTATTATTAAAGTCTTAGTCTGATTAAAAACTTAATTTAAGACAGTAAAAGCTACCATGATATGGCACATGGTTGCATGTACTTAATAAGTGAAGATTTGTTTTTTTCCACAATTTATAAAAGAATCTCAATTTACTTGTCTGTTCCAAATCTTCTGATCAAATCTCATGAACTTTATCAGTGCACTGATTGTCATGGATGAGACTGTAGCTGTTTTCATTATTATCAGCAGTAACGGACTTCATTTTCACATCGCTTGGAGTGTGCATTTCCAGTCTCCCACTGAATTTTACTCCAACTCAAGCAAAACCTGAATGCAGCTGCAGCTTTATTAGGTAGGTAGGTAATATATAACCATTGTTTTTATTCTGTCCTGCCTTTGCACAACAGTTGCTGCTGCTGGTTTTAGGCACACTGCTTCAAAAGGGTTAAAACCCCTCTGGGGTAGTTGGCAGTCTGCTGGTTCGAAAAGTGTAGTTTATATATTAACAGATAACATGACTTTTCCTGACGTTCATGTTAAGTTAATAGGTAAAATATACTGAATCTAATGTAATAACAACACAGCTCTGTAGATTTGGCTGCATGGGGAAAGTCAGCGGTCTGTGGTAAGAGATTGGGATTCTACCCCCATGTTCCATTATTGCCATAATAAGATTCCAACAAAAACTTAATAACAAAAATATTTCCCCAAAAGAAACATTCATGGCAAAATATCCTGCCAGCAGCCATGGGAATCATTTTGAATGAATGGTAACCCTGGTGAGTTCAAACAGTGCTGTCACCAGATTATCTATCAGCCTTAATCTCGATATGCACAGTCCTCATCCGGGCTCTGGGAGGAATAAATTATAATCCATCAGGAAACCGCATGAACCAGACACCATCATAATTGTGAAGTACCTCTGTTTTCCTTGAGCTGAAAGGACAAAGGCTACATTAAAAGAGGCACTCAGTGCTGTATATTTCAGCATGTACAGATATTTCCTATCAGATGTAATCATCTAATTAAATAAGATATGCTCCCATGCATATTGTTCTTTGTATTTAGTTGACAGACAATAAATCAATGAATGGAAGGAATTAAGTAAAATCACAGCCCAGACTTATGTCACTGTGGTCTGGTCACATGCTGCGTGCGGTTTGTTGCATGTAATCCAGATGTCACCAGTGTATATTCACACAGATTAGGATTTGTATGATGAGGAACCCTGAGAGAGAAGCTGCTTGACCACACATCCAGACACAAAAATGTGGGTACAAAGGTTTGCTTTCCATTTCCCATTGCCCTCCCTCTCATTGAGTGTAGCCCAGTGGCCTAGATAGTGTTCCCATCTCTGAATACTGTGAATACTGTGTGAATGTGCAGAAAGTTGGATTTACTGCTGTAGCACTGAAAACATTATAACATATGTGCTGGAGATGTAATTTCCTCCTGTTTTGGGATCACATTTTCTGACTGGGATAGAAAGACAAGGAGTATATCACATAAGTCCCTGAGCTGGAATCAAACCAAAGATGCTGCAATTATTTGGTCACATCCATTTTATGCACGCAAGAGGATTTAGTTATGTCTGGACACACAAATGCAAAATTTTAAGAGTGTGTTTTTACACAAATTTCTCTGTAGAATACTATAGAAGATTATTTTAGCTCCAGTGTCTGAAACATGTGGATTTGAACTCCAGATCAATGCTGGGACGTGGCTAATCCCTGGTTAGTGTTATTTTATAGATATATAAATGAAACTTAAGACACATATTTGCACTCACGCACATTCATGGACTCCCCTCAGTGATCACATGATGGTGTAGCCAACTCAGTATAATATGTAAACAGTTCTATGAGCTATAATTTCTATATGCATGTCCTCTTTCCAACTGGAGCTTTATTTTTTTCCCTCTACTCTCATTTCTGGGCCTAAAATCAGGTTAGCGTTTTATAAGGAGCTTAGCGCAAAGGGCCACAGTGTGCCACTAATGTAATAGAGTATCTCTCTCTCTCTCCCTCCCTCCCCCTCTCTCTCTCTCTTTCTCTCTCTCATTCTCTTCTGTCCTCTTTTCTCTTTGTGCATTTGCTTACCCTGTCATAAAGTGACCTTCTCTCTCTCTCTCTCTCTCTCTCTTTCTTTCTCCCTGCCTGCTTTTCTTTCTCCTTCCACTTCCCTCGATTTCTTCCCTCTGCATCTCCCTCCATCTGCAGATGTGCATGACACAAGCCTGAGGTTTAAACATTAGGACAGTGACACAGCTGAGACAAGACAACTCCGCAAGGAAAAGGACGATAACAGGAATAAGAGGAGAAGAGCAACTGCTGTTAGACGCTGGGTGAGTTCACACATTTCATTATTCTACATAGTGTGTATCACTCTCTCTGTGTATCTGCGTTTGACAAGATTTCACATTGAGAGGGGAGAAGTACTTTTCCCATGTATGTCAGGTGGATTTTGCACTGCAGTTCCATGATTAAGCTGTTGTTGCAGCTATGGTGCTGTGAAATCTTACAAGGATCTCTCGGCAATGTCAATAATCCCAGAGATTATCCTCTGTTTCTGTTGGGGTTATAGTTTGGCTCACTGGATGGCAAAGGTCTGGGGAACTGCCTGATTCATGAACACTTCAGTTTCATGTACTGTGGTAATTCTACTAACAAGTTGGAATTTATTTGTAGGACAAGAGGTTTAAATGTTACATAAGTCAGATGTGACAACACATGCAACTTTTTTTCGGAGTGTCTTGCTGCATTTCTGTGCTTAGATCCCTTTCAGGCTTGTTTTGTAGTGTGAGAGCCTGTTGAGTGATATGAGAGGTGCAGTGTGGACTTTCCATTTGTGTTCATAACCAGACACATCTTGTCTTATCAGGCATCAGGCAGCCATGGTGTACAGGATCAAGCTCTGTTGACTCCAGTTCCTTAGATACGCAGAGAGAACTGGATTTAATATAAAAAAAATCGGCGTTTGCATATCTCAAATAGTTCGCTATCTCCAGGGCAGGGTAGAAAATAGAGTCAATAAAATAAAGGAAAAAAGCTCCCTGCACTGAATCTGCATCGACCCAATCCGGATGTTTGTTAGGAAAGCGTTGCATAAGAAAAGCTGCCTCAGAGCAAGATTTTAGCTTTTGATTTGTTTACAAAACATAACATGTTATCCAGGCTACACAGTGCAATGACATATTAGAAATCCTGACAAATCATACATAGTGTTTTTTCTTTATGACACTGCACCAAGTGCTCTTGTAAACGCTTCTTTGATTTTATTTTGTTGGATCACAAAGACATGAGTTTCCTCACCACACCCGTCCAAGCTGCAGTCAATGTTTGTACTGTTCCAGATAATGTCAATAAACCTTTGAACCTCAAGTCCTTTGCCACATCTTCAGGATATCACACTGGTAAATTGGGTGCATGGTTGTCAGCGTAAGAGAACACCTTGTTAGACGCCCTTCATCATGTGACTCCAGCCTTTTATTTCTGTAGTCACACTTGCTTCTCATTATCATCGCCATTCTTTACACAGGTGACTTGTTGTCTGCTGTACTCTTTCTCTGGACATCAGACCAATGGAGTCTTTCCCTGGAGACATAGATGAAAGCACTGAAGACACTCCAGGTGAGGTTATCTGACATAAGAGAATTAAAGTGAAGAGAAAGCAGTTCTTTGACAAAAGAGCAATCAAAATGAAGGACTTTGCCAGCATAACATTGAAACATGTGACTAGCACAGACCAAGGACCATTTATTGTTATTGATAAATCATAACTTGCAGTAGGAGCTGAAGTATATCTGATGTAACAATTAGAAAAGATCAATTGTTGGATGTAGAGACAAGATTATGTGAGTTCTGCTTCTCTGTGTGTGTGTGTGTGTGTGTGTGTGTGTGTGTGTGTGTGTGTGTGTGAGCTGCAGTGACCTCGATCTTCTCCATCTCAATCTCTGTTAGGACGTAAAAAATCCAAACTCAAATCTCTGAAAACACGTCTCTTTGGGAGGAATAAGAGAGCAGGTGGAGAGAGAGACGCCAAACTCAGTCAGTCAGCTAGTGACATTACTGCAGGAAAGGGACTCGGATCAGATGAAGATTTGGTGTGAGTGTCAACATGATTGGAAATATTGTAATTGTTTCCTTAATGCTCCATTTTTTGTCCATATTTCTTCACCTTGTTTCTGTTTTAACTCCCCTGCTACCTCAGATGCTCCCAAGGGACGATGGGATCACGAGCATTGTCCCACGACAGCATCTTTCTGGCTGATCAGGTCCTGACAGACACTGAACCAGCCAGGATCTTATCCCAGGAGAATGTTCACAGCAAAATCAAAGCTCTACAGGTACACACTCTTACTTTGGGCTTTTTTGGGGGGTGAGTGGGGGTTTACAAATTTTTACAAAAAAAAAAAAAAGACAACTGGGCTCTGAATTTGCAGATGAAGCTTCAGCAGCAGAAGATGCATTTGGGGCCGCCGCCTTTGGTTCTGCCAATCAGACGTCCAGAGGACCTAGGATGCCGCTCAGAGGATGACAGTCTTCTCCACAGCCCCCGTGAGGTCTCAGGAAGTGATGTAACATCCCAAGGACCCTTGAGCAAGGTGGTTAATCATCTCACTTGATACATGATAAGCTACCTACATGCTTTTTCAGTTCAAGTTCTTTTAGGAGTATTTGAGGGAAGTCTTTATGATTAAAAGTGCAGTGTCTGAGTGGATTCATCAATCATACTCTTCCTAGATGCATAACCTAAAGACCAACCACAATGAATAAGCTCTGTCAAAATATCTCACTGCTGCCTGGAGCCATAGATGTAGCGTTGAGTTAAACAACAACATGAACACAACTGTCTTACTCGTGCAGTTGTATGTGTATCTTACAAACAGGTCATAAATATATAGTTTCATTTGAAAACATGCACAGAGGAATAAGATGATTAAGGTAAGATGTTTCAGTCTTTTTAAGATTAGTTCATTGTTTGTTTTAGCCAATTTGGCCTTATCCTTTAAAAGAGCAGCTGTTTACTTACCAGTCTAAAGGAAACATTGTGAGTTCAGCATCAACCTTAATTCCTTTCCTCACCAAGAGTTGTTTCCAGTGGTAGAAAGCAACACCATGTTAACTCTTATGTCTATCTCATCTTTTCTTCTACTAAAGTTAGTATGCTAACCAGCTAACTCCAGCCTGATTTGTCACTTTCTGGTAGTGACTCATTTGGACTCATTGTAACCTCCGGTCTTTGCTGCTCTGAGGGTGTATTATGGCTTTGTTTTGTAACGGCTGCCAAAGCTTTGGTCAAGCAATAATCACCACCACCTACTCCCAGCAAGAAACTTATAAAAAACATTCTTACAAAAAGCTCCTTTGTGGTCAAGCAGAGACAGGTTAGAGTTTGGTCTTTAGGAATAAAAAAAATGTCTTAATGCTGTCTTAATAATATTGATGATTAAAATTTTTTATTTTTTTTTTAATATAAATTTCTTCCTTTTAGACCCTATCCCAGCCCTCCTCTCGACCACTGTCACCCATCCCCAAACCCGCAGTGACCAAGTATGTGCCTCAGACACCATCCCATCCTTTACCTCCTAGTGCCCCCTTCAATTCTTCTGTTACTGAGCCCCCGTTGGACTTCAGTTCTCCAGCTCAATTCACCCCCTGCTTAGATACCTCTGCAGCACGCCACCGGATGTCTGTCAAGCCCAGAAACCAGAGAGCCAGCACCAAGAAGAGACTCGCTGCGGTGAGTGACCATACCTACCGTCTGTCAAAGAATACACAGTACGCCTCTGTCACTTTCCTAACCTTGCTATCTTTTGTGGGGGGGGGGGGTCAGACTGATTCTAGGTCTCACTTGCACACCCCAAACAACATTGACCACCCTGAATCTGTGAAAGAAGAAAAGCAGTGGCTTGGCGCTCAAGAAAAGATGACACTGGAAACAGAACGAGGAGATGCTGTCAATCCTGTCACAGCTCAGCGGCTTCCATCAAAATCCCCAGAGATGGCACCAACCACGTCAGAAACAGCCCCCAAATCATTCAGTTCACCTTTTTCACAACAGGACCACGCTCCTACAGGGAGAGGGCCCCCACAGGTACTACGGGTTAAACCTCACAGACCAGTGGATGTAATGTCTAGTGAATGGCCACGCTCATCCTTTATAGAGTCAGAACATAAGAACAAAAGGGAGATGGATTTTGAAATACAAATAATGTCCCATGATAAGAGGAATACCCTAAAAAATGTTGGAACAACTGAAGAAAACTCAGACCAGCTCTTAACTAGCTTTGGATCAGTGTTGGCACCCAGGCCTTCTTCTGTTCACCAGCAGGTTCAAGCGGAGATAGAGAGCACAAGAGGAATAAAGAGACCCGCCCCAGGGCCTGGGTCCTCCCATTTCTCCATCACCACTGCCACAAACAGAGATGGAGAGAGACCCCGGTCAGGTAGTTTTGCAGGAATGCTGGAACAAGCTGAAACCAGGCATAAGACTATGGGGAGAACAGAGGACAAACCCTTTTCAAGCCTGAAGGAAAAGGGGGAACTGAGAGACTTACAACCTAGAGGGGGGCCCTTTGCTGTGGGAAGACTAAAACAAGAGGGAGCTCCAGCCAAAATCTCAGTACTTCCATGGGACAGAAGGGACAGCCTCAAAAAGACAGAATCAGTGACAGCATCTAAAAATACAGCTACTGATGCAGGCACCGTTGGAGGGGAGGAGGTGGACATTACCCAGGAGGAGGTGGAAGAGGCAGTGGAAGCACAGGAAGTCCAGGTGGAAGAAGGAAAGACAGCATTTGGTATTAAACTTCGCTCAACATCTCATTCAATAAGATTTCGGTCTGATGCTACTTCTAACCATCTTTCTAAGCCACTGGTGTGTGAAGACCAATATGAAAAACAAAAAAGACAACAAATAAATGATAATGTTGGCCACATGCCTAAGAAGCTGCCAACAAACTTGACTTTTACACCATCCACCTCTGGAGAAGTTCGAGAGAAGGGTGAGTTTCTGAGAAATCACTTAATAAAGAAAATATTATTTGTTTTTTATAAACTGTTCCACAAGCCAAGGTTTAACATTGCCTTATTTTCAATCCCCTATAAGGTTAAACATTGCAGCAAAACCCACTGTAATACTTTGAAAAAGGAGATAAGTTTCACATAGTAAATAATTTCTTTTGAGTGATAAGGTATTTACTGACCACAAGGGACCTTTGTACTCACTAAAATGCCAGCCAGACTAACTTTAACAGTGCTACCAAGCATGTCTAACAGATTTCTGTGACTCCTTAGATCCAACCCCATCTGGCCTCTCCCTTCCAGTCAAGAATAACCTGCCATCTACAAGCAAACATGACATTATGTCTGCAGAAGTCCAGGTAACCTCTGTAGACCCCAAAGAAGGAGAAAGTGCCCACACAGTGCCTCAGGAGCCCCAACCTGTCCCTCAAACAGCCTCATCTGAGGTGTCCTGGATGAGCCTAGCAATGGAAAAGACCAGAAGCCTCCAGCAGCTCTTTACTAGTAGATTCCCCAGAGATTTTACAAGCATGCAGACTGTGGCTCGACCACAGCCACAAGTGCAGCCAATGAATCCAGCAGAGACACAGACTGGTGCACAAATGCAGACTATAAAAATGCAACATAGTACAACACCAGTACAGGCTGCAAATCAGCTGTCAGCTGACACAGTCAAAGCAGCAACAGAGCAAAGTAGAAGTCAAACACAGACTGTCAAACCACCACTAATGTCAGAGCAACAGCAGATGTCAACAACATCAACTGTTCTATCACACACTTCCAGAGAACAGATGTCAAAACAAACATATGAATCCCAGCCACACCCACATACAACTCAGTCTGCCTCACAATGTCTGTCTCATCCACCTGCTCAGACCAACCCATGGACATCCCAGTCTCCTTTACGCCTTTCTACACAAACAGAGACCTCATCTCAGTTTGCACAAGGGAATGCCCCCCAGTGTCTTGTACAATCTCACCTTTCCTCGGGCCAGCATGCTGTGCCCCAACAACCTTGTTGGAGCAATCGAGGTCTCCACCCCACCAACCAGCTCAAACCCACTGTGCCAGTTTCCTCCACCCCCTCTGCCACAGCCCCTCCTCCTGCATCTGCCTTGGGAACAGAGGAAAGAGAAGACAATGTGCAGGAAACAGAGGGTCCATCACTCTCAGGAAGACGAGCAGTTTGGGCCGGGTCAGTAAGCGGGAAGGAAAAACGGGCAGAGTGGACCATTCCAGCTGGAACCAAGGGGGTTTGTGGTGCTTCTTTGTAACTGTGTTTCATACAGTGGGTGATTGTAAACTAATTAAAGAATAAGTCTGGTGATGCTATATTTTTCTTCTTGTGAACAAATCCTCTCAATACTTTCTGATATTTCTGCCCTTTCTATAGCCAACCTGAAACTGCAGATCTTTAAAAACATTTTGTAAAGACATTTCAAACAACAGAAGTAAACAAATACATTTGATTAATAAATTGCATGTGACCATGTTCATCCTATAGAAGGAATCTATCAGCCAGTGCAAAGTTGTATCTCACTGATTCAGGCTAAATGTATCAGGGTTTGTCTACATAGTCTGTACTTATTAGTAGGATCAGTTTCTTGTTGTTTTTTGGTTTTTTCACGGGACTTTTGACAATTCAATATAAATATAGACTATTACAAGATTTATCCTTGTATACTCTCATTTTCTCAGGTGGAACTGAAGAAAGTTAATTCAGAAGTGCAGACATCTACTGAATCCCCTGCCCCGGCCAAAATGATCAAAGACACAAAACCAGAAGGAAAGCAAGGGGTAAAACTTGCAGGTATGTTGACATACATATTAATATAGTATATATTAGTATAGTAATTATAATGATACTGGTAGAAATTCAAAATAGATATTCAGTATCTCTGTGTGCAACAATATGACACAATTTATTTTTCTTCAGAGTCAAGTCCCACCAAAGTTCCAGACAGACCTCGTGAGGAGAAATGGCTTCGGAAAAACATGGCACCTTCATCACCCTCATCATCACCCACACAGCCATCAGTGTTGCAGTCCATATCTGACAGTGGCCAGCCATCCTGGATGGAGCTAGCAAAGAGGAAATCAATGGCCTGGAGTGACAAGACCATGGACTAAGGAAGAAAAGATAGGACAGATATACAGGGTACGGAAACAAGAATATGCAGACAGCCCTGCAGACTAATACTGCCTTTATCAAAGTTGGATGTTTGATGAGACTGATGCTGATAGAACTCTATGGTAATTTATATTATTTTAAGGCTGTTGTGTTTGTGTATTGAATTGTATTTAATTGTAAAGTGTTAATGTTATACTGAAAGATGGAGAGAGAGAATATATGCTGAAAGCTTCACTATAATCCCTCTCCACCACAACCACATTAAAATAAAGAGTATTTCTGAATAACGTTTTATCTGGTTCAGCATTTCACTGCTGTTAATACTTTATGTTAAATAATAAAAAAAATGTTAAGACTTGTTTGCATGTCTTTAAGTCCCTTTACGTAGGATAGCTAGTATGATATACATATTATACTGTTAACCTAAAACGTTTAAATCAACCAATCAATGAATCAATTATGAGTGAGTCTGAAGTACAATTTCACCTTGAATGATTGCGGCCTTTTTCAAAACTTTGTTTGGAGAGTTTTGGTCAGTGCAATGATGATGGACAAATATAAGTCAATAGTAACACGTAATTGGAAATCCACTTGTGAGCGTGGACAAAGTGCAGTTGATTGTTATAGCTATAAGCTGGCTTCAGTCTGCACTTCTGATATGTTTTGGTCATAACAGGGACATGAGCCGTGAACAGTTCGATGCATCAGTTTATTTCATCTGGTGGGACAGTCAGAGAATATGGTATCCAGTACTTAATGAAAAAAAGGTGAAAATTGGACAAAGTTCAGAACAAATAAGTTTAAAAGTCACTTTGAGGAATACAATACTAGTAGTATTTCATATTCAAGAATATTTGTGTAAATGCAGAGTAAGGTTTAGGGTGTCCATGATTTAAGTCTTCAATGTCAAACAAGTATAGAACAAAACTTCATGAAGGTGCTTAAGTGGTGAGGCATGAATCTGCAGGGATTGTCAGCAGTCTGACAAAAGAACAAACAGCTAAGACCAGAGTCTTACAGGGATTGTTGTATCCTGCAGGACTGCCACAATCTACACAATCGAAAGCTGTAGGATACCCAGACCTGCTGTAGCACAGGTGAGCACTACAGAGGAACATGACCTGTTAAACAACCTATTAAACAGAATCCAATCCTGCAGGATTTGTCAGACCTGTTGAAAGTCTGTATAAACCCTGCAGGATTCACAAACATATTCCTTTTTAATTTAAGGGAAGTAGCCCTTGATGTCGATGTGAAATGTAGTGTGGTAGAAGTAGAAAAAGTGAAGTATTTCACTCTAAAATCTAGAGGAATAAAAATTTTAAATATATACACAGAAATATCAGTATGCTTTTGTGTCGTTTCAGAGAAAGCCTCAGTGGGTTAATGAGAGCGTTAACCTCCCTGTGTTGCCAGCAGGGGGCGCTGCAGACATGGACTCTATCTGCACAAAAATCACCTCCTGTTACGAAAGCACACACACACGTGAGTTTGTAAACAAGAGAGTGAGTGGGTGAGGGCGGCCATTGCCCGAGCTCAATGACATGAGGGCCTGTTACCTTCCCCTGGCTGTACTCGCCAATGCGGTGTGTCTGTGTCAAAGCTACACCCTGAGGAGCTCGGTGTCCTGGGTCGTGTCCTCCAACGATGTGGTGGAGGACGCGGACCTGTCGGAGGAGGTGGCCCCGGCGTTGCTGGTAGACGGCGCGGGGCTGTGGAAGCAGGCTTACCCGTCCTCCACCGTCCTGGCCGACAGCGTGGAGACCCCCGGAGAGCTGGTCAAGCCCGAAAACGACAACATGGCGCAGCTGTCCTCTCGTTTGTTTTCATATCGGCTGGAGAAGGTGCAGACGTCCACCAGCAGCTCCCCCCCCCCGCACCAGGAGACCGCCAGGACCGCCAGATACATAGCTCACTACAGTGACTGGGGACACTTGTCCACCATTTCAACTCAAGACAAGGTAACACATCCCAGTTTAACCCATAGGCATCAATATGGAGTTGGTCTCCCCTTTGCAGCTGTAACAGCTTCCACTCTTCTGGGAGGTTTTCTACAAGATTTTGGAGAGTGTCTGTGGGAAATGTTGCCCATTTATCCAGAAGAGCATTTGTGAGGTCAGACACAGATCCTGGACTCTGTTGTAGTTAATCCCAAAGATGGGGTTGAAGTCAGGGCTCTGTGTGGTCCACTCAGGTTGTTCCACACCAGACTCACCCAACCAGGCCTTTATGGACCTTGCTTTGTGCCCGGGGCACAGTCATGCTGGGACAGAAAAAGGCCTTTCCCAAACTGTCCCCACAAAGTTGGAAGCATAGAATTGTCCAAGATGTCTTAGTGAGATGAAGCATTAAGATTTCCCTTCAACTAAGGAGCCAAGGCCAACCCCCGAAAAAACAACCCCATACCATACCACCTACCAAAGATAGGTGTAATGTGAGGGTGACCCAATATGTTTGTCTACATAGTCTATGAGTGAATACTCATAATGTATTTCAGTATTTATAACAAGGTTAACCTGTCATTAAAAATCCTCTGTCAATGAACCACACAGTAGAGACAGACTGGTTACTGAGGTCCAGTGGTGGAGAGAAAGTACAGTACATTTCTTAACTACTTGCACTTTAATTTGTTACTTATAATTTATTGCATTTTCACACTTTACTCTGAAACATGCATCCACAACATATGATGCATCTTCCTGTACACACACATCACAATAACCACAATGCATCATAACTTGTGTGCCCAAAATAATATATTGTGTATTTTTAAAAAAAAAAATTATAATTCAAAAGGGTAATATATAGTAGTGAATTTACACTGAACTAGAATTTGCAGCACAGTGACTTTTACTTTAACAGTATTTTGTTTCATTGGTCCTCATAGTTAAATTTAAATGCTTTGATGCTAAAATTTTACGAGCTAATTCCAGTGTTTTTTGGATTCAGTAATGTGGTAAAAGCTTCCAAATAGAGCCCTTCATTTTGGGGAATGAAGTATAACCCCTGGAAATAACCCCCAACCAACAGAAAATGTTTGTCTGACATCATTAAATGCACTTATTAAATCAATCTGAGGTCTAGGGTGGCAAATATTATTTCCATTATAGATTATTCTGCTTAATCTGATTTTATCAATGAAACTATTGGCTCGTCAGGAAATGGTAAAAAATATTCCATCACAGGTTTGCCCAAGCAAAAGTTAAAAATCTATGTCAAAAGTGATTTGAGTTATATTTGAATTATATGACCCCTGAAGCACATTCAGCTGCCCTCAGAAGATTCTGACCAGAGACCAAAAAGATGACTAAAACAGTATGTTGATTGTTTTATGAGTTAATGGTAAGTTATACTTAGATATTCTTATGCTGAACTGTAGGAACAATATCAATGCTGATATTGATTCCTCTTCCTTATTATAGCTGATGTTAGAGTTCATGCTCTGCACAACACCAATATTCTTGTTGTAGCAGATATTTGGATGTGTGAAACTTTTTTATGTTAGTCATAGCTGTAGCAGTCATTGCAAAACTACTGAGTTAGTCACCACCTCCACCCAGAGATTTTGAAAATGCCTGAAACCTCCATTCATTTGAGTACTTCTCTATTATTCAAGTCCTTTTCAATATTTTCTATTGTTTTTACACGGGATCAATGGCCTATGTTATTTACTTCTTTACCAATGTGGTATTTTTTTATTTTGCTGGTGTTACGGACACTTTAAATTACCATGGTGCACATTGTTTTTTATCATTACCATCACAGAAATACACAGGATTTCCTACAATGTAATTGTTTAATTTGCTGTGAAACCAGTTGCTTTTGGTAACTTCCTGCTTTTTGAACAGATCAAAGGTCTTCCCTTTGGGAACATCTTTTCAGTCAGTGATGGACCATTGGATAACAGCACAGGAGTTATCTACTTCTATGTGACTCCAATGGACAACACTGTGACAGACCTGAAAAGTAACCCCTATGCTTCCCTCACCTTCTCAGAGGCAGAGGGGGAATTCTGCAGGTAAGATCCATTGAAGTGATGATCATATTAATTCATAAGTTAAAAAAATGAACTACCACCATTAATTCCCAGTATTCCCACACTGGAGGGAGGAAACGCTGCGTTGTCCCAAAGTTTACTGTGAGGTAATTTGATTATACACAAATTATTTGAGGAATATGTAACAAAGTTCCACTGGCTGTGGGACTAAGCCCTACTAGAGTCCCACATATTTTCAACCAATTTCCTATTATAATCAGTACAGGTCAGTTTACACAGAGTCTGGAGCTTGTGGAGCTCTGGACTGTTTCCCACTTTGCCAGGCTGGTCCAAGATTTTATTGAATTATATGACTTGAGTTTCTGAAAGGCTGGGGAAAAGTGTTTGTGCACGCGTGTGTGTATGTGTGCATGTTACACGGTCTTCTGTGTCTCAAGGCAAATGGTGTACGATCCAGAGGATCCAAGATGTGCTCGACTCACACTAACAGGCAAGATGGTGGAAGTGGCTCCAGAAGAGCTTGCATTTGCAAAGGAGGCCATGTTCTCAAGGTAAACAAATAGAGGGAAAAACAGAAAGGTTTGAGTGTGCGCAGTATGACAATGTGTTGCTGTTGTTTTTCTAGACATCCTGTGATGGCAAAGTGGCCAGTGGGGCACAAGTGGTTCTTTATGAAGCTAGAGTTGATCCAGGTCTGGCTGCAGGATTGGATCGGAGGCACATCACTCATTCCATTGGAGGACTACTTTAAAGCTATACCCTTTTGAGTGTCCCTCTGTCTGTGTCACGTCAGCCTAAAGAAACAGATCGGTTCGGCTGTTTACAGCACATACATCACTCTTTTGAGGGGTGACGGTTCCCAAAACAGCAATGTTTAAAAAATATTTTTAACTTTTTTTTTTTAAATTACTTTTTCTATTTTAACACTATGATAGTAATTATTCTGAACACTCAGTTTCTCTCTTTTTCCCAGAAGCTTCAACTCAGCGCATCACACAAAATCAGTTGATCTTCCTGTGTTTAATATGTGAATGTATTTTAAGTCGGTAAGTTTAATACGTTCATTCTTACCAGTATCACACATTTCATAGAAAATTCTGTCATTTAATGTATTCTTTTGAAACCTTACTATTTTATGGGTTTGCATCAAACTATATGCACTGTTTGGAAAAATAAATGAATGTTAGCACACAAAATTATTGTGCATACTTTTTAAGGAGAATTTGCTGTGTTGGTTTAAAACCTTAAAAAACAACTGTATGGTCAATATTTATTGTAATTGAAATTTGAATTGATCAAAGTTACCTGGCCTAAACTGTGTTGTTATTCTGAAAAAATCTAGTACCTGGAAGCAGAAATTTGTTATTATTGGTAAAACAAACAAACAAACATCTCTTCTCAAGGTCGATGTAATAATATCACATTACCAATGGCACATGCTCAACTGGTAAATTTATCTGCTGGTGAGAATCATATGATAATTATCAAAGGCCTCAGAACTTTTAACTTAATGGACCTTTGGGTGAGACTGTTTTGTGAGCTTCTATTTTCAAGGCCATGAATAAACTCTGATTAAATGAGCATTTTACATCTGCAGCCGCGTAGTGCAAAATGTAACCGGGGCTGGGTTTGACATGGGTTCTGACCATATAGTCTCCATCTTTGTTATCAGAAACAGCCTCCACCACTAACATTTAAACACACTGGTGTTTAAAGGCACATCTTATCATTTTTAAGGCTGTGCTGAATGGAGACATCTGGTAGGACAGAAAATGCATACAAATGATGTCTTCATTGAAGACAAGGCCACTAGATGGCGTGATCTCTGCTTGTTAACCTGAAACGAACTGATCGGTAGAAAACATCTTGATAATTTAAGAGCAGAGGTCATCAGATAGGATTCAACCATGGGACAGTTTTTTTGAGCATTCGTCAGCCTTTTGCAGTTGTGGTGGATGAACGGACCTTTATTTTTTCATAACGCTTTGTTCACTCCTTTTAATAGATTATTAAAATGAAATGTATTAAATGCAATACAAAACTGTTTTGATGGAATAATTTTCTGTGTTACTTGAAACTGACGAAAACTAAAGCCAATTGGTAAAAAAAACTTTACCAAAAGAAGAGTTCAATATAGATATATAACAATAAAAATATAGAAAATTAAACTTCTTAATCCAGATTTAGCAATGGTGCAGTTTCTTTGCAATAAATTATTGCTTAATCAAACAATATAGGTGAATTTAATTATTGTTAATCTTGATACCAGCCACTCAGCAGACTGTAATTGCTTTATTTTGAAAGTTTTCCCCCGGAAAACCAGCTTGCTCCCGCTGACAGGTGACCGCCGCTAGTTACTTTACTAAACGCGTTAAATGTAAATGTTTGAAATGTGTGTGGCCGTTAACACACTAATGAACGTGCGCTAGCTGAAATGGGCGACCTCAGGGCGTGAATCTGCCCTTCAAAGATCAGAGTCCACAGTCTCCTCTGGCCGCTTTTGTTTAGGTAATAAGCAGGTTGACGGACCCCGGCGGGGCTAACTAGCAGAGTTTCAACTTAAAGTTAGCTCGGCAGCTAACTAGCTAACACAGGCTGTGTCGCAGTCGGCTGGGCGACCGGCTAGCATGGCAGAAAAAACTTGAACAAGAGACAACAAGAGGCTCTGTTAGTCATCGGCATACTGCTTTTGTTTTGTTTGCTTCTTTTGTTTTTTGTTTTTTAATTCATCTGTTGCCAGTCGACACGGAATTTGAGGCGTAGCCTTTCGGATCCCGTCAGAGACCGAGCAGCCTATCCCGGAGGATCAACCGTCACACACTCGAAATGCTTTCTACTTGTTAACTTGTAGCTAACGGCTGGCTGGGAACACGACAATGGATTATATCGGCAGCTAGCTTGTTCTCTCTTAACCGACCATGTAAGTCGTCTTGTCACGATAAGCAGTTGACTCGTGACTGATCGCTCTAGGACGGTTACAGGAGGAGCCCCGCGAACGACGAGAGCAGACAAACCGACACTGTGGGTACAGCCGAGTACCCACCACCATCACCACCACCACTACTCCTCCTCCTCCTAGCGCAGAGGTCCGTGCTCACAGTCCTGTTAACTGGAGCATTAAAAAAAAAAAAACATTTAAAAAACCCATTTGACGCCCCCATATGTCTGCGCCTACGCCCGTGTCAACATCCTGAAGGCGGAGAGACACGGCAGGGAGGGAGGCAGCGGCAGCTCCGGGGTCCCCGACACTCAGCCGAGGAGAGGCATCGCTGAAATGAGATGAGGCTCAGAAATGGAACTGTGGCCACTGCGATTATTTTCTTCACGTCTTTCCTCAGCCTGTCCTGGTACACAGCGTGGCAGAATGGCAAAGGTAGGCTACCACACCAATGCATGGTCTGATCGGCATATTCAAGAAGCGACACTAGTTAGGCCTGCTTGACAAACTGGCACACGTCAAGCCGACGTGGGTCCAGTTCATCTGAAGCATGTCGTACAGCAGGTGTTTACCTTGTACCAGGATCCTGGTCAGCAGACCTTCCTCACAGTCATACCTCACATAATCGTGGTGAAAAGTACATTATGCAAGGATTACCTGCTGTAACATTTAGCTTTCTTGTTTGTATTGTATTATTATTCAATCTGATGTATGGCAGATACAGGAAATCTGTAGTCAGTCCTCATCTCACCTCATCAACCTCAATCAGTTAGGGATAATTTAGCATGGCCCAGTCAGTTTTAAGCACCAGGCAGTACAATTTGCAAACCTCTCCATCTCCTCCTCTTGCAGAAACATTAAAGACTTTCACCCATTTAACCATATTTTACATGTGCTGTTCAACATCTGGACTCAGGCTCATTGTACAAGTGTCTTTGTGTTTCTGTAGTATGTAAGTCCTGAGTTTTTATATACCAGGCTTAACCTAACCTGTATGGGGTGGGTTATGGGCCTTAGTGGCTTATCACCTTGGTGTAAACCATTTCAGCCTTTAGATTAATTCCAAGCCAAGGTTTTATGTTGTGATTACTCTTGATCTTACCAGCTTGATTTAAGTATTTTCCCCTTAAATGTCTACAGAGCAAGTTGAGATTAGCCCATGGCTTGATGAAAGTGTATGTGATAAGCAAAGGTCAAGTGAAAATGCCCTCTGTGCTGTCTGCTGCACCTGTTGATCTTTCAGCAGGTCTGTAGTCGGAAAAGGTATCCTGAGAGCAGACGCTTTTGTACAACTTTACTGGCTAGTAGTTGTCTTGAAGTTGCTGCACCTCATAATTTTCTACCGAAATGATGCCAATGCATTGTAAATGCATTGAATCTGAAAGTTATACACCATTACAGAACACACAATAAAAGTTTCCAGAATAACAACCTGCACATTAGTAAACATGCTGGCTAACAATAGTAGCCAGTAGCCATTTTGATTATTTTTATTGTCTCAATATTTGTCTGTTTTAGTGTTCATTGCAGAATTCACTTGTGTTGTCTTTCATATTTACTTGCTTTCTGTATATGCAAGTTTCTTCATGCCTCATATGTGTTGAAAAAATGGTGAATATGCATCTTGACTTGGTTGTTTTATTTGTTTATTTGTATGTATTTGTGTTTTGACTAGTTGCTTTTGTCTTCCTAAGCTGCAGTGCAATGAGCAACATTACATATAATATAAAATAGCAAGCCTGTTTGTTCAGTCAAAGGTTGATTTTAGTTTAGTCTAGAAATTCGAACGAATGTTTATCTTCTGGGAGCAGACTCGGTGTGAGCAGTAATGAAGAGCTCTTTTTGGCCTTATAGTGAAAGCTCAAGTATTGATTTATACCATAAACTCCTGGCAGCATTAATTTATGTGAGGGCCAGCTATACAAATATCTCTCATTCCTTGTGCCTCTTTGTGTGACTGAAATCAAGTGTAACACTTAAGTAAGCTTAGCTGGGGGAAGGGGGCAAACAAAATAGATGCAGTAGACACTAATCACTTATTTCAAAGCCACAAATTAAAATATAATACACTCACATATGCACTTACAAGCCAATGTGCTACTTGAAGATGACTGGAGCTGAATATTTATTAGAGTATCAATTATATCCTCAGCTTGTATTTCCATACATTAAACTCAGGGTACATTAAATTGTCATCACTGTATTGCATTCACATTTGGGCTTTATTTTTGTACTTTACCATGTGTTGTATTATATTTTCCTATATTTGTTTCTTGCTTTAACATCATATGTTTTTAATACAGTTTTTTCTCTCTTTTTTGTAAACACATGAGTCGCTTTCATGTCCCCAGTCATTTCTCCCTGCAGTTAGAGATGGCTTCTTCTCTTGATGCTGCCTAACGTGGGTGTTTAGAATTTAGTTGGCCTCCAGCATTGAGTCATTCTGAAAGAGAAAAATATCAAAACCTGTGCTTTTAATTTTACGTGGAAAACATATCTATATTGACTCATGGATGTGTTGCATTAATGATTCAGTTATTGTTATCTATAAAGGCATTGTCAGTGTCTTATGGGGTACTGGGGTAGAGAGGTAATCCTGGGCAAAGTTTTTATTTTTTGTTGTCTTGCCCAACTCCCTGCTTCCGACAGCTTGTCTTGTTCCTGGTTGCTTGACTGCTGTGAATGAGAGCTGTGCCAGTCAGCTGTCCAAACACTCCATGTTGAATGACTCTCCAGAGTGTGTACTTCTCTGTCAGAGGCTGCCCTATTCCCTAGTGAGAGACTGCACTCTGATATCTCTGTGGTTATGTCTCAAGAAGACCTTAATAATATTATTGACTGAAAGGGTAAATATGAATAACAATGCTGGGGTTCTAGATTGGGATGAGAAAAAAACTATTGAAATGTAGTGAGATACTTTCTTTTGTGTTTAGTTACCAATATTCTGGTGCAATTTATGTTTTGCAGAGTATTGCCCATTGATGATGACTTGTGTTTGCGTTTACCATATTAATGGTTGTAGCGCAAGAGAAAGTAAACTATAGAAGTGCTGCATAAAGTGATAATTGGCTGACAAGAGAATAAACAGGTTATGGAGGTAGAGTTTCAATATCACATTTCGTAACAAGACAAACTTGATTAAATACTATGCAGTCTACAAGAACACCCTCCTGACAAGAAAGTACACTTGTGTTAGTGCAAACATGCATTAGCCTCCTTGTTTGTTGTCAACCTAATGTGAAGAGTGTAGCACTATACCACCGCCACCACATTATGCTGCCACACGTTGCTTTGTGTCTTATTTCTTTAAGCAATGTTAGTTAAGCTTTTTTTAATACAGAAGAATCTCACCATGATCAAGCTCTCTTCCAAGATAGACATGAGAAAAAATCACAAGATAAGTCACAAACACAAAGCAGTTGTCAGAAACCAATTAAACTGTACTCTCAAAATTTCAGTTCGTAGAATACCACACAGACCTTACTTTGCTTTGCAATTTGTTTCACACAGTACTATTGGGGGAACTTTTGAAAGTAACTTTAACTGTAAGTTATTTTGCTGGTTGTTCATGTTAAACTTGACGGAGTCATCCCAGAAGACATCCCAGACTCACTTATGATTTCTGTAGATTTACAGAAAGTCAACAGTTGCCAAGTGCGAAACACTCTTCCTTTTTTGCAAATGTGGCTTCCTCCTTAGCCTTCCTGAAACCTATGCCTTCCCCTTCCTCTGTCTCTAAAGGCATGTTTTTTTTCCATCATCACTTCATTCCTGACACAATGGGTAAAAAATAGAAAAAGTGATTGCACTGAGGAGAATAAATAACCAGGAAGATAAGATGAGTGTTAGGTCAGATGCATAGTTTAATGGTAGAGAATATATCACTAACGTTATGTTTTTTTGTTTTTTTTTTCATGTTTTTTCATTTGTCTCTCTGTGTATATCTTCACTTTGTGTGCAGTGCAAGGTAGGGCAATTTGCCAGGCAAATCCTAAGTGGCCTGGAAGGAAGAAGTGAGTAGAAAAGCCAAATCTTAAAAGACGGAGAATGCGAAGAGCCTGAGGTAGGCTGTATGATGGAGAGAAAGGATGAGAGTGCTGACAAGAAGATGAGACAGTGGAATACGTTTTTCTCTGCTGTATGTTTTGTACCCTGCTTAGTCAGACACACCCAACACCCTTTATCCCAAAAAGCCCTTACTCTGTCTAAACAGGAACAGGCGTCCTTATCCCCTTTAATATGTTAACAATCATCATTGTTTCCTTTCTTGTGCTTCTGCTCACTTCCTTAATTCCATGCTGGTATTCATTCATTCATTCATTATGGACTAAATCCCAGAAAGCTCACAAATTCTCCTCCGATTGTTGAGCTCTAACTGTTCCCTGTTCCTTATTTAATCTGTGGCATCAACTTTCTGAATATACTGGGATTTGTCTGTACTCATTAGTTTGCCTGTGCAGATGTGGTCATGCATGCCTATAAGTGATCCTGACCGCTGAGGATCTTTTCAGCTACAATAAATTATGAGTTTACAAATATACGTAACAAGAATTCATGATTTCTGTGACTTTCAACAGAGATCCTGACTGATGCGATGGCAGGACACTGTTTGGGGCTTAGAATTTAGTTTAAGATTAAATTTCCCTCTAGTTTTACTTTTACCACATTGCTCTATCGGTGTAATTCTGTCACTTTGTCATACTGAATTAATTTTACAAATTTAACCAGTGGTAAGACAACCCAATTAGAAAATATCAGTTTAATTCCATTTTGATTAATCAATTAATCTTTCTGAGTATTAATTTAGTACCAAGGTGTTTTTTGTTTTTTTTTTCCCCAGAAACCTTAAAAATATTCACTTCAAGAAAATACAGAGAAGAAAAAGCATCAAGTTTTCATATTTAACTTTAAGAAGCTGCAAAATAAAATTGTGTCAATCAACTCACTGGGAAATCAACTAATCCTTCAACTAATGCAGTTCTAAAAATAGTTTTTATAATGGCCTTAGATCTCTGAACCCTTCTGGAGATCATTAAACAACCGATTGGTGACAGCCCTGAAAGTGGAGTTTGCCAAAAAAAAGAATGATGGCCCTGGCTGATCACTGCTTCTCACGAGCCAAGTGAAACCAGAGGAGTGGAAGTAAGCAGAGTGGGGCCCCTAGCTTCAGCCCATTGCTGCCAGACAGCATGAACAGAGACACGGCTGCAGGAGCTTATGACTTACAGCACAGTAGAGGAAGAGTGGGTGGAAGGCAGGAGAAACAATGAGCCCTTAGTGATGAAGCAAGATTCTGGGTTGGAAAAAGGAGCAAATGTTTGTCGGGCTTTATTTGATGCTATATTTTTTTGAACTCCACAGCATTTTCAGTACACTTCTGATCTACAGTGAAAAAGTTGTATTGCAAAGAAAAAGGACAAAATGGTGTAGCTCTCTTTCTGCAAACTCCAAAAACGTTCAGGGAGTGTCGGTAGCCTACACAAGGATTGACTTGCACTTCTCTTCAGGAAAATACCACCAAAAATCAATACTACTACTCTGTGTGTGCAATATTATTTATGTGCTTAGTGTGCTTGCCTTTTTACTATGTGAAGATAAATGTTATATGATTTACACTTACTGAGGTTGTTTAACTAAAAAATGAAACTTGCATTGATTTGATTGCTCTTTTCTGCCTAATAGATATAAGTATCACAATATGGTATGATAAGATGTACCTTTTTAATGAGGGAAATAAAAATAACAGAAACTAAAATAAGTAAGAAAAATAGAAATACTGTATACAGTAACAATACTAATATGCAAACTACAAATACAACCATGAATGCAACTGCGTTACTTCTGAGTTAACTTGGGCTGTTTAATCTATGACTTAATTATGTGACTTATGGATCTAATATAGGAGCATCTGTGAACTTTTGCATCTGCCCCATGAACACCAACATCCGATAACCATTCATGTTTTAGTCCTATTAATCGTGAATTGATGCTTTACACCATCTGCCCTACTTAAGCGATAACAGCTTGGTTAAATGCTTTGTGTTGCATGCAGCAGCTGCAGTGTGGAACCACGTGGCTAGCAGGTGCAGCCCTTGAGGGCTTTACACATGTATAATACATATGGAGATGTTTTGCATGCATGTGCATCTTAGACCTATGTCTGGCGGATGGAATAGCTACAAGTCCATAAGAAAAGGCTCAATGATGTGGCATCTTTTCAGCAACTCAAACAAATTGGACTGTTAAATTTCTAAGGCTGCTGATGTTACGGTATAATGTGAATAATAGCTAAAGTGGTTTTGAGATGAATTGGCTTTCTGTCAGTTAATGGAGACAGTCTGGTCTGATCGAAATCAATTTAAAAAATATTTTGATAAATTGGACTTCTGGCAAAAGGCCAGGTTTAGTAGTACTGGGTTCCTGATACTTGGCAGGCAAATCCACACTTTAAAGGAAAACTTAAGTATTTTGGGAAATTTGCTTCTTTGCTTTCTTGCTGACAGTTACTTGAGAAGATTATCACCAGTCTGTCCAGTAAATAGGAAGCTAACACCAGGAGATGGCTTACTTAGCTTATTGCAAAGAGTGGAAACCCTTACCTTGGCTCCATCCAAACAAAACTAAATCCACTAACCCCTCTCCATTTGACACCTTCTCTTGTGCGTTTAATCTTTCTGAAATTGACATTTTCTGGAGTTGCGTGCCAGACTATTTCTTGGTTGCCACCAGTTGCCCAGCAACCAGCTGAGACTCCAGGATGAACATAATTTTGTTTTTTGGAAAAACTCAACAAGGTGTCTTTTCAGAATCCATGTATCAGTTACACAGGAAAACTGAGCTCAGTTCATAATAATCACAGTAAGACCATTCTCAAGGGAACTGTTGCCTCTGCTGAAAATGGTTTTGGTGAAAATGGTGTAAGACAGCTACAATTTCCCCTGAACACTTGGTGTTGAATCATCAGCACTTCAAATAATATTTAGCTAAGCCTGTATTTCAAAGAGAAGTAGTGACTGCTTTTTCTCCAAATGTGTATTTAATAGAGTAATTATTTCTTGTTTTGTTGTAATGGTGAATGACACATTGTACCTCTGTCATCCACAGAATTTAAGTTATTCAGGACAAACACCTTCTAAACATGTTGATGAGGGTTGATTTCTGCTTCCATTTGTGAAGTTACATGCTTTGAAACGCTGCAAGCCAGGGGACAGAAAAGTATGCAGGGAAAGTGAGATTTACGTAGTGAAACTCTGTCATGCAAACATGAACTGCACAAGTCCCTCATCAGCACTCATGAACCCACAGTCAGCAGCATGCATCAGCAAAGGCAAGTGAGGTTAAGGACAAGATCACTGAGGGTTTTTGATGAGCTGATGGAATCGCTGATAAAACTCTTAAACTCTGGTGATTTTAAGGTTGAATTTCACTTTAGTATTTCAGCACCCTCGATCATCTCTCTAATCTCTTAAACTGAGGTTGAGAAGTTTTTTGAGAACTATACTCCCAAGACTGAAAAACTGAGTCTGTCAGCTGTTTCTCTGATGTCTATGGAAGGCTAACATGGCTAAAACCTATCACCCAGTTTAAATCAATTGTTACTGTATGAAGAAACAAATATTTAAGTTCTTTCTGAGAAACACATAACTGAACAATACAGCTCTACTGCTTTACATGTGTCAATCAAGCCCAGTGTCAGCCCAGTCCTGGCACATGCTGGTGAAGAGACAGGGACGGTGAAAACTTTCACCGTCCACTCACCCAGTGATATGGCATTATTTCTCCTGGTGCTCCTGATGATCAGTTTGACTATGACAGACAGGTGCATTGTCGGTGTGTTTTAGAGAGAAGGGGTTGGGTCCCTGAGCAAATCAATAGGTTGTGCTTAGCTCTACCATGAAATTAAATTTTACCCATTTGAAATGTGTTGTAAAAAAAAAAAAAATCTATGGTGTGGAGCAGTAACAAATCAATCAATGTATAGGAAACACTATAAATTCAAAATAACCATACTGTACTGCCCACACCACATAGCTCGCTACACTTTATTAACAAGTTTTTCTGCCTTATTTTGGGTTGGTAGGGACGCCTCCTATGTATGTACAGTGTCTTTCTCTCCCTCCATTTTTCTGGTGCATCACTGTGAGCAACTGTTGTGCCCTCATGTCATGTGAGAACGTAGTAAGCAGCACTGCTGGCTAAATCATGTTACCGTGTGAGGCAGTTGGATTCAGAAGATCACTGGCTGCTCCATAGCTGGCTGCTAGTACCCTGGTACATGTAATATTAATGTACCTATGTGTTCTTAATAATCTATTCTTAATAGAATACGTCCAACCTGGTGCAATTATTTTGACATTGTCATTAATAAAAATACAAAAACTTCCGGGTCTGTACCAAACAAGCATGTTACCTTTTATCTGGATAATGTGATTTGTAGGCTGGGCCATATCCTACAATTTGGAGATGGCACTTGTCCATATTGTGTATATTGTATATTTATATATAATGTTTATATGAATTTTTCAGCCCTAGCTTCTGGACCATACATTTATCTCACTAATGTTTCTAAGAGATGCAGATACGCACACATATATGATAGTATTGTTGGAGAGCTTTTTGTTTTTAGTCATTCACAGATAGAATCATAAATATACTCAATTAATAAATCAAATAAACTGAGCAGAGTAATCAAGGCCAGTATGTCAAGGCAAAACACCACAGGAGAGTGGGGGACTGTGGGTAGATGAAAACAAGGAGAGAGGACAAGCAGAGAAACGCATATGCAGATAAGATGGAAGTACAGCTAGTGTAGACAGTTCTGCACATATAAGACACTGAAAATATTGGAAATGCATGATGTGAGGAAGAAAGAATGAGACATGCTGAAGAAGAGACTGGATGCAAACAGGAGATGAGAGGTTGTCAAGCTCAGAGACAGACCGTAGCCACTTAGCCCTTCCCCCATGACTCATGGTTCTAAAGGGCAGAGAAGTGTAATAAGATTGAGTAGATGTACTCCAGACCTCAGGTAGGACTAATTGTTTAATGCATTTGTGCACCCATGCCATCATCAAGTGGCTGTATACCACTATGTACCTTTGACTTGAATTTGATAGTGACTGTTAAAAAAACCAGTCCTGTAGCTTTCTGTCTGTGGGTTGAGCTTCTTATGTTCAGCCATAGTTAAATTGTTTAACAATAATGAAACTGCTCACAATTCCTGACCACTTTCATCACCCTGTATGTGAAAATATATTTGCACCTTCAAACCTTGTTGACTTTCTTTCATTTCTGTTTTATGGTACTGTGTTTCATATATTGGACTCCTGGCCTGTTGAGCTGAAACTATATCTGTAATACCAGCAATCAAAGGATGGGGGGAAGGTGTGGAGATCAAAGTCTACAGTCTAGGTTGTAGTTGCCCTTTTCTTGAGCTTTGGGCCAAATGACAGCATCTGTCTGTGTGTCTTAAGAGATCAGCATTCATGAAGAACAACATGGCTCTGAGAAAAAGAGGAGCCAGGGCTGAGTGGATGGACAATAGCTCGGTCAGAGAGAGTGATGGAGAGGGGAAGATAAAGGGAGTCTGGGTTTTTGTTGGAGTTGAGGGCTCTCTGAAAGGGCACAAAAAATCCACCAGCAGAGGAAGATCAGACACTTCTCAAATGTTGAACCCGACCTAACTCTCTCCCTATTTATACATGTACACCTGAGATCTTCGTTCTCCCGTTAAGCCCTTCATTTTGGAATAAAATCAAGTCTGTACTTCTAATACTAACTAACTAATACTAACACTAAAAGATGTTTTTAGGAAAGTCAATAATTGTGTTTAATTCACTTTTAGCCCTATATCTAATCTGAAACAAAAATAGTATTTTTTGCAAACTTCATTTATTAAACACTTTTAAAAAATGCCACAAAACAAAAAATAATCAGGCAACAAACTTGGTACATACAATAAGTTATTTCCACTACCAGACCACAGCTATGCCCCTTTTCATAGAATTTCTGAGCCTGGCATTCAAACCCTCACTCCTGCAGTGCAACATCCTGAAAAGAGCTCACCACAGTCTGACGTTCTCAGGTCTTTGCAGTAAACTGCTTCTAAACCTCAAAAGTAATTTCCTGCTTAAAAACAGGTTGTTGGGTTTTCAATTAAATGACTGCTACTGAGTGCTGTATCATTGTCGTCTTTATCATATTATGGTTGCTGTTGATCAGAGATTTGCTTTAAGTCCTTGTACAGTTTGAGAAATCCTAGTTGGGGGAAAAAAGTATCTCTCACCCTTCCCTCAGCAGCTTGATTTGAAGTTCTCCTCAGATCCAGTGTACTTCATTCCAGACTGCTCCAGTAAAACCTCTTCAGAAACCATCAGATTAGGACTGTATTTACTTGGCAACCTCTTAGAGTGAATATCTGTAACCACATGGCTAGGAGATTTGAAAAGGAGCACTCAATGCTTAGTCAACAGTATCGCTACATCGGCCGACAAAAAATTAACTCATTACATAACATAAAAAATATGTGCTCAAGTGTTACCAGTTACAGTGTAGAATAAAGCACATTTTCTGCCTTTTAATGAGGATAATTCTTCCATGGTCCAGATATAAAATGGTTTGTTTTTGGAGTGGATTTTTATTCCAGGAGTTAATAAAAACACTATAATTAATTTGGGCATACTGAACCCCATCTTTTACTATACTTATTTATTTAAAGTGTGGAGGTGAGCACTTAATAAATGATTTCTGGCGTAGGTTTCATTGCCAGTCTACCAAGTGGTGTTGGTATTACATTGATATTCTTCTCTTGAAAACAGTGGACGTTCTGGCTTTGCCTTTGAAAGCGACACTTAAGTGTATTATAAGCTGAAAAGGATTGTTGAAATGAGGCAGTGAATTATAAAAATGCCTAATCAGATACATTTTGTTACAGCCAATATCCAAAATCCCAATCACATTAACACACTTTCCTCTTTGCACTCTTCCAAGTGTTAGATTTTTATTTCTATTGGATCTGCCAAGTGGCAGCCCAAGTCTGTCAAAAATGTTTTTCCTTTGTGTCTGAACCCTGCTTTACTTAAAAAGTTTACTTAAACAGTGCTATGATACAAGGTCCACACCTTGTATCATAGCACTATGATACAAGGTTAATTACTTGAAATTGATAGGACACATGTAGTCAACTTCTAATGCACTGTAATTTGCTTTTATTGCTCATATAGAGAAGCTGATAGCCTACCAGCGGGAATTCCATGCCTTGAAAGAGCGCCTTCGTGTGGCAGAGCACAGGACGCTGCAGCGCTCGTCTGAGCTCAACAACATTCTCGAGCAGTTCAGACGTGCCATCGCTGAGACTAACAGCAGCAAAGATACCCTCACAAACTTCTCAGGTAACTGACCCATACAAATCCAGTAAACTGAAAGACACAAACCAACTAAAGATTATTTCCATAATCGATTAATCTGATGATCATTTTGATCTTGATTAACTGATTTATCTATAAAATAGCAGACAATGGTGGAAATTTTATTATAATTTTTCACAGCTCAAGGAGACCTATTCAGATTGCTTGTTTTAATCCACCAACATCGATAATATGACATGAAAAAGAGACAAGAAATCTTTATAAATAATTTATTATATAATCTTTATGCTCTGTCAATTGATGACTAATATATGGATGACTAATCATAATTATAATTATATTATTATAATTGGTATAATGTTGCTCATTGTCTGCCAGTGTCAAAATGAAAATTACTTTTTGATATTCAAATTCATAATGTAACTGTTATGCATTTGAGTACACTGAAAATCATTGTAGTTTTACTTTAATATTTAATTTAAAATGTTGACCTCAAATAGCTTACTACACAAGTGACATAAATACAGTATGAAGTTGTAAATGTTTACCTTGCAATTTGATATTTTACAAGCATTGCCAGGGGCCTGCAGCCACTTAGTATTGATATTCTAGACAGAACTGCGACGTCATGCTTTAAGTCAGTGCATTGCTCAACATCTTATTTAATTATCCTTTAGGTATGGCATCACTGTTCTAGTGTCACCAGTTTTTCACTCCTATCATCATTTGATGATATAAAAATGCCACCTAACTTGTTTGCTGTACCCGCTTTCAGATGAGACACAGAAACTGCTGAAGGAGCTTTCAGATAGGAAACAGCTCCAAGTGCCAAATATCTACCACCACCTGCCACACCTTCTGAACAATGAGGGCAGCTTGCATCCTGCCGTGCAGGTTGGTCTTGGCCGCACTGGAGGTGAGAAGCTTATATGAACACTGCAAATTTAGAACGACAGTAACATTAATGGCTCTGTTTTAACAGCCGTTTTCTTCAGAACATGTATGCACATCCTACACTAACACTGTCAAAGCTCCTGAGATTGTGATTACACCAGGGACAGAATCAAGTCTCAACATGTTTTCAGTTGGTGACTAGTTCACAACAAGTATCCTCTCTGGACAGAGCTTTTTAATAATACTTTTGTGAGGAGCAGTTACAGAATTGCAGATAATTCCAGTCTATGTGGAAAATAATTCCCAATTTAATTTGCAGGTCATGTATCACACCTCTTAGTTTGATTGAACAAGGATTTCAGTTCTCCTTTCTTATTTTTATCCTATTTTTTGTTTTTTTTAAACATGCGTGTGGTGCGTTTTTGTCATGTTTTTTCTCTCCTCATGAATCTGTATAAAAAGTGTTATTCAAAGACCCACAAATTGAACATAAGCTTACAAAGTCTTGAGGTGGAGGCCAATGTAAATCTAGCAGTGTAAACTTCCTTCATGTTTAATTTCACTTTACAATTACAGCGATCACATTTTTACAGAGGTGCAATGTGTCCTGTCAGTAACCTCTCCTCTCATATGGATTATTTCATTCCTGTTTCATCCCTTTGTAGTCAACCCTATTTTCAGCAACCCCATTTTTAGTTTTAAGAGTTTCCTTTCACCACTCAAGCAGCAGCATGAAGCATATTACCTCTGCTATATCAAGTTCACTCTAAGAGGATTATTTATCTGGGATTGTGAGTATGATAGGTGAATTGAATAAGGGACGCAAGGGGGGTAAGTTTCAGGATGGATCATCAAATGGTGTTTCCTCATTCCTAATGACAGTGTCTGAGTGGAGGTACAGAGGCCCTTGACAAATTAGAGGCAAAGGAGGAGGGACAAGCTGGGAGCAAACAGGAGTTTGTTGTCCCTGGCCTGTGGCCTATTTGATCAATGACTGCAAGGTATTCCCACAGGAAACAAGGAAAATGCCACCTATTGTTGCCACCTGTCCAAGCTTTTAGGACTTTTTTGGCTTTCTTTAAGAAATCCTCGAGAGAATGTCCAGGTACTGATAATGAAGAGTTTGTTGCTGCTTACTGCTTTGTTCTTACCAGCTTCTCACCCTTAAGCACTGCCAATTGTGCTCAGTGTAGGCAGAGGAAAGCTTGAGGTTACAGCCACAAGAAGTGATAGCACAACTGCTATAGAGGTCTTTTGCTTCTCCACCACTCATGCCACCATGACATACGTGAGTGGCCACGACAAGTAATTTTAACATTCCCCTTTTCTGCTGTGAATTTTTTTGCTTAGTCTACCTCTGTGTCGCTCAATTTTTACTTTCCCTCTTGTTTCTCTGCTGGTCTAAGCATATCTGACATTGGGATATTAATAGCTGTGCAAATTAGGACATCATCCCACTTTAAATTGAACAAGAATTATGGGAAGAAGCAGTTCAGGGAATCTTTGGCCTTGTTCAGACCTGGCATTAACATGCATCTTGGATGTCAGTGGACCCTAAACACATTGTTGATCTGTTCACCCAGGCCACACTTGGAGGTGGTAGGTAGGAATATGAATGCAAATGTGTCCTCTGCCACTTTGAAAGACTGCCTATTCCACTGACATCCAGCATGTGGAAAAGCTTGTTAATGCCAGATCTGAAGAGGCTACAAGACTACTATTGCTAGTTCCAAGCACATACATAGCCCCTAGCAAGTCATCCACTGTCCAGCTTGTGACCTTTTACAGTCACTACTTTGTTGTCAGTTATACACCAGAATTTGATTATTATGACCTAGTAGCTAGTAGATATTTTTTTTCCTTCCTAATTTAAATGCATAGTGTAGACAGTCAGGGTCTTGTGTATATATAAATAAAGCTGTACGTAGCATCCATACCCACCCATAGGTTTCTGAGGAGTCGTTTGAAGTTGAGAGTGCGCTGTTCCACTGTTGTCACCTTGCTAGTGCCTGAGTGCCTAATCCAAAAATGGTCAAACAGCCGGCATGTGAGTGGAGCAGAGACTTGGTTGTATAGCAGTTTAATATTTGTTAGCATTTTTAGCACAGCTGTGCATCTTGCTCAATGGCTAAACCAAGGATAATGTATTGCCTGGCTAATTAGCTCGTTAACAAACTAATATGCAAGGTATGAATGCAGAAACTGTTGACTGCTAATGAGTGGTAACATCCAAATAAAATAACACTATGATTTGATTCGTGTCAAAATACAGGAGCACAGAACTCTTCATGTTCTGTTAGTCAATTAAATGCCCAGCAATGAAAAGCCCCCCAAGGCACAAACACCATAGGCATGATGGAGAGTTCTCGTTCAGTGACTCAAAATCGCTGAGGTGAGGCCTAGGAGACAGCTAGTGAACTCTGACGGTCACTCAAAATGGCCACAACTTCAATTATGTATAAATATAAACATATAACATTTAAACAGATGAGCTGTATAAATGTTACCCCCTGTACAGTTGTCATGAAGGGGGAAAATAACTAGAGAGACTAAAAATTTTTGTACCACACTGTAAACATGTTTATTTCTACTGTAAATTAGGGTATTTTAACTTTGGAGTCTCTGCATTTTGGCCCTTTTATCAGCCAACACATTTGCAAAGCCCTAACACATTAATGCTCATGAATTCTCACCAGGATCCTTTGCTCTACTCTAGAAGTTGCTGGTGCAGGGAGAAGAATATGATCCTTCAACAGCTTCCCACTCAATTCTAAAAATTATGCTGCCAATTGTATTCCTTATGAGGCAACATAGTTTTTGTTTTAGTGAACCGGCATGAACAGAGAAAATATTAGTTGACAGAACCGTGAACCTTTATAATTGTGTAATTTGTTGTTTTATTCCTTTTCTGTTTAAGCCATATTAGATGTCTTCCTTCTGATGTCTTTGCTTCTACACTTTGAACTGCAAGTCCAATGTGATTCAGATGATTACTCAGTCAGTTTGAATTGTTGTGCCCTTAGTTAATTAATCAACACAATCTAATCTCAATCTAATTACTTTTGGTAACAACTCTGTACGTTTTTAGCGCACACACACACACACACACACACACACACACACACACACACACACTATGCTTACACAGGGCAGGCCTGGCCAATAGGCTAGCTGCATTGCTGCAATGCAACATTAAAGAGGAGAAAAAATAGGACGTAGTTCTATTTTCCATCTGTGAGCAGCAATGCACGTCAGAGCAATTGAACTGTGCATGGCAAACCTCTGTGTGGTGCAGATGCAAATGTCTGCACACAGTGTAATGATAAGACCTGATGTCCAAATGCTCTTGACACTGGAATATAATTATCAGGTTGGCTGTTTAGCTGTGCCCAAGAAGTGGGTGTTTTTGGATGCATGTCGGGCCGTGACAGTCACATGAATATGCGGTCACTGTCTATATTCACTCCACACTTAAGGCCTGTGAAGCTTACTGTTGATCCCTTCAGTTGTTATTAAGAGTTACAGTAACAGTATTGTGCAGTAATTCTACACAAACAGAGCTGTTGTTCTATTTATGTTGTTTCTATACAATGCTGGTTGCATAATGGGGTTAGGATTTATGATTGTTGGGACTGGTTATTGATTTTTACCCGGTCCACTTTGCATTAGAATTGTTCTTGCTATGTACTTTGATGCAGGAGCAAAGTAGTGATCCCAACATGAGACTCATTAATACTTAAATTACCCCAAAACATGACAGTTGTGATTGTTCAATCATCTACATCAAAAGTGAACATATGTTACTATATAATTACAACAAACCTGCTTCATATAAAGGAAAAAAACATCCACGTTCTGTTGTTGAGATTACAGCAGATGAACATTGTTTCCTTTTTGTCCATATAATCTATACAATAGATCCACCCATGTTTTTATTTATTTAGTTCAACATGGTATTCATTTTCTATCTACACTCAATTCATGGTTAACTATGATGAACTAATATGATATGACAACATTTTCCATATATGTAACAAACATTTATTGGTATACATATGTATAATTGCCTTAAGACCTATACATGAAATATAAACCCCCTTTTTTTAATTATCATTTATAAATTCATGTTATTAAGAAAATGTAACACGCTAAGTTTATGCATGCAATGAAGGCAGACATATTTTGCTGGACATTGAGAGCGTGCTAGCTTCCTTTATATGTATGGTATGCCAAAACAGTTCTTTTCTCTGATGTGACTGAGAAGTGGACAGGCATGTGGGTCATTTCGCTTTCTTTTTTTCCTGAAGGAGATGAAAGGATGGCAGAGTGAAGCGGGCAGACTGATCAAGGGACATGGGGAGGGGCAGTCCTGGAGTCGATCCTGCTCTAGCTGCACTTAGATGCATTATCACTCATTCACTGTCTGCCACCCTCCCTTATTCTGTCACTCTCTGTCTCTTTTGCTTCCTCCCACATTCTCCTTTCATCCTCGACCTACTTTCTTGGTGGTGGTGGGTGTCGCTATACGACATGGAGCTCTATGTGAGAAACACAAAGCAAAACTGGGACAGATTCTCCACGCTGCACAGATCGCTCTGGAGGACTGCACCCTCTCTCAGGTCCACCATGCTGCCCACTCATTCTGCACCTCAAGTTTGCTTTGTGCCTTTGTTGAGGCCCCTTGTGCCCCCACATCCCCCCAGTCAGGATGTTTTCCCTTTCAAACTGAGTTCGCCGCCCCCCACCTTGCTCACACATACACACACGTGCATGCACATTAGCCCTGTTCCATGTATTTCACAATTATTACTATCCATATAGAGCAAGTTGTTTGTAACATCCATTAGGACAACACATAACCTTGTTTTCCTTTATCTGGGAAAGAAGCAGACATTTTGTGAAAAACAGTATCCAAAGGTTTTATTTCATCCATCCATATATGCTTTATCTATAGAGCTTAACCTTGTAGGGGCGCAGGGGGGCTGCAGCCAATCCAAGCTGATGTTGGTGAGGTTGTGGTACACCCTGGACAGGTCGGCAGTTTAGAGTGACCAATTAATCTTATGTGCACCTACCCAAAGGGTACTCCACACATGGAGAACATGCAAACCCCACACAGAACAGCCAACGGTTTGAACACAGAAGCTTCTTATTGGTAACCACTTCCTTGATATTTCTGCAAAAAGCAAATACATCACATACTGTCGAAGCAAAACATGAAAATAAGATTCAACCTGATAACCCGTTCACCCTCATATTTGCATCTTATATCAGTGTGAGCTTGCTGTATACTCTGTGCCTACTCATTCTTTCAGTTCTCTTTTCCACTGAAAGTTGTCCTTGTTTTCTACTTCATAAAATTAACTGTTTTTATGTCAGTAACAGTGCCTCAGTGGCTTGCCTCAGTCTCTTGTATTTCCCAGGGAATCACTCCATTCTAAAGAAGAGGCTGCTTGTTTGGCTGCTCCAAGCCTCATAAAGTAGAAGCAATAAGGCGATGACAATAGATGCTCTCATCTCTTCTTTCCATGTCTTACTCTTGTGTTGCTCGACCAGGCTATGCTCAGCCAAATGGAATGATCCTGAGCTCAGAGATGATGATCACTGTGGTTTTTGCAATTGATGCTTTGTGCTGACTCAAAATGAGTTGTCATTTTTCCAAAAAAACAACATGAACTGTTTTCAGCTTCTGATTGAGTTTGCTGCACTTTTCTATTTTTAATATTGTTGTCCATACGACACATGTAGCTTTGCGATTTGGTCAGAATAAATTTAGCTTGTTCAACTTTATTTTGAGAAAAGCTCAAAATAATTTAGCAGCATATTGCTGATCTCATAGTAAAGAATGACGTTCAGTAAAAAGTCCAACAATTGTTGCCTCTATATTGATCACAGGTGTGAATGAAAACATATGCTTTGTAAGAAACCACAATAATTGTTGCATAAAACACTTTTCTTTAAGAACATGTTTGGTAGTGGTAGTGCAGATGCATTACAAACTACCAGAATTTCTACTCTTGTTGATTTCAGCCAGTGTAATCTGTCTTTTGATGTCTAATGGTGCCATCCATTGGAACTTGGAAGTCTGAATTTCCATATTCCCTGTAGGAAATTTCAACTAGAATGACTCCTGAAGTTGGTTTCTGCATCAAAAGTTCCCTGACCTCAAAGTCAAATAGCTGCTCTTTGCATCAACAGATGTGAAGTGAAGTGTTTTGTGGTTTTGGTGTTTCTTGAACAGTCAACTTGTTCTTCCCGCACTCTTTCACTACTTCGTAGTTACCATGGTGATGGGGATTCCCACAGTGAAGCGGAAGGTGAAGTCTTATTTGTCAGAGACCCTGCGTTCGCTAATAGACAAGCTTTCACCAGAGGAGAAGCTTGACTGTGTCATTATTGTCTTCGTTGGGGAGGTGAGATCTCAAAGTTATACACTATGACTCAGTGTGTGATGCTTCTACACCCTGAATTCAAAAATGATAAAAACTCTAAAGTCTGTTTCTGTCTTTTTGGTTTAATCTCTGTAGACCGACCTGGACTATGTTCACAGCGTAGTTGCTGGCTTGGAGAAAGAGTGAGTAGACTTCTGTACTTTCAGAAGCATAAAAAGGTTGAAATATGGTGTGAAAAGGAGGGACATCGCCTATGGCCCTCTTTCTTCAGGTTTTCTACAGAGCTGAGTTCAGGCTTGCTGGAAGTGATCTCCCCACCAGCTACATATTACCCTGACCTCAACAACCTCAAAGAGACTTTTGGAGACTCCAAAGAGAGAGTAAGGTAAGAAATTCACTCAGGCATGACGTCTGTGTTGCCCATGTTCAGTGCTGACACGTACTTACCCAAAATGTGATAGAAATCATTATGGAGATCTAGAGAAACCAGCCTTGGGAGAAATGAAATGCAGGAGAGCTGTGATGAGGATTGCAGAAAAAGAAGAAAGATGAGTCAGGGGGAAAGTGGGAGGGAACAAGCAAGTGAGGTCTTTTAGGGAGGCTGCCTAGGTACTTAGTATTCTACAGGCATTCCTCAAAGTCAGATCAAGGTCATCAGCAGCAGCACCCGCTATCCCGTTCTCTCTGTAGTGCTCGTGCTTCTTATTTTCTGTACTTATCTTCACGTCTTAGGCAGCTAACAATTAGTGTCATTAGAAATTGGTTGGCTGTTCATCGTTCAGTTTGCACTGACAACATGCAGTTTGTACATGCGTTATAGGCTTTATGGTTAAATGACTATGTGTTGGCTTTTTATGTGGGTGTTGTTGAGCACAAATGTTTCTGTTAACCATCAGAGCAGTTAATATCTTGTTCATCATGGGTCCGTTATAGACCAGCCCAGTATTTATATACTTACACATTTTTTGCAAATTTTTTGGTTTGTCCACTTACTTTTGAACCTCCAGACATTGGGCACTATATATTGAAAGGGCTGTTTCTCTCTCTCACATTTATACATTGATGTAAACCTAAAAATAAAACCTGAGACTTGTCACTTTAATGCAGTATGTTTTTTTTAATTTCACATCTAATGTGCTGAAGCATAGAGCCTGAAGAACAAAAGATGTGTAACTGTCAATATACTTTGGGGTCTGGACTGTGATTATATTTTAGCCACTATATATGTGTGCATGGATGCAAGTCATTATTACAGACGCATTGGGTTTATTGTATTTGTTCACTGCTGAAGCTGCAGCAACATTGAACCAACTGACTGACTTTAAGTGCCTGCACATTCAAGTGCTGGTATCTGTTCACCTGACCGGAGTGTTAAAAGTGTGTGTGTGAAAATTTATGTTCCATCTCCCACACCTGCCTTCTGGAGGCAACACAAACACCTGGAGCTCTTGGCAAACAGCAGTGAGTCAGACTGCAACGAGGGCAGATCATTCAGATCAAACAATTAGTTTGACAGCTCTCATTTATAAATTATTCAAATGGAATCTGCTGTTGTAACATTCAGTATAACTGGGGGTACTTGATTTGTACAGTTTTGCTTTATGAATGTGAAGCAGTGAGTTTGACATTCATTCCAGTGGTATAATATTTTGGAGAATACCTTATCATGGCCCAGTTTTCATATGTGTAGAATTTTATTGTGTGTTGATGCTTTTTGCTTTGTTTAGATGGCGAACCAAGCAGAATTTGGACTATTCCTTCCTTATGATGTATGCTGTGGGCAAAGGGGTTTATTATGTCCAGGTAAGTCCTTAAGAATAAACACGTAAATGGTGAGGTGTTGGAGTGCATTTTGAGGCTCTGTATACAGTTTCTCATCAGTATCAGTGTGAAAACCTTTTCTAGGATTGTATTTCAGACCATAGCTGGTTTCACTTATTCTTAGCCTAATCCTCTTCAAATTTACAGCTCTTATTTGTCTTCTTGGTTAAACAAGGCATGCTCTTTAGGAATGTTTAGTTTAACATTTACTCTCAGTGGATTTTAAATGCTAATACCAGCCATTCATGGTTTTGTTTAACTGTGGCGTTAAACTTCCATCTTTCTGTCTAATGCATGGGGTGTGTCATTTCTATTCTCTGCTCTCAACTGGAGGGAAGAGGTATTGCTTCTGACATCTACTGTTATACTAGTTTAATGTAGCAACTGAGCAGTGTTCTTTAGTTTAGTTCAGAGTGATGTCCCTGTATGAACATAGAAGAGTCTCCCTCCTGCTTCTCTCTCTTTCCACTAGCGATAAACCCAAACTGTCAAAGTGTTTCCTTATGCCTTACATTTTGTTCTTTCTGTACACCTGCTCCTTCAGCTGGAGGATGACATTGTGGCCAAGCCCAACTACTTTGCCACCATGAAGAACTTTGCCCTGCAGCTCTCGTCAGAGGACTGGATGATCCTGGAGTTCTCTCAACTGGGCTTCATTGGTACGATCCATTAAGCACCTGATCAATATTTAGCATCCACCAGGGGTCTATCAGCTGATGGCAAAGTTGAACAAAAGCATTCTTGGCTTAATGATTTCTAGAGAGTGGTTATTAACTCATTCTCTTGAAACAGTAGTAACCACTAGTCAAGGCACTCACAGTTTATAAGACTGGTAGGGTTGGATACACCAGGTGCATAGGCAGAGAACTGCCGCCTGTAAAGACAATATGGAAATTATATTGATCACTTTGGAAATCAGGTCATTGCGAAGTCTTAGTAATTGTAATTTGGCAGGATATGAAAAGGATATGAAAAGTTCAACAACATGTCACTACAGTGTGTAAATGAGGAACTAGTATGTTCTTAGTTTAAACTTTAGTGTCTTGGAGGTTTATTTGCCTAGAGTATCAACACCAATGACTTACATCTCACAGAATTATTTTATTTATATGTGGCTTTGTTTTAAATTAACTGTACTATGTTCACAGTGTACTTTGTACTGTAATCTGTACTACTACTCTTGTTCAAATCTCTTGTCCCTTTATCTCTGCTGTTTGTGTGTGTCCATCTATTCTAGTGTTTTTGACCAGTTGTCAAAATGTTTTCTGTACCAAATTTGTTTTGTCCTTTTAATTATTTGCCAAAAATGTTCAAAGCCCCCCAACAACTCAGTTGAAATAATTATATTCAAGTGGCAGTTTTAATAAGATGATATTTTAAAGGAGATGTATTTGCAGGCCTTTTATCAGTTTTAGAGAGACCACAAGAAGACACTAATTTGTCCTGTTATTTTCACTTCATTCTACTCTAGTTTTCTAGTCCCCTAAGCCACGTTCATGGTTTCATCATCATGCTGCAAATAATTGGCTGTTAATAATGCTGAGTGCTTCTGTGCAGAATCAATGAACAACTATAAACTCTCCTTATTCTCTTTCCTTCAGGAAAAATGTTCCAGGCTCCAGACCTGAACCTCATTGTTGAGTTCATCTTCATGTTCTATAAGGAGAAGCCCATTGACTGGCTGCTGGACCATATCCTCTGGGTTAAAGTCTGCAATCCTGAAAAAGATGCGGTATGCACCGTGGTGTCTTTATGGTTATGAGCATCAGTGTTGTGCGGAATGGGTATCTTATTCCCACATTTCTTCTTTACCAGAAACACTGCGAGCGTCAGAAATCCAGCCTACGTGTGCGGTTCAGACCCTCCCTATTTCAGCATGTGGGACTTCATTCTTCTCTTGCTGGAAAGATCCAAAAACTCACAGTGAGTCTCACACAGTTGTTTATTTGCAACAACAGTTGATGCTGGTTCCTTTATAGAAACACTGTCTGTCTGTGTCTGTAGGATAAAGATTTCCTGAAGCCACTGCTCCACAAGATGCATGTCAACCCCCCAGCTGAGGTTTCCACTTCAATGAAGGTATCACTCTGGTTGCTATCCATTTACAGTGCTGTGAAAAAGTATTTGCCTCCATCCTGATTTCTTCTATTTTTGCATATCTGTCACACTTAAATGTTTCAGATCATCAAACTAATTTTATATTATTATATATTATTTATAATATTAGACACAGATAACCCACATAAACACGGTTTTAAATTGATGATTTTTAAATGATGAACCATTTATTGGAGGAAAAAGGCTATCCATCCCTACCTGACCCTATGTGAAAAAGTAATTGCCCCCTTAGTTACTCAAATAACTGATTACCAAATTTAATTGATAATTCAGTTCAATTTCATTACAATGCAAATCCTGAAGGAGAATGTCCAGCCATCAGTTCATGACCTAAAGCTCAAGCACAGCAGTTGGGTTATGCAGCAGGACAATGACCTGAAGCACAGAAGCAAGTCCACCTCTGAATGGTTCAAAAGAAACAAAATGATGGTTTTGGAGTGGCCTAGTCAAAGTCCTGACTTGAATCCGATTGAGATGCTGTGGCATGACCTTAAACAAAATGTTCAAAAACCCTCCAATGTGGCAGAATTAAAACAATTCTGCAAAGAAGAGTGGGCCAAAATTCCTCCACAGCGACATAAAATACTCATTGCTAGTTTTTGCAAACGTTTGATTGCAATTGTGGCCACCAAGGGTGGCACAACCAGTTATTAGGTTTGGGGGGAAATTACTTTTTCACATGGGTGATATAGGTTTTCTTCAATAAATGAAATCATCATTTAAAAGCTGCATTTTGTGTTTACTCGTGTTGGCTTTGTCTTATATTAAAATTAGTTGGATGATCTAAAACATTTAAATGTGCCAAATAGGCAAAAATGGAAGAAATCAGGAAGGGGGCAAATACTTTTTCACAGCACTGTATATATTGTCTAGTTGAAAGGAATACTTTTAATATATTACGCCCCAAAATTACAGAATACGAAAGAAAAATCAGTGATCAATATAATACAAAACGTGTATTGTTTCACACAGGTATATCAGGGTCACACGCTGGAGAAGACGTACCTAGGAGAGGACTTCTTCTGGGCCATTACTCCTACTGCCGGAGACTACATCCTCTTCAAATTTGACAGACCTGTTAGCATAGAGAGGTAAAAGTGAGGGAGGGCTTGTCTATTTCTGATGTGTGATATGCATGTACAGCACAGCCCAACCTGTGTGTGTTTGTGTGTATTACTGTTATTATTCTGAACACTTGCAGTCAGCCATAGGTATTATTGTGCTGCCCTTCACTGATTGAGGTTTAACTTGAGTATATGTGAGTGTGTTGTGTGTCTCCGGGGATCAGCATGAGCTAATGAGAGTGCTCTAAAATAGGCATTCTCAGGCCAGCATCCTACTCTCAGTGGAGCCAGGGTAGGAAGGGAGTGAGACATTGAATATGAAGGGACCTGATAGCAAGACTGATGGCCCGGAGAAGACATGAGAGAATGTTAATATTTGGTCATGTGTCCAAGTGTGCTGGTCGTATTCACTTTCCTGGTAAAGATTATGTTAGTGCAGCAAGGCAAGTGTGAGACAGTGTCAGCCACTTTGAGAGTAAGTGGCAGCAAGTGGGAAAGAGCCCATCTAGTGTTCCACTGTCTGATTCTGAAGTGTTTTGTGTCTGCTTTTGAGTAACACCATTTATACTGTCTCAGACTGTATTGCTATGCTGGTTAGACAACATCTCATCAGCAGTTGGGTGAGAGATACAGCATTTTTTTTCTGATTTGTCACTGCCTCCATCTCTGGCCTTCATTCTCACTCCATCTCCTACAAGTTAGTACATTTCACCCACAAAACGAATGATCATAATCATTTATTTTCTCCTCACAGCTACAAGTGAAGCTCATATTTCATACTTTGCTCATGCTTTGTGAATTTAAAGCATCCTGCTGTGCTCTGCTCTGAAATCTACTGAGATTCCTTGGCTTTTCCTGGCTAGAAAGGCAGAAATACTAAAAGAAATTGATGTTGAAAATTTGATCAGCTATATCCTACTTGGAGTAAAGTTCTGGTGGCACAGTGGATGTATATGTATATATACATTTTTTTTTTTTCTTCATGAACATAGTTTACCAGAGTGATTTCTTGCAGGATCCAGCAGCTACCATTTGGGTGCAGGACCCCATTGGTGTAAAAATTAAAATGACATGCATGCATGGTTTTTTTGGCAGATTCCTGTTTCGCAGTGGTAACCAGGAGCACCCAGGGGACAAAATCGAGAACACCACAGTGGAAATACTGCCTGTTTCGGTAGGAAAACGCGCACAGACACACGCACACAGTCTGTCACCCTTCTGTGGTGTGATGTGCAAATGATTCTGATTAGATTACATTGAGTGGTTGCTCTCAGGGACGTAGCACATTGATTATTGACAGGAATGTGAGCGTGACAGAATCATTTGCTCTGCCAGAGGCAATACATTCTGACATTGTGATCCACACCTCCAGTGTAGGCACAGAAGCTAGTATCAGTTCAAGTGCTTCTCAAATGAAAAATCATTAAAGATTTTAATTTGTCTTACATTTTATTCTTCCATCCATTTTTCGCTGTGTCCGTATGTTAGGAAATTGGACTGCAGACCAAAGAGAAGTACAAACGAACAGAGGACCGCTTTTACAGAATTGGTAAGAGGATTTGACAGTGTCCTAGAGCTGTGTGTGTTAGTGCATACAAACACACTGAGACATCGTGATCAGATTACACTCACACTGATGGTGCAGAGAGTTAGTCAGTGGACATAAATTGTGTGAAATGTTCTCAGTCACAGCCATTTTTTGCTTATCGTCTAGTTTCATATAATTTTGTTTTTGTTGACATTATATAATTAATACATTTTGTGTCATTGGGTTGTTTTTTATTATTTATTTATTAAATGCTCTTTGCTAATAATACAAAGAAACACAGGTGGGAGCCCATGTGTTGAAATGGTTTAATAAATTCCAGTATACGAGTTATCAGTCATCAGACAATTCTAAAGTCCAAAGTCATGCAAAGTCATCCTTATAATTATGGTTTTTAATATTTCATGTGTTTGTGTTTTTTTTTTTTTGTTTTTTTTTTTAAACACACAGGTCAGTTTGTGAAGGGTGTGGCAGATGGGTCTGTAGATCCTTCCTTCAATCCTATTGTGGCACTTAGGCTCTCAGTTCTCAAAGACTCTGCTGTGTGGGCCATCCTCAGTGAAGTAAGCCAATCACACACTGCACCCGTTAATGTCTTGTCCAAATACATGAAAACAATAGCACTTGCTCCAGGTTTGTACTGCCTCCCTGTTTAACGCACCAACATGTGTGGCTGCTCTGCTCTCCTCCTGCAGATACATATAAAGAGGATAGCTGGCTGACTCTTCTGGAGGGGGCACATGAAACATGGCCCCTGGGGGACCAAAATCTCCTAGACTGCTTACGCAGGGCCTCTGGCACCTAGCAACCAGCAGTGAAATCATTAGAGCCCACTAGAGTCTGAGCTTGTCTGAGGAAAGCCACCTCTCTGTCCCTCCACTCGTCCTAATGTACCTTGTTATTTTGCTTCTCATCGATTGATTCGACCCTTTCTTTCTGTATCTCTCCCTCACTCTTGTGCTCTTAATTCATTTGTGAGAATGTGAATACTACTGTCTAAAGAGTGTGTGAAGACGTCTGTCCCCAGCTCTGGCTCTGAAAGTGACTGTGTTGCTCAGCAGCTTTGAACACAATCAGAAAACGTCTGGACAAATGAGGAGAAATCATCACATCTGGGGAGAACCAGTCACCTGGCCACTGGTGTAGAAGCTGCCAAATCCTTCTGTAACTTAATGCTGCCACCTTTGGGCAAGCTGGGGCATTGCACTGTCACTAGCGCCCCAGCAAAGCCCATGATGATCAAGAATGTTGTCATCACTAATGGCCAGTTGCCCTCTGTTCTCGGCAGAGATGACGGAGCTCTAGATCAACACCAGCCCAAACAAAAATGTTTTCCTCACTCCTAGAGTATTGTAAGTCAAACAAATACTCCACTAGTCCTGAGACAGATACTCAGGATGAGCTTTTCCAAACTGTTCCTTGATCCTGCCTGCAGCCAGTCGGAGACAACTTTGACCATAGGCCAGATTCTGTGGTAATTACTTCAGTCCATCAAGAAAATAAGTCCCATGACACCATATCCAACTCACCTCCTGTCTGACAGGCTGTATATGACCTCAGTGTCCATTTATAGTAAACCAATCAGACATTGCCTTGGCGTCATTTTCCCGGAGGAATATATTGTTATATTGATATATTATTACAGCTCTGACGATCTATGAAGGTGACTTAATTTATTTGAAATAAATCTTTAATTTGTACAAGAGGTAAAATATATTTTTATTCTATTAAGAGATGTTTATGGTAGATCAGAACCTGTTTCATTTGTGTATTGTTTTTTTTTTTTTCTAAATTGTTATTGTACATTTTATTTTCATAACAGCTTCTTGTGAATTTGCTGTGTCTGCAAGTAGCAAGTAGCTAAGTTCAGTTTCTTTTCACTTGAAGTGAGATGTTAGATAAACAATTAATTTTCACTGTTCAAAAACTAAATGGTAGGAGAGTTGTGAATAGATTCTATTGAAGTAGTTGTGGGTCAAAGTTAGAAAAATGTGCCTTATATAGAGGTCCCTTGAAATTGTCTCAGCAGCGTTTTTCCAATCTGTTCCCATTTGCCTACACTTTGACTGCTGGAGATGATGATGTTTTAAAAACAACACATACAGTCCAATCGGTGATTGGATGTCAAAAGCACTATCTCTGTGTTATGCTGAGTTAAAGTGGTAAACAAGGGTTTTTGTACCAGATTACCATCTGCATGATTTGCACTGCTTTTTCAGTTTAGTTATCATCACACGCCTCACCATTGTAGTTAAATCTTCCATCTTTGCACAGCAGATGCTCATTTCACCAACTCCTCCAAATCCACTTTACAGTTCATTTTGTCCAATCACTGTATCTTATTTTTAGATTGGACAGAATACTATGACTACTGATCACTGCAGAGTGCGCCTTTGTGTGGTATGATTTGGTTGAGGTTGTGCAGTACTTCGCTGATTGTAAATCTATAAAAGCAGTAACAAGTATTTCTTTCTCTCTCTCTATCTCTCACTCTATCTTTTGCCTTGCTTAAGTGTTAATGAAATTGATTGATTGATACGCTTTGTGTTTGTTTGGCCAATGTTCTGAGTTGAAGCTATTTCTAAGTGAAACTTCATTCATCTCACTGGTTTATTTAGGGGGGTAGTGAAGTGCCTTTTGGTGGAACTGATAAGGAATTGTGATAATTTTTTACAAATCATGTGTGCTCACATGCATGATCATTATTTGTAATTTATAAACGCTTGTGTGTTCTTTTTGGGGTTTTTTTTGTTTTGTTTTGTTTTTCTCCCCCAATCGGAGGCTCTTCCACCCCCTGATCAAACCATCTATGCTGGAGCTGTGACAGTAACAGAACAACGTCTGCCTCTTAATCAGTTTCTGTTAACTGGTAGAACGTGGGAACAAGCCATTTAAAGGTTAGGGTGTGTCATTTTGAAAAGGTGTAGACAATTTCAGTACTGTTAACAGGATTGGCCTCTGCCCCTTACTCAGTATCCCCATACATACAGATACTGAATGCATGAAAACAGCATGAACAGTCATGTGATTCCCCAATTGAAATTTGAGAAGGGTGGAAAGGAGACAAAAAAAGGAACTTCTCATGCTTGACAACCTACATACCCATCAGTTCATGTGCCTTCATCATGTACATGTGAATGCCTACGTCTGATGATTATGACATCATTTTTCATGGACATCTTTGAAATAAATGGTAAAAGTTGTTAGAAATCATGGCCATTCTTTTTTTGTGTGTGTTGTGGTTCAGTTCTTCTTGCATTGCTCATGTCATCTGCATCCCCAGGATTTAAGTATCAGGCAAAATATTTTGTCTTTGTCATGAATTCATCTGTAAACACTGCAAACATGAGCACAAAATTTAGCTAATGACGTTTGGTTTTTTTTTTTTTTTTTTCACAAGTGGTTGGTGATTTCGTTTATTTTTTCAGGTGACCTGACAGAGAATACATGAAAAACTACAAGTCCTCCCAGCATGCACTCCTTTGCGGCGTGTATTTCCGTATGCCCATCATGCAGTTCGACAAACATGGCGGCTGAGAGTCTACATAACCACTCATGTCATTGCGGGTAACTAGCTGATTCTTGCCCTTGTGAGTTTACAATTAAAGACAGTCGGTGTGTAGAAGAGGAGTCTGCAAAATGCCGAAATATTACGAGGACAAAGAGCCGGACAACAGCGCCTGCGCCGGCGTCAGAGAGGACTTTAAGGCATGTCTCCTTCAGCACGACTGCGTTGTAAAGGTGGGTCCTGAACGGTACATGTCCTCTGGTCACGGCGTTTCAAATACAGGAGCCAAAGCTAATGTAGGTTTAACGGTTTTACCAGCTTTGAGCTATGTCCCCTCCGCCCCCCCCCCCCAATAAACCCACAAAACCACCCCTGTGACAGTTAAAAACCAGTACGAGCCAGGTCCACACCCACGAGTGATGAAAGCACTGAAAGTAAAACACGAGAGTTGCCTGCGAGATCAAAGCTGCAAATAGTTTAAGCTAGCCCTGCAACTCTCTCTCCCTCCAAACCAGACTCCGTTGTAAAAACAGCCTTTTTTTTCTACAGCCAAACAGCTGACCCTTGGTGGATCAATTATAAATTCATTGCTAAATATTCTAGTATATCCTCACCCGTTGTCATTCGGGGGCCTTAAACGGGTGAATATATAATGTATGGTGGACAATACATTGGACCTACATCTTTTCTTTCCCAGTTTATGGGCTGAAATATTTGTGAACGACCAAACACAGATTTTGTTCATGTGGTACTTTGAACCGTTTATTTTCCATTTTGCTTTAATATTCTTTGTCCACTCAATTATAGATACTAAAATTTATGTTACCTTAAAATCCTAGCCGGTGATTATTTTTTTTTTTTTTTAAAGATGATTTTTAATCTACTAAATGAGTTTTTGTAAACCCTTGGTATTGGTCACCTTGGTAATGTTTTACAGCATCAGGCAGCTAAACGCATTTTAAAAAGCTGTGAGGTGCAGACAGAGCTGATGACAGATTAATATCTTGTATTTTGACATTTGGTTGTGGGACTCTTCCTTTTTATTATATTTTAAGGTGAGTTAAAATCTGAGCCGGAGCCTAAACGACCAAATACATGACTTTCGTAATTATATGAAACAATGGGAAGCAAGATTAACTTTGGCAGTTTTCCACACTCTTAGTTAATACTCTTAACAATTGCATTGTGTTGTCTTTGTAAATGAATGTTTACTCCAGTCGTTCATCTGAAGAAAGGCTTTGTGGTGTGTGTTTTAATGTGGAGCTGAATGAATCCTGTGCAGTTCCAGATTCAGATAGGACTGAAAATACTTGCACATTTTACTCAATGAAAAGACCCAGAAAATTCATTCTTCAAACTGGTCTCTTTGTTTGTCAGGAGAGGAAGCTGCCCAGTGAGTGTTTGAAGGAAGGCCACTGCAAATCCCTGCAGATGACATTCTTTGAGTGCAAGAGGTCAATGGTAAGTCTGTGGTAATTACACTTGGAAAATGGCTGTAGGAATGCAACTAGTCAGTGGACTATTAAACTCCAACAACAGATGGGAAATTAGTCCTAGTAGACTGATGTACAAAATATTTACTGGGGAGTGTTTTATCACTTTCCTCGTGTTTCTGCAAGCTGTGTTTTCCCACAGTGAAGCAAATGTTATGTTATTGAAAACAAATAATATTCTGTCCAATAGAGTGATAGTGGGATAGATAGGATTTGTTATTAAGCTGCGCTGCAAGGACTGACCAGTCTCTGTCCTCTGTCTACAGCTGGATACAAGGTCGAGATTCAGGGGACGGAAAGGATATTAAGGAACCAAACTAAATGTTGATGTTGCAACATGGCTGCGTAAATACTGGATGAGCTGTAAATACTTGGAATGATTGAAATTAAAAGGCACTGTTCATTGATCAGTGAGTGCATATTTAAAACTTCACCTGAAGAACCTGGGGCAGCAAATGACAACCAAACCAAAGTGACATTGGAAAGGATTAGCAACCCGTCAGTAAAATGCAGTGCTAGAAAAAACAGACGGAAGCTGTCACTGGCTGGAGCTTCAAGTATCTTGATCCCTTCAAAGAAATATATTGTTATTTTGGATGAATGAGTGTGTGTTTTATGGTTAAGTAATTAAAACAAAGACTTTCTATAAACATTTTAATGTGCTGTTATTATTTTAAAGCTAATCCCAAAATTTATGGTGTATTAAAAAGCTATTTTTGTAGTTTTATTATACAATTAAGATATACATATTAAGTAAGTCAAAACTAGTCTGCTGTTATTTCAAAGCAGCCATCATCATCTGCTCAAACTTCTCCATATCCACTTTCTTAATGATGAAAGCCTTGTGAGTCTTCTTCAGTAAGCCCACAGTGTCTACTACCATCATGCCTCTGGTGTGTGTGCCCGTCAGCTCTACACTAACTGGATACCTGTCACTTTCTATAATGAATGAGTCATCTATGGCGGCTGCCATGGCGTACGAATCGCAGGAAACAAAACCTGTGCCAGCAACAAACTCTTTCAAGAGGCGCTCGCTCTGTGATGCCTCGATGCTGTGACGGAAGATCCGTGCCATGAAGCGAGCTTTATCGGTGTCCTGAGCCAACCAAGCGTCACAAAACTCCTGTCGGTACAAGAAGAAACATCAACACATAGAGGCTGCAACTTCACTCTGTTGGCTTTGCAGCTTTATTAAATCATTAGCAAGGTGATATAATAGAAATCTACTGTGTTGTGTTGTAATGTGTAAGAGAGCCTTACCCAGGACAGTTTACTGTAGCAGGTAAATTCCCAGCAACTCAAGTAGATGGGACACTGGTAGTCATTCAGTACAATGTAAGCAGCTTCTGGATCAGCAGCAAAATTGAATTCACCACACATTGTGGTGTTTCCTCGAGCTGAAAGAACAAACCACAGGTTACACATTGAACTCCAACCTTACAGGGGATAGAAACTAACAAGAACTCTGGGGTAATTTCATCAGTCGATATCCCTGGGGTCATTATTGATCAAGTTTAACTCCCAGTAATTGATTCGTCTGTTTGTCTGTATTATGCTCGATAGTGAAAACTGAGAATGACATTGTTTGCTTCGTCCAGTCAGCTTTCTAAAACCCAAAGATAATTTGGTTTCTGGTGAAAAAAAAAAAAAAAAAAATTTCAACCAGATACTGTGACTATTTTTTCATCAATTGAATTGTAGATTAATGAACTAATTATCTCAGCCATTCATAGTGAGAGAAGCAGTTGTCATGCTCAGGAAGATGACATGGTATATAGCATTGAGTTTTGAATGTTAACACGAGATGGCACATGAAACCATTTCAAAGACATCAAGTCATCATAACAAAGGAAAAATATCATTTTCAGTCACATCCTGACAGTCTGTCACTGACATTCAGTGTTGCCTCCCATGATGTAGAGTCCTTTGAGTTTGCTTGGCAGAGATGGATCTATCCTCACAGCCAGAGCCAGGTTGGTCAGGGGTGCTGTGGCAACCAGAGATGCCTGGAAAATAAACACAGCCTTGAGACATGCAAGAAACGCATGTCCACAAATGGAGCTCTTTTACACCTCTCACCTCTCCTGGGTTTTCGTTGACAATCCTGATCATAGCTGACACGGCCCCCTCCTTCTGAACCAGGTCCAGACCCGGAGAGTTGGGGTCGGGAGCGTCTCCCAGCCCATCCTTCCCATGAAAGTGTCCTGCATCAATGCTTTTCCCAAGGATAGGCTTAGCAGCTCCTTTAAACACTGGAATCTGGCACATGAAAGAAACACGTTAGATGAAATATGAAACATACCACAAGGAAGAAATCTCTATACTCCACAAATGGATTTGTTGTTCATCCAGTTTGGACAACATAATAAACTCCTTCATGCCTGAAATAGGTAGCTGACAGTTGAGAGGTGATAAATAAAGAGAGAGAAATGGATGACATGAAACGAACAATCTCCATCTTAACTAGAAATGTTGCGGTTCATTTCATACCTTCAAACTCTAGATCATATGAGGTACTACTATAATTTTTAGCCACTGGTATAAGATGGTTCCACGATGTTGATTAATTAATGATGATTCATTTTTTCCCCACTGAGACAAGGTGCTTAACATTGAGTATTAGTAATCTGTGATTTTGTTAAATATAATAATAGTATCATGTTGGATGGCTGCTTTCATTTCCCTTTTAAACCACCTTGCTAAAACTACAACTACTGGCCATTTATGGTGGTATTAAAATCAGTAGTCAGCAAAAATATGCATCTGTGCAACTCAAACACATCTACTGAAGCTAACTTAGCTCATACTGGTCATCCAGTTTGTTTCAAGTCATGTGGTTTGAGGAACAAAAACTCATTAGACTGCAGTTTTATCAACTAGAACCTTTACACATGATACCAGTAAATTTCAATTTATATCAGCTACCACTCTTGACTTTAGAACAATCTCACTATTGTTGGCCTAATTTATCATTAAATTACATCAGTATCATCAAATACCAACACTGGACAGAATATCAAACCAGAGCTACACCCACCTCGAGTTTATTACAGACTTGGAGAACGCGCAGTGTGTTCTTACACACATTCTCCACTGTGGTGTTTCCATGCACACAAGTGATACCCAGGAGCTCTACGGTGGGGACGGCCAGCGCCAACATGATGGCCTGAGCATCGTCCACCCCACAGTCTACATCTACCAGCAGCTTTTTACTCATCGTGGATCCTGTGGAGCAGAGACATTAGTCCAGTAAGAGCCAAAGATTTTTAACAGTTCTAACACTCTGGTTAATGTTAAACTATTAGTAAATGAATAACCTCAACATTTCCTATATGGACAGATAACAGTAAACAATAACAGCCACTATTGACTATTTAGTTCAGTGAATCTATACCACACAGAAGCACATGTTTTACTGAAAAACACTTACTAGTAAGTGAGTATGAAGCAGACAAACAGTAGTTTGCGGCTGGCGCTCTTCCTCCGGCTGACTGGAACCAACAACGGTCAGCTGCAAGCAACCTTTGACAGATGAATCAGAAACTGAACAGTGTGGGTTGGCTGAATGAGAGGAGTTACACAACAGAGAGCAGAAGTTAATATTGATTAATATATATAATAACATTTAGTTACCTCTCTCTAGAATAAAAAAAGTCTTTCACAGCTGTAGAATAAACGCACAACCTCACCTTTTACTGGAAAGTGTTTTTACAAAGAAAAGGTATTTATGTTGTAGGGGGAAGAAATACTGCTTTACTTCAGTAATGTCAGTGCAACCATGGTCAAAATACTCCATCACAAGTCAAAGCACTACATTTAAGTACAGAAGTATTATCTGAAAAATGTACTTTAAGGATTAGAGCTCATTATGCAAATCCCCACCTTTACCCTCATCAGGGCTAGAAGCAGCAGTTTTCAAACACCTAAAGGACAAGGGACACTTTCAATGACAACAATGTCCACATTTCGGATAAGGATAGGTGGTTTGAAAGAGGAGTGAAGGAGGCCATCTATGTCAAAGTCGAGAAACCATCCCTCAACAAAGGAGGAGGCCTCAAACACCGTGTGACTCCAACGATGGTCGTCCACACCTGACCTCAGGCGACTTTAACAACCAGGAGCACTAACGCACCAAGTGGTATCAATGTTAATGATCCCACTGGGGCTAAATACCTGGGCCTGCCACTTGAACAAAATGATTTCAATTGAGCTGTTGGCAGGATTTGAACATTTTTGGCAAATAATTAAAAAGGACAAAATTTGGCACAGAAAACATTTTGACAACTGGTCAAAAAGAGCAGAACAGAGGACAAATCCAGAGTTATTGTCCTTCCTCAAGGACGCCATTAATAAACTATTGACTGGACACATGACAATACTAATAGATGGAAAAATGTGAGGGGGAACAAGAATGGCTGCTTAAATTTTTCATATCATTTGAGAACTGAAGAAGCATCTTGGATGAAGGTGAAACATCTTCAAGAATCTACAACCAAGTCCACTTGATTCAACTTTCTCAGAGAACTATGACCTGGATGAGACCATGGCCCCCAACACCATCAATAACAGCTGCATTCACAGGCCTATAAAAAGGTTTCCGGTTCAAGGCGCAAAACAATTTCAAAATAAAACAGGAAATGACGGCACAGCGTCCCAGGTGGACAGACCTTGACTCTAACCTTCATTCTCCCGTTGTTTAAGGCCACGGACGAGAAAAAGGAAATTATTATCTATGGGGAAGCCTCGTGATCCCGAGCATTTCGCGGGTTCACGTGCATTATGTTCAACAGACACAGAAAAACGACGAACACGAGCTCAGACAGAAACGTGAGTTCGCCTCAGTCTAGAGGCTCTGGGGTGTGAGAGCCCAGCCTCACCTCTCCACGGACCTGCTCAACACGGAGGACGTCGCTGCCACACGTCGCACAAACACCGCCATCCGCACGACCGCTGACGTCAGCGGAGGATGACGCGAAGAGCTCTCACTCCGCCCTGATTTCTGCTCCGACTGTCGGGGAGCGAGCCGATGGGGGTCAGACTTAAATCTTTATATTAAAGATTTCATATGACATATCTAAGGCAAGGGAGGAAAATCCTTTAATTGTTTAAGTGTAGCTTTGGTTGTGTTTATGCCACCTATTAAATTGTTGGAGTGATGCTTCTTGAACAACGAAACATCTGCCAATGACGCAATTTCCGGAAATACCCTTAGAGGGCAACACGTTCATTTAGGCGCGACTCTTAAAGACAAATTTTCCTTTTTTCTCTTCTCTTCTTTTGTTTTCGCCCAATTTGTCCAAATTAACAAACGTTTTTTGCAGCCCAAGTCATAAACCACGTCTAATTTAATTCACTGCAACAGAAAATTGGCATTGACAAGCTTTTATTCATTTTCCAGTTTCAGTTCATACCTAAGTGGAGGTGCAGGTGTCACTCAAACTCCCCTGTCCAACCTGTTTGCACGTATAACTGATCAGAACAAGGTCATAACTTACTTAATAACAATGGATAAAACTATAACAGCATTTGAAAACGCCAGCCATACCAACCTAAATACAAGTAAGCAAAATAACATCTTTAAAATAAAATCCACCGTCTCTATAGAGTCTGTACAATAAGGTACATTGGAGCCCGTAGCTGTAAAACTGACAAGAAGGGCTGCTGTTGATGGTTGGTACAATAATGCAATATGCATTATTTCACTTCAGTCTAAAAACATTATCAAGTTTATCGTTGGTACTCTTAACTTCAAAAGTGTACAACTGCAATAGTATGTAGTAGGGTTTTTTTTTTTTTTTTTCATGCAGGTTAAAAGTAATAAGGTTTTTTATCCAACTTTGATCACAAAGATCTGCATAATTTATCTGAGTGCTTCAAAACTGAAAACACACACCTAAAAAACAAAAACAAAACTGAAGCTTGGAGAGCTAACAAATCATGACTGTGCTGCATATAACCTGCAGAAATGTCTTAAATATCTGTTTTTGTAGATATGTTAAAATTATAGAATAATGTCATACACGACTTCTGAATCCCACAATTAGTGAACTATTCTGAGAAGAAGCTCAGACAGCACATCATTGTATTACAAATGGCTGTGAGTAGTGTCATATATGTACTTTTTAAAGATCTGTGCTTATTGTACAGAGTGATACTGTGTTGAATATTTGTGACTGAAGAGGAAAGATGAGAAGAAGTAGAGACAGTGGAAGGGAGATAACAGACAACAGGCTAAAAGCACTGATATACATAGAATAAGTCATTTGACTTTAACAGTGCAGCTTAGGTCCAGAGAAATGTCTTAACAGGCAAAGACAAAAGTTTTGATAAAGCTGATCGGCAGATGTGTTGCCTACTTTGGATTTAAAGCTACATTAGGCAAAGCTCTAAATGGTTGTTTTTACAAAGTCTCTTATTTGGCTTTTTCATTAAGGTTGTGTGTAGAACTGTCCATACAAATAATATTTGATCTCAGCATAGCCCCACTTTGTTATTCAGGCTGAGAATGAGTGAATTCTGCATACAATTTTTGCCTAATGTAGCCTCAAAGAATGAGGCTGGCTTTATTTTACATCTATTTTTTTTTTTATTGTCAACAAATGCCATGCAAAGACCAACAATAATATGTCTTAGTCTGCTTCTCAATGCTTTCCACCCTTCGTAGCCTCTCAGGTCAATTGGTTCCCATTTAAAATGTAAATAGCAAAAACTAGCCCCAAATATATTTCTGTTTATTACAGCAATTTTATAAGACGTGTTACTCAAACTTGAGAAAATTGACCGGAACTATTTTCACAGGTCGATTCGTACATATTTGGTCTGCTGGTGAGTTTTTATGGCAGAGGGATAGCGTGCATGGTATTGCCACCATAATGAAGGATCATATTCACCAGTGCAGCAAAGTAGCTTAGTGGTGTGTTTTTAAATATGAATATTTTAAATAGAAATTCCCTGTTGTCTTGGTCTCTGCATGGGATTTGTTGACAATAATAAGAAAAATATAGACCTCTCTTATCCTGTAATTGACAAACTGATACTATCAAATAATAAGCAGCTTGGACCTGTATAGATATGTGAACCTTCAACCCTCTATCTTTTTAAAGCACATCTTTTTTTCAAGGGTCGTTAAAATGACTGAATTCCAGAGTGGCCGTACGCTTCCTGATGCTACTACTGTTGCAGCAGCCAAAACTGGTGTTTGAAAACTGGCCACTTCATAACGCAGAAAGCCAAATCTTTACTGTTTTTGGCTGTGAGGAGGCCATGAAAATGGTGTCATTCTAGTACTACTGAGAGGAGAGATGAAACTGCTATAAAACTATCTACAGTAGCACTGGCACTTTGACATTAATCATCTTAACAGTGACTAAGCACAAAACAAAGGGCTGTTTTTCCAGATTGTGTTGGTGTTTTTCTTTGTGTGGTGCCATCATCAGTATCCCCTTCAGTCTTTTTGGTCTCCTCCAGATAGAAGTGTCCACTTAGGTCTCAACTTTCCCGTATGTCCCCTCTGGAGGGCGATACTGTCTGGGGAAGGCCTTGAGCTGGAGAGAGTTAAAGGCGTATTTACGACATCCCACGTTCTTCATGGTGTTCTCTCTCCTGCAGCCCTCACTGTGAAGAAACAGAACTGAAGCATTATTTACTTCAACCAGCACATTACTCTTCTAATGAGATTTGGTGAGGGACTGACCTGCGCATACAGTCCAGAGCCTGGTAGAAGACCTGTGGGGCCAGGCCGTGCTCCTGCTGCAGGACCTGACACTGCTCCAAGGTCAGAGACATGGCGGTACGGTCCTTGGCACTCTTACAGCTGGTGAAGCGGACGCCGTTCAGCCGGCGACATGCCTTTAGGGTTTAGAAAACAAGATTAGATGAGAAAGACAAGGCTTTTTAAACGTGAACAAATGAAAGACAAATAAAAAGCAAGTCTACCTCGGCTGCCTGCCACAAAATCTCCACGTTCTTGTTTTTCTTGGTGTTCACATTCTGGCTAAGCAGTTTGAGCAGCTCAGGCAGGCTGGTGTTGCTGCGGGAGCGAGGGAGGCCTGAGCAGATAACGGGAGTGATGATGAGGTGGGTGAAAGATGAGAGGGTGAACATTTTTCTTTGTTCTAAAGGTGTGTTGTGTTAATGCAGACTCACAGTCTTCGGGCAGGACTTCTTTAAACTGGTCATAATATGAGCTGAGGCGGGTCATGCTCTCCATGTTGATCACTTCTTGAAGAGACGTATCTCCAAATCTGGAAACACGATGGAACAATATTAGATGAGATCTTTTATCTTTCATGACTATCACACTGGGCCTGTTACTGTCCTGCTGCTCTGCATTAAATAGGAGCTTAATTAAAAAACACTCATTGTTCTACTGTACAACCTGTGTATGTTTAATCTATTATCAAGGGAACTGAGTGCACAGACTTTTCATTGTTAAATTCAAAAGACTTTCAACTTTCAAATGGTAATCACTGGCTGGTCAGTGGTTTAGTGGTTTGCCGCCTTGATCAGTCTCAACTGTTCCAGTTTGAGCACTTATCCAACCTTTCTCTCTTTGCTTTAGCCATAATCATTAAAACCTCTTTTAACTCTGTGAGGTTCACCATTTAAATAATAAATGAAATATTGATATTTAAGCAAGGTGAAACTACATCTTCATACTTCATTATATTATATTATTAGCTTTGTTATTTACACTGTAAAATTTGCTGAATTTGCTACCTTCAATCTTTTGTCTGTCTTAGTTAGTTAGTAGTAAATTTTGATTCAGTAATTTCATTTCATTTTTCACATCACTAAAGCTTTTCTTGAAAATGAGAGACATGTTTCATTTTCCTATTCAAACCATGATAACAGGTAAACAGCTGGTCATTTATAGATTTCTAATGATTTTGTATATATTTGGTCATTTACTCGGGTAAGTAATAGGTAATAGGTAATTTTATATATTACCTATAAATCAGCCTAAAACTACTACTGGCATGTCACATTTATACAACACACATGAAAGAACTGTTGATCTAAGTCCACTTGGATCAACAGGTAGCAAATGTTACAGAATGTAAATGCAATTTGCAGTTGTTTTGGATTATATTTTTTAAATTATTAGACTTAACTAATATTGTATCTTAAAATGGACCTTTGTAGCCAAAACTGCATTTGTCATCTAGGCTGGTCGTCCTCCTCTCAGCTACTCACTTCTCAGCCAGTGTCTGCTGTTCATTGATCCCCACATTGAACAGGACGGGCTGCACACGCAGCAGCATCCCGTTCTGGATCTCCCGTGGCAGCGTGTCAAACATCACTCCAGGCATTGGGACCCTGACGTTGAAGCCATTCCTGTTTCCTGTGATCACCGGTAGCATGTCCGGAGCGAAACCTGAAGTTGCCTGGGTAACTTTAAAGGTGACATTTCTCAGGTCCATCACGCCGACATTCATATCCTCTAACATGGCTAGCTCCTCCCCTTTAAGAAACCATGAGTCAGCACAGTTGTTAATGATGATTCATACCAAATTAAATAATTTAATAACACAAAGAACAATGAAAATTCTTCCATTAAGAATGTTATGATTTGGGTCCTATATGCTCACTTTTTTGTCTTTGAATTAGCAGGATATGTCAAAAACTGCTGACCAGGTTTCAGTGAAATGTGTTGAAAAGTCTTCATCTTCTGCTATAGAATGTTTTTTTTTTTAATGTTGGTGTGTTTCCTTCCCTGTCTCCCTCCGTCCCTCTGGGGGTTGTTTGTCCCCAGTTTGTCTTTCTCCCTGTGTGTGCGTGTGTGTGTGTGTCTGAAACTGGGTGTGGTTGAGTTGTTCATCTTCCAGTATATAAACCTGGGCCAAGATCTAGTTTATCTCAAGTCAGTTTTCCTTGGGTTTCCCCTGCTTACGCTCAGACATCACTACCTGCAACTACTACTACTTTGGATTAATCTCCAGTCTACCTGTCATGCTCCAGCCAGTCTATCCTGCCTAAAGTATTAAATGGAGATTTAGACCTGAAATATTAGTTACCGTAAGTGCTGAGCAGGCCCTCATACTGCACCAGTAAGCCAATGGTGTGTAGCTGCCTGAGGAAGCCTGAGTCACACAGACAGTTCCTCAGCTTCAGGATGAAGCCACAGATCAGAGCCGTCAGCTGTAAACAGCACAACACAGCGATGGATAGTCATGTTTTTGTTTCATATGACACACACCGTGCAAAGACGTGTTAAGAAAGACAGAACAGGTAGAAGGGGGAGGCAGAGGCTGACAGACCGTCTGGCAGAAGACAACATCGCGGCGGTACTGCAGGGGGAGGCTCATGGCGATGGTGGGGGCACTGTCCTGCATCAGCAGAAACACCATGGCCTTCTTGGCTTTGTCACTCATCAGAGACACACAGTCTGTCAGCGTGGTGAGGAGGGGATACAGAGCCTCGCTCCACTCACCTGCAGACACAGCAAACAGATTAAACACACAAATACACATACATACACACATTAAAATTTTGTTATCATTTTTTAAAATTATACTTATTATTATCACATATGGAGCATCCTCACATGGACCTGTGATCCTAGTGTTGAGGGACTTTGGTTTTTAAACATTCATTCTTCATCCCACAATTTTAAAATATTTTCGTAACATAATCTTTACAGATAAGGGAGGCACAGTCACAACAAGAAGGTTTTTACTGTGGTGGCTGTTTGGGTTTAATTCTGCTTCACTCACACACTGATTTGAACAGTAAATGTTGCTCTCACCTGGAGATGTCTTTTCTACTTCTGGGCTGCTCTCTACAAGAAAAAAAAAATGTAACACTACACAACACTAAAAGAGTTTGAAGTGAGAATGAACCTACAGATGAGATGGACTGGGTCTAAGAGGCATGCAGGATTTTGGTGAGATGATGATTTTGTTGTGAATGTGACCATAGCAATGATGATAATTGAGCATGACATGATGGATGCAATGATGATGATGATGATGAAGATGATGATAATGGTAAATCCTTGTTGGATGTCTCCAGAAAGCTTTGGTTCCTATGGATATTTCATGAGAGGGACACATTCATATGAACCCTTTGATCTTTGTACAAAGATGTGACATCATCTGAATATGAATACATGATTGTACCTTTTTGTGTGTGTATGTATGTGTGTGTGTGTGTGTGTGTGTGTGTGTGTGTGTGTGTGTGTGTATACCTTTCTTAGTGTTATTTGGCTGCTCATTTGCAAGCAGGAAGACATCCTCAGAGCTGCTGTCACTCTGGAGTTTGTCTCGCTGCAGCAGCCTGTCTACCCTCTGGATCACACACTCCAGGCTCTTATCCACATTTAACCAAATCTTCTCCTGCACACAGACATGCATTGAGAATGAAGTTAGGGAAGATAAAAAAACAAAAACACATGAACAGAGACATAAAAGGCTTTCTCTTACCCACTCCTCCTCATGCAAATCTGCCTGCAAGGAGGCCCGCTTGTTTTTGATCCCTTCGCTGCCCTCTGGGGGAGCTCTGTGGCGGGAGGGTGAGGTGGCAGTGCGAGACGGAGAAGTCGGGTGACGGGAGGGGGAGCGGGATGGGGAGCGGGAGGAGGGCGAGAGGGAGGAGGAAGATGGGGAAGGGGTGCCTTGCTGAGTAAACTCTGGGCGGGCAGCTGCCAGGGCGAGGATGGCTGAGGAGAGCAGCTTGGAGTCGCACACGGTCACCAGCTGACGAGTCTGCAGGAAGAGAGGAGGCGGAGAGAGAGGGAATAATGTTGTTTTTCTGTAGGTGTTAGGTGAAGTGACTAACAAGCACATTTAAAGCTCATAAACCATGACATTAAAAAGTGCGTATTTCATTTTCTGTTAGCTGAGGGCAATTTTTGGAGACTTTCCATTTTGTTAGTCAGGGAAAAAGCATTTTTTTCACACCATAAAATGTGAATTTTATTGGTGATTTATTATCACAGCATAAAATTCACATTTTATGGTGTGATTTATTTATGTATTTAATTTGGTGGATCAGGTTCACTGCTGAGCCTGTTAGTAAATCGACTACAGAGTGTAAACATACTACTACTCTTATTGTGTGGATAGTAACCTTTTGTCTGTTCAGTCTGTAAGAACAATTTGTTTGTATCCACCCGATAATAAGTAGTAGTGGATGAATCAGTGAGATCGGGCAGGAGAGGCAGAGTGAAAGAAAGAGGACACGGTGTTGTGAGATGAAACAGATCAGAAACTATGACTGATTCCCTCCTGAGCGCCGTCTCACCTTCTCTGTTAGGATGGCCAGCGTTCTCTCCAGAGCGTTGGCTGATCGTTCCTTGGCAGCTCGTGACAGACGTTCAGTGTAGTAACACACTTGCGTCTTCAGAGTGTTAATTTGACCAATCAGCTCCTTTGCTTTCACGACATCCTGTGGCTGGTACACCATCCCTTTAGGGCCAGAGCCGGCAGAGCTTTGGGAATGTAGAGTAAGACAAAATATATAAAAATAAACACTGGGATTTGTAATGTGTGCACAGCAACTAACAAAGACACACGAACAAACGATAACACACTTTTTTATACACTTCCCATAATCTCACCTCTCCTCCCCATAGGTGCTGAATCACGTAAAGCAGAAAAAAAAAATCACAAAGAAACATTAATGAATCACTTGTAAAATCAAACACCACCATGAAGCATGTAGTTCCTCCTGCTCCACTCACTGTTTCCTCGCCTCCTCAAGCTTGTGCAGCAGACTTCGGAGGCCGCAACCTTTAAAGCCTTGATGATGTGCTGCAGGAGCGCCAATGGTCACAACATCATATGTTCGGTCTGATTGGAAGACAGAGGACAATAATAAAGAATCTGAAAAAAAAAGAGACTGAATAAACAGCAATATTAAAAGATTGCCTGCACAAATGCCTACCGTAACCAGTCTCTCCCTGCACTCTCATCCTCTGTATGTGCAGGTTAGTGGGAATGAACTCCAACTTCCTCTCAGCTTTCAAGGTGCTTGACTTAAATGAAGGACCTGAGATAGAAAAGAGAGAAGGACAGAGGTTATCTGTTTCTTTGTGTCATGGGGGTACAGATTTATCCTGTCATTTTTTCCATTAAAATACATGTCAATTGTTTTTGTTGCAATTTTACAACAGACGAGTTAATAATAATGATGAAATTGAGATTTTACTTTTTGGGCACATCACCCAGCCTTAGTTTTGGCATGTGGCTTGTTAAATAAATATGTGAATAACAGGTTGTGGTTCTGACCTTTATATTCGTGCAGGTCACTTATCGTCTCCTGGTAGGTGAGGATGATGGTCTGGTACTGAGTGATGATCTGTCTCCTGAGGTTTTCCCAGCATGGAGACAGCTCACCCAATTCCTCCAGCTCACACACCCTGTGTAGCACAAAGTGCATTCATGATCATGATATCCAGCTGATGCACTAATGAGCTCACAGCTTGTCTTTGTGTTTGTGGAGCTGGTTCATTACAATAAGCAAAAAAGTTCCATCTCCTCATATTACAAACATTACAAACAACTATTTTAAAAAAAGTTCACTTGCTACAATAGTGGTTCTGAGCCTGGAGGGTCCAGTGGGTCGCAACATAAATCTGTTGAAACCATGTGATTAGTTAAGAACAATAGTCATCATAAACTATTTCTGCACAACAACACCCTGTTGCTGCTGTGGCTAGACATTCCTGCTCTGCTCAATCATATCAAGATAATTATCCATCGTTACCTGACGGCATCTTCCTCCAGCAGCAGTTTGACAAACTGTCGAGGAATGTGCAGCGAGAGCGCACTCTCTGCCATCTGCTCCAGGATCCGCAGGTGGTTGCCGTCCGTGGTGGGGAAACGGTACGTCCGCGACATGACACCTCCGAACACTGAAGTGGACAGAACACGCTATTACAGCTGCGGATCACAGCTCGCAATCCAAACGTTAGTGAACTCTGACACAGTCACCTCAGGAGAATAAGATTTGGTTTAGATAGACACACACTCACCAGCCTTCAGCAGTGGATCTTTACACAGAGATGAAGACTTGGATTTAATACCCATGGATTCAGTCAGGCTTTCATCTACAGGGAGAACCATCTGATACAAAACACACACACACACACATGCCCACAATAATGCTATTCAATAGCTTCTAGTTTTGTCCAACATCTCCCCAAAACCGAATGACATTTAGTGCGTGATAAGACACAAAAGCAGAAAATCATCACAGTTCATTTTCACAAGGACTAATATAATCTAATTACTCATCTTTAAATTCTTTTCATCTTTTCATGAAAAAGAAAAGAAAAATTTGCAGCATCATTTGTTTCAAGCCTATATCATTAAAAAGTGGATTTATTCTTGACCACTCACCCTTCCATTAACAGTGTCTCCTCTCTGTAATCTTGCAACAGGAGCTCTCTGCTCGCGCTTCTCTTCTATCTGCCAGGCAATGACGGTGATGTTGCCCACACGCTCATTCTCAGCTGACCTGGCACACAGTGACATCAAGTAAGTTAAACCTCCCCGAACTCAAATTGTTTGTGCAATCGATGCAATTTTGTGTTTTACAGGGGAAATCAGCTCTGTGTGTCACTGCCTGCTACCTGAGAGCGAGGTGCAGTCTGTGGTGTTTGTCCTGCAACAGCTCCTTCACGGAAAACATGGACGAACCAAGCATGTACATCTATCACATGAAAACACATACACCCAAATGATTTCAATGAGAACTTTCATTTCCTGACAGGGAATTTAAACAGTCAAGTGGTTTTGTAAGAAATTATTCTTAGGGCTGGGGCTTACCGTGCCCTGGGAGCGGTCCTTCACGTCATACACAGAGAGCTTGACCTGAGTCTGCTGAGTGATCAGAGAGTCCTGAAAAAACGCTATACTGCTCAGGAAGATAGGGTTACTGGTCCCCTGGAGAAAAACACAAACAGAGATGGGGATAAAATGATTTTGAAGTGTCAGACAGAAGGCAGGAAGGACGGACAAACAAGAGAGCAATAGTGCACCTCAATGATTTCAGTCTGAGCATGCTTGGTCCAGAAGGCCTGCGGCGGAGTGGTGCAGCTGACGGCAACAAAGCTGGTTGGCTTACGATCCAGAGACGGAGTAACCAGTTCGCTGCAGGCTGCAACGCATAAACACAGGAAGAGATTACAAACTGTGGGATTTACCAGTGGGATGGTCTCTAATCCTTGGGATCCATAGGAAGGATGTAAAAACAGCGTTTCTGACTTGTTAGTACTCGATGACCAGCAGTTGTTTAACGTAATGCTTTCAGGTTAAACAGTGAATAAAAACTAATGATGTAGTTTTGCCGCTGAACCTGTTACTGACAAGATACGTCAGCCTTCATCCAACAGAGCAGCATCAAATTAGTTTGGTAATAATAATAAGTCTAAATTTGTCTCAAGCGACACTGAATTTGTTTTTGGACAACAAAAACAGAACAATGGAGTGGAACAGGTGAGATCAGGCTTTGGAGACAGACAATACCTGCCTGTATCGCCACTGTAGTTACTGCATCCAATTCATTGTTGGTTTTGGTCTTTTCATGTGAAGTGTATCAGTAAGCTGAATATTCTGCCCATTGCGAATCATGCCACCTTTAAAAGTTGGACATACACTGTTTGATTTGCTTGTAATGTGCCGCTTACCCACACTAAACTCCAGCACAGGCTCATCTGGATCCTGACTGTTGCCTGTAGGACAGACAGGAGAGAAACAAAGATGGAAAGTGCATTTTAAATGGTATTTCATCATCAGTGAAGTGAATAGGTTACCATGGTAGCTGTTACTTAGTTACCTGAGAGAGCCAGCCCCATCATCTCAGCTGAGAGATCAAACGTGTTGGCCCGGTAGACTGACCATGGCCGATGGCGGGGGCTGCGCTCCTTCCCGGACATGGTGGGTTCACGTGGCGGGTGAGGATGGATTTCAGAATAAAGAGGCTGTACAGCAGAAAAACGTCGAGCGGATAGAAAACCCGAAAGTCGTCTGTCACGTCAATTCTTTGAGATACGTGTATGTTGATTTCCCTTGTGTGTTGATCTGAGAGGTCACACGTTTGTCACTAATAAACCTGAAAGAAAAACACAATAAACAACAAAAAGATAATCTGCTGCCCCCAGAAACAGTTGAGACAGAATGATAGTGACATCAACCTTTCATCGAGATGGAAACTGAGCTCAGACAAAACTAGAAAACTGCTTGTAATGGCTGCACACATTCTCATCATCACATAACAGTTTTCTAGTTTTCTAAAGTGATAAATAACTTGTGTACATTGGATATTTGCCGGGATGCTCCATTCTGACACAAACGTTGTAGGAGAGGTTGCATTTTTCCTTCTGTTAATATTCAGACAGAAACATTTCTGTGGGGTTGGGGGAAGTGTGACTTTTCACACAGCATAGGCTAAGAAACACTGACGCTCAACACCTTCTATTTCCTGATGCTATTTGTGCTTGCCTGGTGTTTTTTTTTTTTTTTTTTTTTAAACTGATTTCTACTTTTAGACAGGCTGATGACAAGCACCCATACACAGACACACAGATAAAGGAGTAAAAGTTTTAGTTTGATCTCCAGGCATAACAGAAAACCTTCTCATAGAAAGAGAGTTATTTTAGCCTCTTAGGTACTTCATTGCATTGAGTCAAATTCTTCTTATACAGACATAGAGGTATGTCTGTATAAGGAGGTTATTGAAATCAAAATTTTTTTCATGTAGATTTCATAGCAACCTGTAGCTTAGATTTTTACACTATATACTTTAAATATAACTGGTTTAAAAGACAAAAAACATACAGAAAGGGTGCATCGTCTGGGGAACACAAATATCAACAGTAAATTTCATGGAAATCTGAGGCCAGTATATTTTGAGATAACTTGCTGCTGACTTGTGTCCATAATAAACAGGACATCTTGACCAGTAATAGTGTCACAAAGTGTCACAGGGGGCAACAAAATAACCATGGATCCTCTACTGGGAACCATGAATATAAATGCAAAACTTGATGGTAAGCTACCCTGTTGTTAGCAAAATGTGCTGCTCTAAAACAAACTGCTAGATGGACACACTGACTCAAAATCACTTAACATTGATGCTTACATACTATACAAACTTTGTTTTCTGAACTAAAATCAATGCCTTCCTTACTGAAATATGATCATACCCTGTCACTCTTATTGTAACCACAAACACCTGGGCCTAATATAATTATTATTAAAGCAAATATTCTACCATGTACAGTAAGTACTTGGTGCAGCTCAGAATGAAACTGACAGGACCCTTGTCTGTCATTTCTGATACTCATTTTGTAAACACAAGGTTGATGTTGTTCCCTTGCTGACGCTGCACCTGCCAAAATTACATGCAACAGTGAGAGACAGGAAACAAATGCGCTGCCAAGTATGCCAACACAGGAGATTTAGCTCCACTGAAACATTTATATCTTCTCTTGATTAATTTCCTCGCTCTGTTTCTGCTGTGTTTGAGTCTCTTTGGCCTCATCCATTTTCTCTTTATTGCACCGACAGGAAGAAAGAAAAGATGCAACCACTACTGGGCCTTCACATCTCCACGCCTCCTACAGATTATTAGCATCTTTTGACACCCCTCACTTTCTCTTTTCTCTCTGTGATTTCTTGGTCTGGCATCAGTGGAGACCACAACATGTATATTTTAGCAAAGAAAGAGAAAAAGAAATATTAAAGAGGATGCAAAACTGCTTAAACATAACATGAATCAGTAAGGGACTGGAGACAGTACTGGGAGGTTTGTGTTTCATTCACTTCAGATACATGGAAGAAGGAACGGAAAAGATAAGATGATGCATGAAGAAAATGTGAAAGGTTATGAGGTAGAGAAAGGGAGGCAGAAAGTGCTCTGATGACAAACCTGAACTGAAAACTGTTTCAAATTGCCCAGGGAGGTAAATGTTTATGTTTCCTGTGGCACGTCAGACTCAGTTAACGTTTCCATTTGTGTGTGTGCCACACAAATATCCACTTGCCCTGGCTTAGAGTGATCAACTAGAATAAATGTCACTTCCTTTTCAGCCTCAATATACACAGACCTGGTTAACAGAGTGTGAGACTGTGCCTGCCCCCCATTCCCTATGTTTTCCCCTTTCTACTGTGTGTGTGTGCCGGGCGAGCTAATCCAGCCAGTCCTCCTCCTGCTCTCAATCATCCTGTTCACCTGAAGCTTATCCAGTAATCAACACTTGCAGTATAAAGACCCTGGCTCATCACTTTGTCATTACTGTGGTAACAGTGACCTAGCTGGCTTAGTAGCTTTAGTTTACCTGAGTTGGCCTCAGCCTTAGCATCCAACTCTGCCCTTCCCCGCTTCATCTCCCTCACCCTTGATCAAGATTTCTCTGCCTGCTCCGCTCCACTTTCTATTTTGAATTAACCTGACATCTTCACCTTTTCAAATTTTTACTGTCTCACTGTTCTGCTTCTGAGTCCAAACTGCATCAAACCAAGGAGTGTTTCTTGTGTATCTACAGTATTTATTGGCCACTGCTGTGACAAAGGGAGAACAACTCTGTGTGTCACTGTGCAATCATGTGGAATGACTTCTCCAATGGATGTCTATTTTTACACGTGAATCTGTTTTGACGTCACAAGTCTCACGTCAATGGAAAACGTCTCCCAGTAAAACAAACACACACACACACACACACACACACACACACACACACACACACACACACACAGAAGACTTCAAGTTCTCTGTATAGCCACACACAAAATCTAGAGCGTGATGATCTTTGCCAGTTTAATTTCTGCCTTGGCAGCTTCATGTGAGGCCAAAACAGATGACAATTACAGCACGGATGCTCTGCCTCATTAGGCTGTGAGGCAGTAATTGTTAGTGGGAGTTGTCTTTTCACATGCTATAATCTCCACTGCCTGTGGCACTGTGGGAAGCTCTCTAGGAAACCCACAGTATATCTAATGCCACGCCACAGGGAGCCACAGATCAGCATCGTTTCACTCATCAGGTACATGCAGTCCGCTTGAAGGGAGATGAAATGTCCAGGAATGGAGCGCAAATGTCTCTTTGTCTCTTAATCGATGACTGGACAGAATTAATCACTAACAATTTTGATAATTGTTTTATAGTTTAAATCATCTACCAAGCAAAAATCTAAAACATTCTTTGGTTGCAGCTTCTGAAATGAGGATTATATTCTTTTATCTTTTTTTCACTACATTGTTACAAACTGAATGGATGAATATCTTTATTGATTAATCTGATGATTTATTTCTAAATCGATTTATTGGCCTATAAAGTTTAGCGAAAAGTGCACATCCAGTACGTTGTTTTGTCCAAACAGGCCAAAATGCAAATGTATTCAGATTTCAACTATATAAAACAAAGAACAGCAGAAACTCCTCCACAACTGGAACCAGAGACTGGTTGATATTCTTGCATGAGAAATGACTTAGACAACTAATCAATTATCAAAGTAATAGGTGACTGATTTTCTGTTGATTGACTAAACAATTAACTGACAATTGTCTCAGCTCTACAACTGATTATATTTCCATTGATGATTTATCTGCTGACAATTCACTGTTGGCCCCATGACAGCAAACAACCACACTGACAAAGTGCCTCTGAATCCTGACCAGCTCCACAGCTGCTGCTCCGTAGGTGACCCCTGACCTCAATAAGAGTAAACGGGTCATGGGGATACATGTTTTGGTGAAGATGGTGACGGAGGAAAGTTAGATTGGATGGAAGGAGATTCAGGTGGTCCTCGTGGCAGACAGTCCTCTGAGGCAGCCTAAAATGACCCAGTTAGTCGGTCGACTCACAGCTGGCCCCCTGCAGATGCTGTCAGCACCGGCTGCACTGCAGTGCCTCCCTCTCAGACACCTTCGTCTTTAACTCATCTCCCCCTCTTACCTTTAAATTTCTTCCAAATGCCTCATGTTCTCCTCATTTTGCTCCATCATCACCTGTCCTTTTCCTATTCTTTTTTTTTTTTTGCTCCAGCCATCTCCCTTCCTCCTGCCCCCCCGTATCCCTTGTGTTCTTCTCAATTTCCATCTATTGATCTTGTTTCAGTCCAGAGCTGCACTGAGTCGACCTGTTGTCCCTTGAGTCTGCTCTGCAGTTGTCTACTAGATGAAGAAGCAGCTGTTGTCACCACAGACACACGGCTGCATTGTTAGTAGGACACTGATCTGTAAATTGCTTCCTGATCCAACTGATCAAAGAGGAGGAGAATATGCAAACGAGTTTACTCGCAGGTGGAGAACATTTATCCACACACACTCACAACAGCTACTGAAGGCAAAATCATCAGTACATTAGAACGACACCATGGATGATGATGAACTGTTTTACAGTAAATGGATTCAGATATCAGGAGGAACCCTTTACACATGGGCAGGTTCAGAAGTCTCTAACATACTTTCTTCAATTTCTGCCTCATATCTCCACCAAAAACACACACATGTGATCACACACTGATGAAAGAGGGAGAGAGACAAACAACAGACAGCAGGAAGTGATTCATGGAAGAGCTCAGTGTATTTTAGTTCCCTCACTGTTAGGAAAAGAGTGAAAACAGTGATTCAACAGATCAAATCTAATCCTTTCCGCTCTGCTGGGAGCATCAGGGCCTGCAGTGGTGTGACACGTTGCTTTACAAAGCAACACATCCGTTATTATTAGACATATTAAAAACACAAATATGCAACATATTGTCCATCGCTGTCTTGGCTCCCTGTGCATGAATCTGGGTGTCATCCTGTCTGTTTGCCAGCCTGGGTGCGTGGAAATAAACAGGCAGAGGCCGGAGCGGTCCAATGTAAATCTATTTACAGCAGCACCGACCAGTCATATTGTGATAATACTTGTGATGATACGTATTTATTCCCTGACAATAACAAACATTGCGTCATGATATCTGGTGATGCTCATTCACAGGCTCCTGCATGAGGCTCCAGGGTCAACACTTCGCTCAGCACAATTACAAACAGGCCACGTATGTAAAATCAGCAAGAAAGGAAATAAACAAAAAAATACAAACAACAGCTAAAATCGAGATTTTAGATGCAGCTATGGCTGTAAACATGTCTCAGCCTGAGCCTGTGATCGACAGCATCTGCCACAGTGAACAAACGCCCTCGACAAACTACGAGACGATGAGATGATGCAAAATGAGAAACACACATAAGGAGAAGAAACATCTCATACCGTTAGGAGAGGAGCGAGGGTGTTTGTTCATATTGATGCGCATCCTAGTTGCATCCTCGACGATGTCTGCAGTTTAGACTCGCCCTGACTCCCGATGACACAGCCCCAACGTAACAGCTCCATCGGAAAGCAGCGCCTCTTGTGGCCACTGGGCGGCGCTGCCTGCCTGGTCCGCAGGGATGGACTGTACCACCACACAGCAGGAGCTCACGGCCAAAGGGCCACTTAATAAATAAACCACATCTTTGTCACCACATGGAATAAGGATAAAAAGTTATGAAACCATAAAAATAATAATAATGATTAAAAATACAGAATTTAGATTTAAATATAATAATAACTCCTAACTCTGTCATTTTATATTATTAACACTGCTAATGTGATATAATGACTTAGGGGTCCAAAATTTGAGATGAAGCTTCAATAAATTAAAATGTATTATTGAAAAGTTGGAAGTATAAAAACAAAAGGTTCCAGTCAAAGTCTGGCATTAATATGTAAAATTAAATCAGAAATGATGAGAAGTCAAAACTTTGTCATATTTAGGTCACTAACTCACAATTAACTAAAGATTTTCACAGAGCAGAGCAGCGGCTGAGGTGAGGTAAAGGGTCTAAACAGGAGCATCAGGAGTCACGTATACACTCACAGCTACTAATTCATTTTATTCTCATTATAATAGTATCATAATCTTTGCCACATACTATAAGTTGATACATGTGTTCGGTAGGAACAATATTTCTTTTGACATCTGTCATTTTGGTGAAAGGTTCATATTTTAATTTTGGTGGTTTGGTTTGCTTTTAGATACAAACATTTTATCTGCCAACAGTTGGTTTCTGGCCTGGGAAGCTGCTGTCGAGGAGTAGTGTGAAGACCTGAAGCTGTGGAGGCCAAACATCACTGGCCACCTGTGATGAAATGCTGTTGGTGTGATGGAAGCAAATCTTTACATGACACACCAACTGATACTTCAACCCCAAAGTAATATTTTGACTTAGTATGTTAAGTTTTAGAAATGCTGCCTCTACACCAGGCATCCAAACACCACTTCCTTCTCTTTGTCACATCACATCAAAGTCCTATCACAATTATATGTATGTTTTTGTGACTTAAAAAAATATATCCTATTGGACAGTTTGCTGACATATTTTATTTTTATTTTATGTTTCACATTGTTTTACCCATTAACCTTTGCGGCCTGTAGCCTAATTCAGAAAAAGTTAAGATGAAACAGGGAAGTCGCATTTCACCTGAAAGTCGAAACCAGTGTCGCCCAGAGAGCTGGTGCCACCGAAACCAAAACAGCCCGCGTGTGGCCGCTAGAAACACCACATCCTCCCGTTTTCATCCCGCTCCCGGTGACGCCCAATCAGAGCGGCGCTCGGGGCCGCGCCCAGCCCGGGTCGGAACTCGTGGACGCGCCGCAGGTGAACCACAGGTGTGTTGTTTCGCAGTTTGAAGGAGACTCACAACTGTAGAGGAGCTGAGCACAAAAAGTCAAGGAAGGCAGCAGTGTTGAAGAATGAGGTGACGATGGTGGAGTGAGAGCATGCGAGGAAATTACACTTTTATCTTACTTTTATGGGAGAAACTTAGTTTGTTCTCACTACAGCTGTTTTTTTTCTTCTTCGCTGGTGAATTTGGAGTAATTTAATCTCACCGACGTGGATATTCTCGTCAGTTTGGACTGTGCACAATGGATTTAAGTATTACTAATCCAAGGGGACTTTTAATTATTCTTCTCACAGTTTTAAGTCTTCTGCATGGCTCCAGAGGAGAAATCCCCCCCAAACCAACTGGGGGTGTCACGATTTTGCCCCCAGTTAAGCCTGATGGTGGCCCACAGGCCTATCCAGAGGCAGCAAAGGCTAATTTACCAGTGTTTACAATGGACTATCCAAGAATACAGATACCCTTTGAGATCACTCTTTGGGTGCTGCTGGCCTCATTCGCAAAGATTGGTAAGTATCAGCAAGACTCAAGCTATACTGACTATATTGACCGAGTTCACCTCGGCGAATACATACTGTTCCCTTTTTTTTTGAAGTGAAGTCCCACCTCTTTTCCCAGGTTTTAATGTGTACCATAAGATCACCATCTGGGTGCCGGAGACGTGCCTCCTGATCAGCATTGGTCTGATTGTGGGTGGCATCATGCACTCTGTCCATGAGGAGCCTCCTGCTGTGCTCTCCAGCAATGTCTTCTTCCTCTACATGCTGCCACCGATAGTCCTTGACTCAGGCTACTTCATGCCCACCAGGCCTTTCTTTGAGAACATCGGCACGGTCAGTTGCACATCAGCACATCACTGTCTTTTCATATATTCGTCTGCCTCCCTCACAGACCTTTTTGCTCATATTACCTCTCTGTGTGCAGGTGTTGTGGTTTGCAGTGGTGGGGACTCTGTGGAACAGCATTGGCATAGGCATGTCTCTGTTTGCCATATGCCAGATTGAGGCTTTTGGTGTGCAGGATATCAACCTCCAGGAGAACCTGCTGTTCGCCACCATCATCTCGGCTGTGGACCCTGTGGCTGTGCTGAGCGTGTTTGAGGACGTGTCTGTGAATGAGCAGCTCTACATCGTGGTGTTTGGGGAATGCCTCTTCAATGATGCAGTCACTGTGGTGAGTTGTCTCAGGCAGAAGCTATGGAAATGTTAAATTTGTCTTTACACTAAGCTGAGACTTGCTGCACTACAGTGGTCTGCTTTGGATACCTCTGGGCTATTGCTTGTTATGAAAACATGTGGTGCAATGAACAAGATACCATTGTTGTTTAGGTTAGTAGGAGTGTATGTCACTGACAAAAAACGAAAAAAAAAAAAACCCCAACAAAAGTACTGATCAGTGTCAGTCCTAAATAGAGCACAATATACATCTGATATGTTTATTTTAACCAGGCAACATTCAGCTATTACATCACAATCACATGCATGTTGTTCATTACAGAGACCAGTGCACCCCTACCTGCCATTTCAGAACCTGTTTTGGGGCCTTTTCATTTCAAGAAAACATCAAACAGCAGATTCACTATTGTGTCGTCTGAGGCTTTTCTATTCTTTCACACTCTAAAGGCTCGGTTCAGGTTTCACAAGATTGTGTACAACATATTCACTTGTTTCTGGGTTAGCATACATGTATGAGAACATAATGTGTGGGAGGAAAAAAAAAGGAAGAAAAAGTCTGTGCTCAGTCAAGATTGAGGAGCAGATTAATTATTCAGAAATAGAAGTGAGGGAATGTTGTCAGAGATGTCTAACGGATGTATCCACTGTCCAGGGCCCATGTTCCTTTAGGGAGCCACCAAACCTGTTTCTGAAGCATTTCATTTGCTTATATGGGCGGAGTTAGCACACACACACACACACAAACACACTGTTGTCTGAAATGTGTCTGTAGTGAGTTCATGCTCAAATTTCCTCCTATCACCCTGTTTTTGTATTGTGTTTAAAAACGACCCACAAACCTGCATTAAGCTTCTCTTAGCTTTGTTGTGCCGACCCTGTTGTTTAGTACATCAGCAGAGCTGATGCAGAAAGTGAAGACAAACATTTACACAAGCGACTGGTAAGGTCCAGAAACGGTCTGTGTTTAACTATACAGACGTAATATCTGAAAAAAGTGAAAACACTTCTGATTCACTAAGCACACTGCTGTCACCAGTGAGGTGAGAGGTGGTGACAGTTGTAGGGGCTTGATAGGAATTTATTTATTGAAAGGTGGGGTCAGTCGTGCTGCTACAGGTAACCAGTGTTTGGAGCTCCGCCCAGTGCCTGGCTAATCAAATGTAAAACCACCATCAATTTGCAAAGGCAACTGTTGCCGTCTTACTTCACCCAAATCTGTTTAAAATAGATGGTAAACACAGGACCAATCAGTTTCCTATTTGTCTTGATCTTTCTGGTATTAAAGACTTTTTTCCCCGAGGATTTGGCAAACTTCTCTCAGAGCAGAAAGGTCTTCTTTAAATGAAGCTTTTATTTAGGACCATTTTCTGGTCGTATTCTACATTTTTGATGTTGACAGAAAATCCCATGATCAGACCAAAACCAACTATTTATTTGAGGTGTGAATCTTAAACAAATCACAAATATCTAAATGTTCATATTCAAAAAAAAAAAAAAAAGATAAAAAATTTCCCTTAATTAGCTGTGCGCTGTAGTTTTTAGGAAATAGGGCTAAATGCATTTGCTGTTGAATTTCTTCAAGCTGCAGATTTTGTGAATAGCGAGTATTTACAGCAAGATGGCGTATGTTTGTAACTGACATAAAATAAACTACAGTCACTGGATTCATGGTAATGGAGGAACATGGCACAGAGAAATAAACAGGTGCTGGGCTGCACTTACAACACTTGTTAGAAAAATATGAAACTTCACCAGACTTGCTCTTTTAAATGTTCTCTATTTGTTGTGCCGACGACCACATCATGAACACGAATTCATTCATTGTAAATGCAGAACAGAAACCAAATACTCATTTTCCATGAGTCATTCACTGTGCTTGGTAAAAAGGCATTATCAAATTGCAAACAGTGCAGAGTAAATATTTCAATAAATCACTCTTATCTGAAACGGTGTCATTAGAGGCCACAGCCCCTGACACCACCCATGACCTCTGACTGGGAGGTGTAGGCTGTTCGTGCATGTGCACATGTTCAAACCTTTGCATAAAAGTATGTGTTTGCACAAGTGTCTCTTAATGTGTGTGAACATAGGTGTACTTGTTTTCAGGTGTTGTACAACATGTTCAGCTTTGTGGCAAACATGCCAGTGGTGGAGCCAGTGGATGTTTTCCTGGGGGTGGCGAGGTTCTTCGTAGTTGGGCTTGGTGGGATGGGCTTTGGCGTCCTGTTTGGCTTTGTGGCCTCCTTCACCACCAGATTCACCTCCAAGGTCCGAGAAATCGAGCCACTCTTCATATTCATGTACAGCTACCTGGCCTATCTGGTGGCCGAGCTCTTTGCTATCTCATCTATCATGGCGTGAGTAGATTTTAAAATATTAACAGATCCAAATATTTTCACCGCTGCCAGAATATAGCAAAGCAATAACTGTGTATATGTTTTTCTGCAGCATTGTTACCTGTGCCCTCACCATGAAATACTATGTGGAGGAAAACGTGTCCCAGCGATCCTGCACAACCATCCGCCACGTGGTCAAGATGCTTGGCTCCATCTCTGAGACGCTCATCTTCTTCTTCCTCGGGGTCGTCACAGTAACAACAGAGCACGAGTGGAACTGGGGCTACATCCTGTTCACACTGCTGTTTGCCTTTGTCTGGAGAGGTCTGGGTAAGCAAAGGGCAGGGGTTATCTGTGTCATGTTCGAGGTCAGGTTTTGTTTGACTGCATCTGTCTAATTTGTAGTACTATGAAGCAACTCAGGAATGGGTCCCTGGTTTAGTTGTGTCATGTATGTACACAGTCACATGAGCAGCATAACTCATCCTTCCATTGGTTTCCCACTCCTTAATTTCCCTCGGGATAAATAAAGTACCTACCTACCTCCCTAACCCTACCTACTGATAAATAGTTGGTAGCAGATTGGTTTTGCTCACCTCCATTGTTTTAACTGCTGACCTTTTGGGCGTAGTTTACCAGAATACACAACTTGAAGTTTCTCTTAAAATTTTTTCTTTTACGACTTGGGCAGCAAGGGGGCAAGCAACACTTTTTTTTTTTTGTCTCTTGTTGCCGTTGTTAATGGTGAAAATAGCTAATGATTATTCACTTATCCTTCTTCTTGAAGAAAATATTGGTAAAATGGACTCATCAGCTTGTCACTAGCTTAGTCTCTTCTGTTCGATCCTTTGTTTTTGCTAAAAACAGCTACTTGCTGTGGGTTATTTGTGGGTTTCTGCTGGAGCTGGAAACAAGGCTGATGGAAAGGAACCTAAGTGGTAAAGTTCTGGCCCATAAAAGAAAAAAAGCTGGTAGAGCTAACAATGAACTGTCTGGTGAGAACTCGATCATCACAGCAATTGTCCCTTTTTACATGGAACATAGTGATTTGATCTACTGTTAATATAAGATATAAAAACCTTAAATTTGTTAACAATACAAGCTCTGGAAAAGCGTCTTGACATTTGGTTCTTTATCTCACCCTCAGGTGTCTTGGTGTTGACTCAGATCATTAACCCTTTCCGCACCATCCCTTTCAACTTGAAAGATCAGTTTGGTCTGGCCTATGGTGGCCTGCGAGGTGCAATTTCATTTGCCTTGGCCTTCACTCTGCCCGATACCATTGGCCGCAAGCAGCTCTTCGTCACAGCCACCATTGCCATTATCCTCTTCACTGTGTTTGTTCAGGTGAGAGAGCGTGTGTGTGGTTGTGTTCAAAACATTTTGCACTGTTACTAGTTAGACTATGGGTCTTAGTGAGAGAGAAACAATGAAACAGACACATCACATGATTTAAAGTCCAGATCAGAACTGATTTCATTATATGATATAAGGGTTTTAGATTTAATATTCCTGCATTCCAGCCCAGACAAGTCTGAGTTGCCACTATGACGTCAAACATTGACGTTTGTTTACCAAAACAACCAAGTTTATGTCAGAGCAGCTGCTCCACTAAGGCAGTCCGACCAAATGCTGCCTCTGAAGTTATTATCATTGCATCTCCCATTGTTACACATTCAACTCTGAGCACTTTTGAATAGTGATTGTGATTTATTGTGTAATGTGTTGGTCTGTATGTTGTGCTACTCCTGATAAATGAAGTGAGTTTACTGTATATCACTCTGATCTGTGAAGGTCGACCTTTAGAGACTCAATGTGCAGTCTTTTGAGACTCAGGTGGGATTTTAAAAGTCCTCTAATGTTTTTCTGTGTTCTGCTGCTTTTTCTTTTTCTCTTCTCTACAGGGCATCAGCATCCGACCTCTGATCGAGTTCATCAATGTCCGCAGAACCAACCGCAATCTTGACACCATCAATGTAGAGATCCACTGCAGGGTAAGATGCAGATTGTAATGATTGTACAAGTAGTGGACAGCCTTAAGATGAGATCAGATTAGATATACTTTTTTAGTTATTTTTGGGCATTTGGTTTGCCTTGTGACAGTCGCAGTGAAAGAGAGACAGGAGAATCAGGGAGAGAGAGTGGGAGGATGACATGCAGCAAAGGGTTGTGGCTCAGATTTGAACCCAAGCCGCTGCGGTTAGGACAAAGCCCTTGTGCTCCACCAGGTCAGCCACTGGGGCGACTCCTCACAAAGGGGGAAATTTGCCCTGGGCAATATATATTTAAATATATGCAGGACAACTTCATAAAGAAGGAAGTATTGACAAAAATAGAAACAACAAACTCTCTGTAGACATGAATTAATATCTAGATTATACAGAAGATATGTAAATAGTGCTTTTCTTGTAAAATAGCATGTAAAAAAGAAATGGAGAATAGTCTTTCAGGCACCCTGAACTAAGACCATTTAATAAAAGACCCAAATGCATGTCCTTTAGTGATTGGATTGTATTAAAAATCAGAATTTTAAAGAACCCACCATGTTAACAGCTCTCACTCTTCTCCCAGCTCATGGAGCACACTGTTGCAGGTATAGAGGACCTCTGTGGACAGTGGAGCCATTTCTACTGGAAGGACAAGTAAGAACTTTGTCTTCTCTGTCTTCTTCTCAGTTAACATGTTCTCACAGTCGTGATTAGTCTGTGTCACTCACTTCATCCTAAACCAGTCACTATTTTACAGCTTCATGCCAACACAAGCAAGGTGAAAGAATCTGCAGTGAAACTGGAAGAGAAATAGCAGTTCTCCTCTTCCCTCTTTGTTTGACAGAGCTATTGTTCGTGCTGGGAATGTGTGGGAATGTTGACAGCCAATCAGACTTTGGTGTCGTTTTTCTTCCTCAAACTTTTCTTAGTTCTTTATGAGTCTTCTGACTCTTTTACATGCCCACCAGTCTCTAGGTGCATGACACCTGTGTGGTTAATTAGGTGAAATTTAACTTCAATTGCACTCTAAGAATGTGTAACATTATGATATTCCATTATTTACAAATATTTGATGCATATTTAACTTACAAAAGAGTTTAAAAAAAAAGTGACAACAGTTAAAAAATAGAAACAGTTAAAGTTTAGTTTAGATGTTGTCAACAAAACTATATTTCTCATTTTTACATTCTCTGATTAGAGGTAATGTTACTTTTTAGTGTTACACCTTCAAACTAGCTCCTCTAAAATATATCAGAAATATTTTGCATGTTCAGTTTTTCAAGTAAACATTCAATGTTGTAAGTTGAACTACAATATTATGAGACACCTTATAAATTGTACTTCTTGCAACATATGGCTGTTTTCGTATGGAACATAAGGCCTTCTTTATTCTACTGCTTTCACTTCTCGCTCTATCCCATTCCTCTTTTCTTTCTCTGGTCTTCTTTCTCCTCCTCCTCTTGGCTTTATTGACACAGTCTTCATACCTAGCTTGTGTGACTGGTTCCTCAGGCCTGATTGATTTCAATAGTGTTTAGACTGTAACACATAGAGCAGTCAGAAAGTATTAGGACAGTGAAATGTTTGTTTGTTGGATTATCTGGTTCATATTAAGGTATTATTATCATTATTATTATTATTATTATTATTAGTAGTAGTTATTCTTATTATTATTAACAGCTGGCATAAACTGATCACATGAAACAAGCTTGATGGCTGCTGTTACTGGGGAAGTGTCAGCTGGGTGATGTTGGTCAGAGATTTCAGATTTCTTTAAAAGAGTCTTTCTTGTTGTCAACAAATGCCACAAAATCACAAAGTGAAAATGTGAAGCTATGAGTCTGTGGGCAGCTTTTGTACGAGGAATAAATGGGAGTTGGAAGATTTGGAGATGGACAAACATGTTGCTGGTTTAACTCAATTGAGGGACAATCAGACAAATTTAAAATTATGTCCTTTAACCCCTTTACCACTAACTCAACTACAGTTAGCCTCGACTTCGGCATGAGGAGTTTTTATACCATAGGCTGTCACTGCAAATGGGCCCTCCCATCTACCTCTGTTTAACACAAACCTAATTAGTGCAATCTTTTTTTTTTTTTTTAATCTCAATTGCAGGTTTATGAAATTCAACAATCGAATCCTGCGCAGGATCCTGATCCGAGACAGCCGGGCCGAATCCAGTATTGTGGCATTGTACAAGAAGCTGGAGCTGCAGAACGCCATGGAGATCCTGGACACGGTGTCGGGAGACATCAGTGCTGCTCCGTCCATCGTCTCTCTCTAGTATGAACTCCTCATCATGTCTCTATGCTATTGCACCACCTCCTTAGAGCAGATACTTTCGCTTAATATCCTGCTTTTAATATCATTTTTTAAATCTGATTTTTAGTGAGGAAAAGAAGAGCTCTGCTAAACCTAGGAAGAAGTTCCTGGCCACAGATCTGAGGAACATGCATGACATCCTGTCCAAGAACATGTACAAGATCAGACAACGGGTGAGGAGAAACAGTATGGCAGGAGGATAACAGCAGAGTGCACACTATCCTGCTTTTTCACTCCTTTTCCATTTATTTCATGCAGCACAGTGTACTGCCACTAGATCTGACCAGTTTCACCTCGACCAGCTATAAAAAAAATGCTATATTAATAATCTAGTGATGGTATTTATAGTAATATCTGTCATGGGTCATTGTTCAGTGGTACTTTTACATAGGTGGGATTTTATTTTTGTATTTTTACATTAATGTATTCCTGAGTGATGGACCCACTTCTACTGAGGACTACCCCTCAAACACCAATACGTAAAGACTCTGTAAGGTTGAGTAAAGGCAGAGAGCTACCACCAGTCTTACGTGTTCATTTTAGCTGCTGTTGTAGTAAACACTCAGCTGCTGACATTACATACAGCTGTGTGAAATTTGAACTCCTGCTTGTTTTGCCTGGATGGAACAGCAGCAGCAGCCCAGTCTCACATATGCAGTCAGTACAGCATTTTTTATTTTATTTTTATTTTTTTTACATAAAAGCCTGTTTTCCTGGTTAGTCGATAAAGCATAATTTTCATCCTAATTCTTTAGAAAACAAACTAGACTCATGATCGACTGTTGGTGAGGCTTTGCTCCTTCCAGTGTGATTCCTACGAACATTGAAACTTGGTGCTGTTTTGCATAACCACACACTGAAGCCTGCAGTATTTTTCCATTAGTGATATGACATCACTCTTTAAAAAGGCTGTGAGAGATGCTTTGATGTTCTGACAAATAGAGAGCATGTGATTCTGTCCTTTGGTAGACAAATTGTCTGATAGAGCCCCTCCTTTCAAATTCCTCTCCCCTCTGCTCAGTTTACAACCGTGTCTCTCATACAAACGCTGAGTCGCTTCTGTCTGTGATGTTCTTTGTTTTTATATGAGCTGTTTTGTTTATTCAACACAGTATTTATTGAAAATGCAAAATGTTGGTGTTGTGATGTAACCAAACCGACTCTTCAGCCACATTGACCTCTTCTGTGATAGACAGAAGCATTTTGTTGAAATGAGGCCTCTCTCTAAAGAACAATGGCCACTTAGAGTGTTTGAAAGGCGGTTATGTTTGTTTTAGGTCTAACTGTGGGATAGAAAGACGTATGTTGACAGTGACGGGTAAACTGTGTAGAGTTTAGTGCTGCAGCTCGTAAAGTCCAAACAGGGGTATTCACCCTCGGGTGTGGCCAGTTTTGGTTGAGTAATCCGAGCTGTAAAGCATCTCAGCTGTGTATTCGTCTCAACCTCCATTGTCACCTCTGTCTGGATGTTATTGAACTCAAAGTTAGTCGCTCATATAAACAAGGTGGAATCCCTTATAGGTTCATCAGCTTGTTGTTGTGCGTATCATGTTGTACATTTGGCCTTTGTGTTTTCTTAATTCAGACGGTAGCATTCACAGGCAAGCACACCCTGCCCAATGACAACCACACCAAAGAGATACTAATCAGGCGCCACACCAGCATCCGCCGCAGCCTACGACCTGGCAGCTTTCAGACATCGGTAAGAAGGATGTGTATCTGTGGCTGATAGTGACCTGAGCTCTTGCTACATTTAAGCTCATATAGATTGATATGATAATATTTCAAACATACATGACGTTAACTGTCTTCATCCCACATCTTCTTCGTTATTTTCCTTTTTCTCTCTTGCCACTCTTCCTCTCCACTTCCATGTTATTCTCAGGCGGTACCCAGATCTCATAAGTACTTCTCTCTTCCCTCTGGGAAGGGTCTGGACTCAAATTTCTTTCCCCCTGAGAGGCTGAGGTTTACAGGTAAGGTTTATTTACCCAACTTTAAACCCTTAACATCCACTTTCCCCATTAGATTAATTAAATTTAAGGATGAAAACACAGATTCCACAGATTTTAACCATACATCCCTTTTCAGTGAGTGGTATTTCTGAGGTATTTATTTGCCATATCATATTGTTCTTCACTGCTGCTATAGTGTGAAATATTCAAACCAAAAACTCATTGGTTTTAGCATCATGGGTCTTGGTGACTCCTTGACTTCCTGTCAAGATTTTAATTTGTCTTACCTTACACATTTGTCTGTGGTTTATAACTAAATACCTGCAAAGCTAATCACATTCCCATGATGCTCAGCTGTACTTTGTAACTAGTGCTAATTAGCAAAAGTTATCATAATGACATGCTAAAATATGATGAGAAAAAAAAAATTTAATTCATGCTAAATTATCTGGATCTGTCCCATGTTTGGTTTATAATGTTTTATAATATAATGAATTTATAAAGACTGGCCCACTTGCAGGTCAATGCAATTAATTAGTTAAACTCTGTTTCCACATACACTTCCCTCCTCTTTTATACAGCTTGTACAAAATAAAATGCAGTAGTGTGATGGCATGATTCAATATACTTGATTTTCTTCATGTCCCAGATGGTCAAGAAACTATGTCAGAGGTGGCCTACCCATCCAGACACTCTCGGTTTGGCCAGCCAACACGCCACTCCTCTGGAGCCATGATGCCACTACGAAGACTAGATACCCTAAAAGAAGCACCCTCTGTTGGTGGTCTGGATGAAGGCACGGCTGAGAGTGGCAGGACGAGGCATGGCATGTCCAGAACAAACTCCTCCTATAGTGATTCTCGTGTGCCTGCCCCTCGCCGTCACTTCAGCTCCTCCGCTGACAATGACAACACTTCAGCTGATAACTTTAGAAATGTGCATCATGAAACGGAAGAAGAGGAACAACGGCAGCAGCAGCAGCCGTTGTCTCCACCTCCAGCCTGGGCTGCTGAACCTTCAGAAAACACAACACGAAACCCTCTGCTCAGGCGGCCGCAGTGGAACCCCAAGAAGATGTAAAACGATCTTCTGGACTTTCAGAAGCAGCTGGACTGCAACAGACTGAGTTTCCGGTTCTAAATCAGTTCCAGGGCCTCTTCATGTAACTGTATTCACATCACATAAAGGCTCAGTAGATCTTTTCATTTCTTAGAGGAGCTGAACCACCCTTCAAAATGAGCCGACAATAGACAGAGGTCACAGGTCCCAGGCACTTCAGAGGCACAGTGCACTACAGTGGAGGAACTCTGTATGGACTGTCAGAGTCCAGGCTTTGTCTGTTTTTATTTCTAGGTCACATAAATGTGATTTTATTAGTTTTAGTTTAGATTTTTTTCAAATATTTAAAGGTGATGTAAGTTAAACTGTTTTATTGTGGTTAAATTCTTTTTTTCCTCACATGTAAATAGTTTTTTGTATTTTCATTGCCTATTGTGTGTAACAACTTTGTGATTAAGGTTTCACTTCTTGTAAACAGGCAATTTTAGTTGAACATGAGGAACTGGATTCTGTATGTCTGTTACACTCATGGATCCCACAAGTCTGATCCCACTTTGTTTTCTGTTACTGTAATAAATTTTCTATGTTGCATAAAATCACTTTCCAAGCATCTGATTAAATCATGAAATTAACTTAAGAAATGTGACCCTGGCAGCAAGAGAAGATGAGGAGTGTGTCCAGTGTGTATGATGTGGGTTAATGTTAACATGCATGTTGCAGCATGGACATTCATTTTTCATGTCCAATTGAAAACACCATGGACTCAAACATACAAAACACAGTTTATTCGTTGTGACTTTTTGGTATGAGCCTGGTACATACTTGAACAACTTATTGACTTCTTAACATCTGTTTACACCATTTTCCTTATTGACCAGTTAGGGCTTTTAAACAGTGGTGCCCAGAATTCACATGAACCTAAACAAATAACTTCTTTAAATGTCCATTTAAAGATGTCCTAAGATAAATTAACACATCTCAAGTCTGACAAAACTGTAAAATTCAAGTGTTAAAAACTAGAGCAAATGTCTGCTCATATACCACCATAGGAACAGTTTCTTCAGTGCGTTAGAAAAAACATCAGGCATCAAGGTAAAAAAAAAAACAACTTAGCTATTTCAAAAGTAGTTTCCCCAGTTTGATTTACAAATGTCTGCAGTATCACTTCCTGGACTGTAAAAGGAGTATTACCTTTCTCTTGTATTTTGGTGTAGCAGTGGGTGCACTAGAGAGTGTAGTGGTTATAGCATTATATAAAAATAAAAAAAAAAATCTAAGTGTACAGTGTTTCCAATCAAGTAGTTAGATGTGCCAATACATGCCTCACATTTCTATCTGACCATGCTTCAACAGGGGGGGAAGCAGATTGAATGTTCCAACCCCGAGGTCACTTTCAGTGTTGCTCTTGAATTTTAAATCCTTTCTCCCAAAGAAGAACCACAGAGCTGGTGGTGACGAGCCATTTTGAGCCACAGGTTTGCCGGCAAATGGTCTTGTCAAGATACATGCTCGAATGGGACGCACTGCTCCCACTGAGTCATTCACAGTTGGCCACCTACAAAATAAGAGCACTTCTCTGCGTGGTTGATGTGCATTGTTTGTCATAACTTTAAGTTCTGCATTTCAGAGTACTTTGTCTGTTTTCGTCATCCCTCTTCCGTCCCATTTGGGGATCCTGATGAGCAATAAACCTACAGCTGCTAGAGCCAGGATCACTCCCAGGCTAGGTGGGCCACAAGGGCTGAACTCCTGAGCCAGACCTGAGAGGAGGGGAGCCATGACGCGACCCACAGCTGTAACAGACTGCCCTGCACCGATCAGAGTCCCGCTGGCATGGACCCCTCCCCTCTGTAGCTCTAGGTCTGTGATACATGTCCGTCCAATGGTGGTGGAAATGGCAAAGAAGGTGGAGGTGAGAAGCACCTGCCAGACGCTGGGCGCAGCAGCATAGAGGAAAATAAGTGAACAGGTGAGGACTGTGGAGTGCAGCAGCAGAGCAGGCATGTTATTCCTATAGAGCTGAGTGACTGGCCCCACCAGGAACCCAGCCAGGGCCCCTAAGGTGCTGCTGTAACTGATAAGGTATCCTGTCATCTTTGGTTTTAGTGAGAAACGCTCCTCCATAGCCAGAGAGAAGTTGCTGTAGTAAAGCATGATAGCGATGGCCATCAAAAGACGAACCAGGAAGAGGTCCCACATGTCAGAGGAGGCTACCATGTGGATCCTGGAGCCCACTGATGACAGCTGTCTCCAGACAGGCTGGAGCAGTGGAACCTCCCTCCACCTAAGACCACCCTGATGCTTCCCTGGACCTTTGGAGCCTGGTTCAGTGTCTGCTGCCGGCACTGCATTGTGACTTTTAGCATGAGAACCATTCTGTACAGACTTACTACAGTGGCTGTCATGACATTGTTTACTTATGTTGTTGCTGGAGTTTGTACGGTGAACTAATGTCTCGCTCCATGGTAGCATCCATACCAGTCCTGGAATTATAAACACAAGGTGTGTAAATGTTTTCAATATAATAATATTGAAATACATTATATTTTTCTCCATTTTCAACCTACCTGCATTAATTAGGAAAATGGCTGCACAAGTAAAGGAGGAGGTATAAAAACCTCCTTCATGCTCTGTGAGGTAGCCACCCACGACAGGGCCCAGGATAAAGCCAACACTGGAGGCAGCATTAAAGTGTCCCATCACCAGAGGGCGCTCTGACTCAGACACCAGGTCAGAGAGCAGTGCCCTGCAGATTGACAGGGAGTGCTTGAAAAGCCCTGAGACAGAAAACACGAGAAGGGTACGTTGCAGACTGATTTTCTGATTTGCTTTTTTTATGGGCTTTGAGGTTTTCACAGGGTTTCAGACAGTAGTCCAACTCACCCACAGGTATCCGTGCGAGGACAAACAAAGCGATGCTGGTGGACATCCCCAGCATGCCATAGCCTAGAGCACTCAGCAGCAGACAGCTCAGCAGAGAGTACCTTCGTCCCACCACGTCACTCCAGCTGCCCTGCCAAACACACAGGAAATGAAATTTCATTCTCTAGAAATCATGTGAAATGTCTAGGCAGGTGGAGCTGATGCACTGTTCTGAGCTTGGGGACAAATCCCAACAAATGAGACAAACTATTAAAACACACACACAAGGAATACTAAAATGTTTTTTTTGTTGTTTGTTTTTTTTAGTTAGGTTTTGCGGATGTCTGTGTGAAATCTGTAATCTGTAAAACAAGAAATCCAAGAACTCAACATGTCCTCTTAACAAAGCAGCACAGGCTGTTATACAAGACTTTATTAAATTCTCACATACTCACGCACGCACACACACACACACACACACACACACACACACACACACACACACACCCCTGATGAAATAATGAAATTAGGACCAATTGAGTTTGCTGCGTGCTCAATGTGGGATGTGGGATTATTGTACAGACCCAGTTGTTCATGTATCCTTATGTTTTTCAGGATTCAACCGGTCTGGGTTTGCACATGGGAATCAACAGATGACTCCTTATCTGTTTAATTTGTCGCATGACCCCTGAGAATTAAACCAATTTTAGGAGCTGTGGGCGGCAGGAGAGAAACGTGGAAAGATGACAATCTTACTTCAGATGCCATGCTCACTGAAGACTACTATTGCGTAATTTCTTACCAGTTTGTATATGGTTTACCTCATTAAGACTTTGATATTTCATTACACCATCCTTGTCCAGAGACGTCAAAGTGTAACTCATTTATTTATGTGTAAGAAGAGTGATATTTGTGGATCTGCAGCTAATCTGTAGCTTGTGTGCATGAATATGCAAAGACTGGATGTATTGTGTGACCACAATCAACTTTAAAACAGCCAGTGTTTATTGTGTTCATGAAATACCAGAGATGACATGGAATGCAACCATTTTGGCCACTAACTGTGAGCAGGCCTTGTCAAGCAGCAGAGGCTGAATGGAGGGTAAGAGACAGAGATGGAGCTCAAGGATTCATGAGAGAGCGCGAGAAGTCAATACTTACAACTATTGTGCTTGAGAAGAGCTGTAAGATCCCATATGTAGATCCTGCAACAGTTTGTTTTCATTCATATTTATAATATAGAGCACAGATACATCATGTACTTCTACTTACTGTGATACTTCAATCTTTAACAGTAAAAGATGCTGATATACTGTCAAAACTTAGCTGTCAAAGCTCACTATCATCATCATGCAAAAAAAAAAAAAAAAAAAAAACTACAATTACAGCACCAGGTGACAACAAATATATATATTTTTAGCATCTGTTTACATCTTCATTGTTTTCCTGCAAGCTTATGAATTGTCTATTGTGAAATGATAGAAAATTATTCAAAATATGAACCACAATTTCCTGGAGCTCAAATTGAATCAAAACAGTACAAGTATGGTGCTTGAGAGAACACATCTAAACAGACAAAAACACAATTTAAGAAAGCACAACAACAATCCTCGTACCAGACAGAAACATTTCTGTTTGTGCTTGGGTTTACCTGTATTTGGTTGTTTAAATGATTCAGGACTTGTTGTTTCAGGATTTACATTTACTGTTGTTAATATTAAGACATTGTGTGATGCTTTGTTATTGCAAAATGTTTTGCTAGCAGTTCTGTGTCCTCATGATGCAAATAAAGTGGTGATTATTTTATTCTCTGTCTTAACACCAGCAAGCAGTTAATTATGCACAAACTATTACATCACTCTCACAACCTGACATCTCCCATTATTTATGTTAGATAAATTACTATGTAATGGACACAACTTACCTACTATACCAGCCACAGTGGGACTGGCCCCTAGAGCTTTCACATGATGGCTCAGCAGTGGGATGATCATGCTCACACCAAACAAATCCTAAAGAAAGCAAAGAGGTGAAGGAGAAAGGGGTGAGGAGCAGGACTGATGACTGTTATCACTATTTGGACTTTATCACACCAGAGACTTGAAGAGAGCGGTGTGTGTAAATCAAATAGACCAGAGTCCAGTATCTCACAGTAACTCAAAGAGAATTTGGGGACAGCAGGAAGTCCCTGCTCACCCTGTTTATCTGCATTGCTGAGATCAGATCAGCTCCTGCCAAACACTTGATTGAAGTCACACAGCAGTTCATACACTGTTCCACCACTACCCATTACACTAATTGCTAACTTTCAGTAGCATTACTGTCCCAGCCATTTCTGAATTCTCTCTGTGCCAAAAATCTGACCCTTGGAGTCATCTTTAATTCGATGCTTCGATTCGATTCAGGCCGAAATGTACAAAGTTAGTTTTCTGGAGAATGACTGCAGGTCGGCGCTGAAAACAACATGAACTTTGAGATACTTGCTGTTTTTATACAAATATTTAGAATTGCTTTTAGAATGAGTTTAACAGCTTTTATTGTGGAGGTTTAAAGCAAGTCCTTACAGTCAAGAAAGTTCCTGTCTTTGCAACATATTTTACTGACAGTGATGCGTTGAAGAGCTGACCCTCAACACTCAGAGGTGTCAAAACAACCTGCCAAGTTCTGCAACATCTCCCTTATTTAGTAGCTACAAACCTGATCAGACACATATTCCAAAATACACACTCACCAAATAAATGTGTCCTAACATTAATTCATATATCTGCAGACAGTCTGAGTCAATAATCCTTGATGCTGAGTTAATAGTGGCCTTACACACTCTTTTTAAGATGTACACAATTTACGGACATGCTTGAAAGTTTAACACCACCCTGCAGGTGCATGGGTTAGAGTTAGGTTTAAGCTGCTGACAGTGAAGATTTTACCACAGAGGACTTCTGAGATAGGATAAATAAAATAATGTAAGATTTTAAGTTTGAAATTACGACCTTTTACATTTAAACCTAAAATAGGCCCGATTGGTGAATTCATCTTACATACATGTATATTTTCATCCTGAAGAAAACATGGCCACGGCCAGATTTTGACTTTATAACCTCCTTCAGTTTAACTGAGCTGAGCCGCCTCTCTAATGATCTTTGATTTTTAAAAACAATGAAATGTTATGGAAATGAAAGAAAAGTCAGAGATTAAAATTAAAGCACTAATTATGTCTCGCCATCAGCATATGTACAAATAATAAAAAAAAACTTTAGGTTTTAAGTCTATTATTCTGATGGTGTTTTAATTTGAAAGCAAACGCACTGTAGTGTTAGTGTCGTGTAAACACGTCTCTAAAGCTGTTGTGAAATAAATGTTGACATTAGACCTGAGTTATGAAAGCAGGACGTTATGACACCGCGCCGCTGAAACACGCTACTCACCATGAAGCCCACCACATAGATGCACTGTATGATCCTCGTCCGTCCTCCTGGTTTCTGAAATAAAGTGCTACATTTCTGGTGGCTCATCCTCCCGCTGTGCCGGCGCAGCTGCAGCCAAAGCGGAAGAGCTGATCCGCTGCGCTGTGAATGACCCGGGGAGAAAAATGTCTCCGTCGCGGCGGGGTCTCACAGGCAGGGGGCGGACAGAGCTGGGGGGTGGAGGGGGGGTGTCGACTCCCAGGATTTGACCGTCTGCACAGATATGGCGGGTGTAAAAAGTGGCCGATATTCCAAGCAAAAACGTGGGTCGTAGGTCCTGTGATAATGCTCACTGTGCGAGGTATTGTGTTGAGTTGTCGTATTGTCTTGGTCGGACTCCCCCGCGGCTGCTCAGGCAGATGGTTTCGTCCGGTGGCGTCACAGAACTGAATAAAAAAAAAAATCTAATTCATAAACAAATGAAGAGATTTATTTTTTATTTCATTATATTTATTACATTTTTTGTTTTAAATACTTTATAGTCTATTGTATTAGTTAACATGTTCATAATTCGTGACTCTACTATCATTTATTCAGCTACTCCTGAATAACACTTGTTGAATAAAGCAACACGGACCAAAACAAACAAAACAAAACAAACTCACTTATTTTAATACATGTTTAATTTTGATATGTGTGACAAATCAAGACACCACTTCTCATTACCATGATAAAGATGAATAAACAATACAAATAAAAACAAAGTAATTTACCCACCCATGCTTCTCTTTGATTTGTTTTCATTAACTAAGCAGGTCTACATATTGATTTTTACAATTTACACTACAGACTATTAATAACAAGTTTCCAGGATGTACGTGTGTGTGTGGGTGTTTTGTGAGTAGCTGACTAGCTGACAAACTCTGTCACCATCTACTGGACAAACTGTGATGTTCAAAACAAAAGAAAAACAAAAATAGACCTATCACACTTGAAAGACTTTACATATACATATCTATAATCTTGAAATCACTCCACAAGGATCCAACAAGTCAAGAAATTAGACATTCTGTTATGTGATATATCCACAGAGTTTGATGATTGTTTCAGCTCTTGAATTTTATGTTTGAGAGAGAGATCATGTGGCCTTTTTGGTGTTGAAACTGGTAAAAAATATATATAAAATTTAAAAAACATTTAAAAAATGCAAAATGAAATGTCAATGGAGCACCTAAACATAAGATAAACAGCTTTAGCTACCACCCAACTTACTATGAGAGGTTGTTAACAATGCTGGTTTCCAAAATGTATGATATTTGATAAAGTTGGTCACACACACACACACACACACACACACACACACTACAGAGGAGTGGATGTGGGTGGAGTGCCTCTGGCTGAGGGGGGTCTGGGTCACATCTGTGTGTAAATTAGTTAGTGTCTACATAAAGGTTCACTGCTAAATATTCCCCTTGGATGCTAATAAACCAGAGGTTCCTTCCAACACAACATCACTGACATGCACTAACCACAAGATACATTTTTAATCCTGTTTCTAATTGAACTTTAAATTACCTAACTTTAAATTTGTCATATTTTAACAGTACCCAAAATAAGATCTAGGTCACTACAGTTTAAATATTTAATAGAAACCTTACATTTTTCTTATTTCTTGTCCTTGTAATGATTTCTTCTGGTAGCTTACAAATAGTACGCGTGTTAGTGCTGATGTGATTTTGATCAGCTTTTTGTTATTATTTTGTAATATTGATCAACATGTTAATTCAGTAAGAACATTTTGTGATGCTTATCTAAAAGTTACTAAATTCTAAATATTCAACAGTGTTTTGTATAATTTAGAGATGAAGCTCAAGGATTCATGGAGAGAGAGAAGTCAATACTTACATGACATTGTCTTTGTGGTGTCTGATACAACCAGATCTCCTTTCAATGGGTGCATTTACAGTAATTTACGTCACCCCCCATTTACAGGAAATGATAGTGATGTGTGTATTTGTACATGTGTATGTTGTCCTGGTGGGCCAGGAGCTTTGGGCAGGGCGTTGTGGTATACTTTACCTCTCCTCTGTCCTTTCAGTCTCACCCTGCCTTGACATTCCCGTGCAGATGCTGGGTGTCCAGTTGCCACTGGTTATTTCTGTGATGATCCCTCCCTTCACACTCTCCAACTGCTCCACACGCTCAGCCCACAGCAGAGTGAAGCAGCCCCCTTCAGTCAGACCCCAAAAATAGCTCAGGGGTTTGTGGGGGTAGGTGGTGGGGGCTGGCTGTGGACCCCAGTGAAACATCCAAAGGAGTCATGTGCACAACCTTGTCCTCCCATAACACAGTCAGAGAGGAAAGGAGAGGAGAGGAATCATGAGCCATTAAAACTCAACATAAACCAGCTGTACAGAGTAACAACCCATCTGACTCAGTGGATGTACTACAGTGCAAGAGGAGTGACTGTTTCTGCGGCTGCTTGTCACATGCACTTACTGTAGTTGGAGGGGAAAGTTAGATCGAGTGTGGGCATCCAGTGGCTGGTCAATCCTGGGCCATGAAGCTGAGTGTGGCGTTGTTTTTTGCGGGGCTCTTTGGAGCTTTGGCAGCTGTGTTCATCCTCCTCTCTTTTGGAACTGATTACTGGCTACTGGCCTCAGAGAGCTGCCACCCAAATCCTGACGGATCGGTTGGCCCTGTGACTGTAGAGGTGGGTATTGGACTTCAGAGAGTAGCAGATCAAGGAGGCCCAGAATATAGTCAGATATCATGTACTACACTGAATATTATGTGTTTTTAGGTTGAATTTTTTTATATTTTTAACTTCTGGAACTGAAGTGAGGTCAGTTGTTGCTGCTGTAAGGCCAGAGACAAAAAATATAACAAAAAATTGTATTGTTATCATTTGAGCTTTAAATGGTGTGTTGTTAAGTCTCACTCTATACCCTCATAATTGCTAATAATACTTTACAGGTCTAGTGGTTAACCGTTAAACTAGAATCACGCTTCTTCTATTTTAGAAACTGTGAGCAGTTGCTCCAGCCATTCTCTGAGTGGATAAATTGTAGGGCAGGGACACATCCCTGCAGGACCTCGTCGTGTAATCAGACACTGTTTAATGTAGCATGTGTGCAGCTATGCAGTGATTGAGACATCGCTTGTACCATGTGCCCCTATGATAGAAATACAAATACCAGTAGTCCCAGTGGTATGCCTCTGTATTAAATATCACCGACTAGAACATACTTAGCTTTACATAGTATGCACTTATACTGGTATTGAGAAATTATATCAGCACAATAAAACCAAACTCATACTGGGTACAGTGCATAGTAATGTAATGTGATCTCAATAGAATCTATTATAAAGTATTATTTTTTAGAGCATGTTATATATCGGAGGATAAGATTTGAAAAGGTGCAGGATCCAATCAGAATACAGTTGTTTTCAATCCTTGGGCAGTTCAGAAGGATTGTTAGCATCTTATAGCACTGACTCTCAACCTCTGGCTTCTGTGCCTCGAAAAGACCCAAATTTTAATGTATCACTCTTCAGCACAAATTTTTTTTTACCACACATTTTTTGAGGACCAATAAGCTAAAACACAAATAAAAAAAATAAAAAAAATTGGAAAATAATATGTCGTGATTTCTGAGAGAAGTCATGCCCTCAAGCTTGGGACACTGACCTAGATAGACTTGTATTGTTGAATTATTCGAAAGGGTCTTAAAATGCTGATTTCAAAATAAAACAAACTCTGATTGCATTAACCTTGATTTTAGAAACTATATGAATTTATACACACTCCCTGCTCTGATTTCTCTGAGGAGTGCATTTCATGGTTGATACAACTGGCAATTTGGGATGTGTTTTTTACTGATGTGCAAAAATAGTGACCACCAATGATGAGAGGGTCCTGAATAGGAATGTCCTCGACCTGCACGCTTGCTCGACTGATTAGGGTTAGAGGTGCTTGCTCAGCTCCACCCTTGACCTGGTTTAGCAGCTGCTCAGTCCCACTGTGGCAACAGACTGTACACCTGCCTCTTGACTTTAATTACATCAACAAATAACCATGAATGCATTTCCAACCATGTTTATACTGCAGACTTTTCTACAGTTCATTTATATTTGGTAACAAGTCAATATTCTTCCCCTTTCCAGAGTGGAGATGTGGTGGTACAGGAGGGCAGTCAGGATATCACTCTGTACCATGAAGGTTTTTTCTGGAGGTGTTCCTTTGGAGCCAACATAGATGATGGCAACTTGTTATGGCAGCTCTGGTTCAGTAAGTGAGACACGTGACATTGTCACTTAATACTTGCTGTGTTGACATTAGCTCTTTTCTCATTGATTCTGCAGCTTTGTATTTAAAATGATAATAATAATAATTTCAAATCCACAATTTTCTTACTTTGAGTAGTTTGTTTCTTTTTTCTGATCTTATTAAAACCCAACATGAAGAAATGTATTATTGTGGTAACTAGGTAAGGTCACAAGATACAGAAATGATACATGAAAGATTTTAAATACATAAAAGATTTAAATACATAAAAATATTTCATGTTGTTCTCTGTTATATGCGCTTTGCGTTGACAAATATAATAATTTTGTGACATATAGTCATTCACAGACTAAGACATAAAGAAATTATGATAATAATTTAGGGTAATGAGGTCAACCCCCATATCAGACCTCTTCTGAACTCTCACACAGAAACAGAAAGTTATGACTTGGAGGGGTTACTACTGTGTAAAAGGTAGTGTAAACAATGATTACAGATATAGAGCATATGAAGACCCATTGTATTTATTCATGTTAAGCTGGTGTGTCTGAGACAGAAGTGAAGCATAATTTTCTATCGGCGACTTCTGACATATTGCATCTGTTTAGAATAAGAGCAGTTTTCATAAACTGATCGAACAATGTTAACTAAGTTTATTGAGCTAAAGAGACACAAGGATTAAACTACAGCCCCACTTATTTAAACAATCTAGACTCAGATAAAAGGGAAGATAATTTTCTGAAGCAGATGATTGGTGAGGTCGGGTTCTCTCCCAATATGATGCTTCCAATGTCACATGGCTCCACTACGACTGCGCCGCAGAATAAATATCAGTTTCTGATTTGCTGCCTACAAAAATTGCTTGATGACATAACTATACAAACCTCTCCTGTGACTTATTAGAAGATGTGCCATGTGATGTTATTCTGGTCGTTTGTCAGATGATTGTGCGTTGTCTATTTTCTGATTGGGCCTTTGAATGGTGGGTCATTGTCAGAAACAGCCTCCAGCACTGAAGGGACCTTGTGAGGGTCTGTGGAATTTCACATGGTGAAAGAAAAGAGAGAAGAGCGTACAGGAAGAATATAAAAGCATAAGAGAAAAAGTACACAGTAATCCTATGTTTTTGTTTCTGGGTTGTCAAATTTAGTTAAATGCCAACCTCATGAAAGACTTGGAACAAAAAAAAACTACAGTCAAAGTTTACATCAGAAAAAAACAAATGGGTTGTAAAGTTAGTGAAAATAAGCTAAATAAGTAAAAACAGTCAGTGTCTTTTTAAAATAGCTGATGTGTATATCTTTCTTTGGCTTAAAAGTGCATGAATGGGAATGTTTTTGAGTTGTTTGCTACACAATTGTATTTGTATAAATGATTCCCTATAAGTGCCAACTGGGTTTGTTTACTTGCAAAATTACATTTTCATTTCTTCACTGTATTGATTTATGCTTTCTCTCTCCAGCAAATCAGCCACACTCAAAAGTGTGCATGCACGCCTACCTCTTCCCATTCCCAGTGTCTCATCAGACCCACAACACCACAGAGTATGATTCTGCAATAAGTAAGTGTCTCTTTGCACAAAGTGAGCATTCCTCTGTAATTGAAAAAGCTCTTTGTTTAACTGGGTAATATTCATGTCGTCCAGTCTACAGAGGCTTCTGGAGCATCTTTATGCTGATTGGTGTGGCAGCTGTAATTCTTGGTGGGTTTGTCATCATCTGTGCTGCTCCATTCGCCAGCCACCGCCTGTACAAAGCAGGAGGCGGCCTCTTACTGGCATCTGGTGAGACTTTGTGATGGTTACTGATGATCTTTACACCTCCGGTCAACTACATTTCAGAGGGAAATCTATAATTAATTTTTTTATTTCATGTATTTTAAAATATAAAATACATAAAATAAAATACAGTCCATCATCAGCCAGTGGTTCCCAACATTATTGGTTTGTGACCCTTGACCAAAAAAACTCTCTCTCTGGGGCATTTGGGACATTTCAGATGTCTCTCAGTCAGTGAAAGACAATATAAGGCATAAAGAGGTACAACTCTTCTAATATTTCATCAAGGAGAAAAACATATGGTAGTAAAAGTCCAAAAGTGACATGTTTTGTCTTCTTTCCCATAATCATTTTACAATCCCTCAGATTTAACTTCAACTTTCACTCTTGGTGGTGAGAGCCCTGGGTTGGGAACCATACTAACTAAACTACTGACTGTATATAAAGTCTTTAAATCTACACATTGATGCATCAGCATTGATAATCTCATAGTATCATGTATACTCGTAGCCTATTAGTCACAGGAGTCAATTTTCTATAGAACAAATACTGAATTAATTATTAATTTATTAAATTTTTGAATCAAAAATTTTAAAACTTCACGGCCTGACATCTCTGTGCTGCTCTTCTCTTCTTCAGGTGTTTTCCTGCTGTGTGTGGTGGTGATGTATGTATTGTGGGTGCAGGTATTGGATGTGGTGGATCTCTACATCCACCACCAGCGCTCAGCAGTGTGTTCAGACTTCCAGCTGTCCCTCAGCTATGGTTTGTCCTTTATGTTTGCCCCCATTGGCATTTTCTTCTGCTTTCTGGCTGGCCTCCTTTTCCTCCTCATCGGCCGAACCATCCAGATTCACTACCACTGACATCAACCAGCAGCAGGTTGGAGGAGGATCTGGGCCTTGAGATGTTTGGGACACCAGTGTTTTAACCACCAGATCTTTAGATCTTGTCTACCTTGTGAGAAATATCATGATCACTCCACCATGAGCCACATTCAGTTGAGCTTCATTACAGTTTTGTTCTCTTTATAGGTAGTAGACTATATGAGCATGAGTGAATACTGTTGGTGTATATGAGTGTATTTTTATATGTAAGATTACTAGAAATTGAATGTGGATGAGAAAAAATTTTATTCATTGAAGCACCTTTTGTTTATTATTATTGTTTGTTCCCCGGTTGAACAACAACAACAGAAAGGTGCATAATGAAAAGCTTATGAGATGGGATGATCCTTTTTATTATCTGTATATATGGTCATGGGGTCTTTGTTTTTGAAAAGGACACAGACCTTTTCTGTATTCAATTTAAAGGATACAACTGATGATATCTTTTTGTTATTGTCAATGAATCCCATGAAAAGACCAAAACCAACAGTATGATTGCAATAGTGCATTTGATGAAGACTATTTTTAGCTGCATATTAAAATAAATGGTGCTCAGGGGAGTATTTATGGCAGCAGAACAGCATATGTGCATCAATTCAGTATAAACTACAGAACCCATGTTCATCATAGGAAAGGATCCTGAAAGCAAACATAACGGTGTGACTCATTCACTTGGACAATAACAGAGCACTAAGACACAGAGGAATAAACTATTAGGGTTTGGATGGATTTTGGTCTTTTCATGAAATTTTTTTAAGACACAAAGAAAATATGCAATATCATCAGACTTATCCTAATGTCATCAAATATTAACATTTCACTGAGTGTACCATGCTTAATATTTTCTGCTTTTTTTTGCAGTATTATTTAACTATTTCTGTACATATCCTGAAACTGTGCTGTTTTTTTGGTCATATTGTTCCAGTGTGATCAGTTTATTGGTTCAGCACATTATATTCTGTTTATAAGTGAAGCTTGAAGCATGAATTTAAATTTTTATTGGTGCCTTTAAGTAAGTTACTCTATTATTTTCATGTTATTACATGTTTGCTGTTTTACTATTGTCACATTTTCTTTTTTCAAGTGTGTTGTGAGATTCTGACATAACATCATATCTGCAATAAAACATTTTTCTGTGATCTGTTAGCCAATAAAATTACAATTAGATGAGCTGTGATGTCTATAATTCCTAATTTTGTCACTGTAACAAAGAACACGGGCTTTCTCTTTTAAAACGTAGTTGCAGATGCAATGTAGCTGAAATTAGCAAATCCCATAGTAAAATATTTCTGGTCAAAGCGCCATCATTAATACAACTTACAAACATAAACAGTCTATTAGGTAAACAGCAATGACCAATCAGGATAATCTGATTCCTTTTGCATCTTTAATTCTCTTTTTTCAGGTCTGGGCAAATACAAAAGACTGAACCAAAATACCACAAGATGGCACTGTTGTCTCACTTCCTTCACACATCAGTTTAAACCCTGAAAGGCAAAAATCCCATTTTGCTTATCTAAAGTCTATGTGGAGTGTATGTGGTGTTATGCATTTAATCACAACTTCAGAAGTAGGATCTGTAGATGAAAGAATTCACACCTTGGCTGACAGACGGATGGTAATTTCACTCATGAATGGAGCATTTGATCAGGATCTGAATGGACTCCTGTGTCGATTCTCATGTGTCTGTATAAACTCTGTGCCTTTTGAGCTTTATAATATACTTATCATACATAAGGAAATGCATCTGTGGTTTGCCTTCGAATGCAGGAGAGAGTGACACAATGTAAGGCATTGATTACTTTGTGAGACTGACTTTTCCTTCACAGTGGACTCTTATGATGGAGATTCATGCTTCCAAATTTTTGAAATCTTTTATTGCAGTCTGCTGAAGTGCAGCCATACCAGACTTCAGTTCAGCCACATGAGAAGCCACACTGGAGGAAACCACTGCAGGTCACCAGAAGAGGCCACAGAGGTTGACAGATGCTTATAAAATTTAAGATAATATTGCAGGATTTGTCCTGTTACAGGTTGGAGCAGTCCTTTCAGCCAAGTCTACCCTTGGAAATAGGTTTCCGATCTGGTGGACTTCCTAGTTTAAATGAAAACCTAATAAAATGATAATAAAAAAAGGTTTAATCATTTCTTGAACTGAGTGAGAAAGCGTGTGAGAAAGGACAGTGAGAGAGAGAGAGAGAGAGAAAGAGAGAGAGCGAGAGAGAGAGAGAGAGAGAGACAGAGAGACAGAGAGAGAGAGATGTTTAATGCAGGTAAGGACCAAACTACCTCCAGAAGGAGCCCAGGCCTTGCAGTCAGTAATGTCATCAGAGTGGGAGTCCCAGCTGAATTCAGCACTGTTCTGCATGATTGCCCATGATAATTGTGTGTTGATAGGGAGCGCTGGAGATGGAGTATAATTTCCACCGAGAGATTCCTAAACAAATACCTGTGCTCAGCAGAGGGATGGAGTGCAGCAGGAGGTGAGGAGGAGAATAGCGGATGAGGGGAGATAGAGGATGAGAGGGTAACACCTCAAGAGGAGGAGGAGGAGGAGCAGGGACAGGAAGCAGCGGTCTCACCGCAGGTCCTTATAGTCTGCACGTAGGGCAACAGTGGCAAGGCCCTGCAAGACACTGCACTTAAAAAAAAGATAAAAAGGAAAAGCTCTGGACTCTGATAGTGAGACTAAAGAAGATCAGAGCAGAACAGAGCAAAATAAAATATGACAAAACACATTAGAATAGGAGATAATACAATAGAATAGACACAATACCACAATCAATAATATGCCCCCTCATGCCAGTGATCTCATCTAAATACAATTAAATTATGAAATATTATTATATATTATATTATTATATATTAACAGTATAAATAATCGTTTTTATGTATTGACCAAAGTTGTACTGTGGTCTATGTCAAACAAAAATATATTTGAAGTTATGAAGTTGAAGGTTTGCCTCCAGAAATGTCCGAAGACAGTAACAGCTCTGCTTTGAATAATAATTAGTGTCTGATATTATTTTCCATGTGAGTGAGATACATAATTATATATCTACCATTTAAAAAAAAAAAAAAATCTGTAAGAATGCAGACAGTTGTATCTCCTACTTGACAGAAAAGCCCAGTCTCAGTGTATTTGTATGATGTGAGCAGCACATTGAGCCACAACCGGCTCCAAACTAACATTGATGTCAGCGTGTTTGTGTGTTAAACTGAGTTTTGAGGAGAGCACAGAGAAACTTTTCACCTTCAGCAGACGGATGTGTCATCTAATGTCAAACTCTGCACATACATCACTCTGCATGGTGAAGGTCAAATTTCCAAGTGAAGAAGCAAGAAGCAAAACACATTTTTGAGTTGAGGGTGACTTTAAAAGTGACAGGGAGCAAAAAAAACACTTAGTGCAGAAATACAAGTTTAGAAAAAATTAGTTGAGGTAGAGATTTCAAGGAAGTCACTGAGGAAGTTCAATACGAGGGTTATTCCGGTGTTTGGGGGCCCTGACAGCATAGGATGCATAATCTCCTTTACTTTTAAGTCTCGATGAGAATCCTGGCAGAGTTTCACTACAAGATCTGAGGTTCAGCACAGAAGCACATATGTATGTTGGAACTATTGCCATACATGCTTCAAAGTTAAAACAAATCTATTTGTTGGATATTTGGAAATCGAATATATACGATATTTAACTTGATTGTGTACAGGAATCAGAAAACAAAGTTCACAGAGCAGCTCAAAGATGCTGTGGGACATGTTGAAGTCCGTCTGGTCGACAGGAAGATAAGTTTGATTCTCAGTCAACATTTGTATATTTAACCTTGAGGGAGGTTTAAGTTAATTGGAAGACACTCTTTGCCTGAGTGCTCTCACCTCATGGCACGTAGTGTAGTTATCATAGCTTATCTTCCAAATGTATCATAATCCCACATGACATGCAAGTCAGATTTTATTTAAATCTGATTACTTTCAACTCTCAGAAAAAGCAAAGTATTTGAATTGCATGAACAATATGGCAAGTCATATTACACGCTGCTTTCCTCTTTAGAGATAGTTTTACATAATTTCCCATTCGTTTTGAAATAATGAATAGACAATGGGCTGTATAATTGTGAGAATTTACAATTCAGAGGACTACGTCGTATAATCATCATGCATAATTCAGAGAGTTGAGCGCATAGGTCACCGGTGGCAGTGGCACAAAAAGTAACTCAGGTCTTCAAACAAACAGCTGAAAACCAACACTTTTTTTATTGTCTCTCAGCTTGAAATATCTCTTTGATGAGGCAACATGTTCCTTCAAGATCATTGAGGAAGATACACACGCAGGCCATCCAATTATCTATACACCTCATACATTTTCTTTTCAGCGGTGAGACTGTTTCTGTAGAGTCTATAAGTTCAGAGGAACTCGCTGATGTGTAAAGAGGCACTGGCAGCATGAAAATGGTTATTACACTGTTGGCCAGTGAAAACTACACCTGTACTGAGTGGATCCTCTCTGCCCCTCCAACATCCTCTGACCTCACACCTCAGTTTGTGCATATAAATGACATACCAAAGTGTGTATGGATAGCCCTCGTTCATACTCAAGGTCTCTTGTTTCAAAGGCATGCTAATGTCTTTCACAGTGAAACTCCTCTCAGCGGCCCTCTTTTAACTGCCAGGGCAACTGTGTAGGAGATGATTGGAACTCTTCAACCACCTCGCCTCTTGAATATTCACACATTTTTAATGGCAAACACACACACCTATATATATAAATATATATATATATATACACACACACACAAATCCTAAACAAAGAGAAGTTCATTCAAGATTGGGTTACCCATTAGATTCAACCAACAGTCTTTCACTTGCTTTGTTGCCCTTTTTAAACTTAAAACGATGTTGTGAGTGTCTGTTAACTGTTAAATATATGACTAAAATCTTTCAGCACTGGCATCTCATGCTATTTGAAAGTTCCACACTGTGATAGCACCCACTAGTCACATTTTTCTCACTTTCTTTGGGGTATCCGTGTTTCAGCTCGGAGCACTTTCAGCTTCTTATTTGGGTTTAGCTCCCCCTCGAGCAACTAATTAATGCTACAGTACAAACAGCCGTTGGATTTGGTCATGAATATTCAAATATACAGCTTGCATATAATTTCTTATGCAGTGTTGTAACACAGGGCGTTGGTGAGGTGGGTGTCAGGGGTTCAAAGCCATTTTTAGGTATTTTGTATCATCCCATCCTGAACAGCAAATCTGTCCCCACCTGTACTTGACAAAGTGAGACTTAACAAGACGTCAGGCTGCCATGTGAAATAACATGTATTTATAAAGGTCATTATCTTAAAATGTTCCAATTCCTTTACTTCATTGTCTTGTTTTGTTATGATATAACTTTAATCTAAATAATTTGTTGTTTTATTCACTTTTCATTTTTTTAAAATTACATAATCATTCTTTATGACACATCTGTGGGACAAACATCTTAAACTATCTTTCAATTCAATTCAATTACCAAGCCATAAAATACACAATAAAACATCAGCAAAGTGACTATTCATTCAAATAAGCAGCCAGTTAAATAAATAGTCATTATTTATTTGCAAGACCAACAATTGTTTATCTATACCATAATTTTGAGCTTTAACCATTTTGGTGGTTATTGGTAAATTAGGTTTATTCCCTATTGCCAACTTTTTTTCACAAGAAGGAAACAAAAACATATATTTTACTAAATGTATTCATTTCTCAATTTAATTAACAATTAACAATTAATTTAGCAATTCATAAAGATGTATTAATTTACTCATTGCATAATAATCTCGTAGTCTGACCAGAATCTAATAACATCTAACATCTAAATTTAAAGTGAATAAAAAGATTTCTCTCTATATTCCCTTCTCCTTATATCCTCGATAGTAAGTTCCTTGCGTGAAGCTTTAAACCTCCCGTTCTTCATTCAGCATATCTAAACAGTACAATAGAAAAATTTGTTCCATTCTGCTGAACCACAATCCCTCACATGTATATTAATGCCATTTTACAAGGAGGCATTGTCATATTTGTTTGTCTTAAACATGTCAACATGTAAAAAATAAACAGGCACAAGCACTGTTTACCATAATAAAATCGAATATACAATTCTAATGTAGCTATTCAAATGATTTGTACTGTCTTTGTTTCACTCTTCATGTGAATTCATAAGAGTTGCTTAATATGCAACCTCACTTCATTAGAGTAACATTTATGAAAATGATGCATTATGTATTGAAATTACAGCAAAGCAAACACAAGCCTATTAATAACACTTGAACTACATCTGTACAGACATTAGAGTCACATCTCCTGGATATTAACAAAGGTGACATCTCGCTGAAGTTACATCAGCACAACCAGACTTCATGTGCTCAGATTTGTACAATAAATAAATAAATAAATTACAACACTGACAAAAACAGAAAACAATATTTCAGTGGCTTGAGGTAACATATATACACTGCAGTGATATATGTTACATGCTCTGATTAGGAGAGAAAATTGTTTTTAAATAAACGAAAGAAGTAACAGAAAAAAGAAGCTTGAACTACAAAATAAAAGGATAAATTTACAGTGTTCCCAGCACCAGTTTAAGAAGTGCCATTGAAAACACTGTTATATATAATTGAAGTGTGTTGCACAGTTCACTGGCATGCAGCAAATCTAATACAGAAACAGACAGTGAGTGCCAAATTAAAAGACACACAGAAAGCACACAATAAAAGGCAAAATACACACAGACTGATTGTCTTACCTGTTAACCTCCTTAGAAGTCCCCCCCGTCTTTTGATCAAAGTGAAGCCGAATGTAAACTAGGTTGATGTTACACTACTCTTCTTTCAGCCATGTGACCAAGGAGCCTCATGTGTGTCCTTATCCTGTAGCTGCTTCTGTGCTTATATACTGGTTTCAAACTACCTTTGACCTCGAGTAGGGCTGACATTCCTTGAAAGTAAAATCCTGTGTGCAAGAGAGTGTGGTGTTTGGTTTTGCAATGGTAAAAGTAGACTTTATATTAATTGAAGTATAATGATATCTCTAGCATGGATGTTGGGGAAAGCAGTGAATAATGTATCTCCATGCAGATGATAAATGAATATGTTCATATATTCATTTATTAATTCATACATTTGAATTGTAATTTTGGCTTGCATTTATACTTTTCATTACTTAAGACATATCTGTTTTTTGTTTGTCATTAAATCTACTATCTGCAAAACATGTTCTGTATTTATTATTATATATCTCATCTTTCCTCTCATAAGACAAGTAAGAAAAGACCTTTACTTTTCACTGTTTGTGTGTCCACACCCTTAGCGAAGGGTGAACTGCTTTGTTGAGTGCCTTTCCTTCATGTCCTCGTCTCTCCCTTTCTTTCTTGTTCACATGAAAAAAGAACGGAAAAGGAGAGAAGCCCCGTTAAACAGACCACAAAGTTTTGCAAAGTTTCACAAAGTAAAAAGGAAATGCCAGCTGAAGAGATGCTGTCGGGCTTCAGGCAGTTGAAGTCACACGCCAGAGGGACCATACAAGGGCTGGTAAATGTTACCAGTGATAAATAAACATTATTTAAAAGATCTGTCAGCTCTTGTTAGAACGTAGCCGTGGTTCATTTGTTTCACTGCTCTGAGGGTATAAGGAATATTTAATCACTCCTCTGAATGACATGAATAATCACAGATACCATTTTCTGGAAGCCACAAGCATACACACTGATGATGACTCCTGCACTGATGTTTAAGATTTAAATACAAATGATATGAACTTTAAATGTTATGTGCGCTCTCTGAAAGATAATCTATACAAAGCAGTAGCACACTTTTTGTTCAGGTAGAGTTATAGACATTATACATAGATACATTTAGACATTATTATTCCATAATATCCACAACAGATTTCAGAAAAACAAATTTGAGACATTTACAACCTTAACACAATTCTAATATTCAATTTTTAAAAAATCAACAAATAAAGACACAGAGCATTTTGTATCTTCCCTGACCTAATAAATACAGATAGCACAAAAGGAAATTAACTTTAAAGGGACCATGACATCGATATGTATTCTCAAGCGTCTTTGCATACTGAGCTGTCCTCGTTCCACTGACTTTTGTATTATTTGTATTCATATGTGTAAAAAGCATTTTCTGTTAAAGTAAGATCTCTAATATGTGTATTTAAAGCTGCTGTAATCTGTATTTTAATTGTATCACACGAAGCATACAATGGACTGTCTGTTGTGAATGACAAATCTACACAAAATGATCACTTGATACTGTTTTGGTTTTATCCCTGAGTCTTTAATATTGTGGTTCGCTCTCTCAGTGTCGTTTTTGGGTTGCAGAGGACAGCTGTTTTCAGCTAAGAAGCTCTAACAACCCTATGTACACTTCCTGCTTAGCACCAAACAGAAGACAGACACAGTTGGCAAATATCTGGTGAACACAGTGGATCACTTATCATCTAAAAAGCCAGACATTTATCTCTGGAGTTGGTGGAAACCAAATATAGAGTAAAAAGCAGAATGAGTATTGAGCTTACACTTACCAAACAGACACACACATACCTTGATATGAATAACAATAATGTTGCTGTTTCTGGCAGCAGCAATAAAAATCTATACCTCTGAAATTATCTATTAGTCCAGGAACAGCATAGGCCCTGCCAAAATGTACAGACACAACAACAGGCAAGTCCTGCAGTGGCAAATAAAGGCAGTCCTGCATTCACATTAAGTCATTCTCAGGCAAGAATGGAAATAGAGGAATTTATACACAGGTTCCATTACACTATTGATGGCCCTTAACACATCCTTAAAATGGAGCTCATAGGCTAACCCAAAGATATCTGGATTTATGTGTGTGTCTGTGTGTGTTGTATTCGGCCATCTCTGCATATGTAGTTATTTTTGTTTCTGAAAATACATTAAGGTTAACTAAGAATCAGATTTAATCAAAAGTTAGACCAGCTGACACCCACCGAGAATCAATGCACACTCTTGAAAAATGGCAACCATATATAGAAAAATGACAAAGATGGCTTCAGATTCTATTGTGGTTTTCATACTTAGTTACTCTGCTGCTCTGTTTGCCGCCTGTGTGTCTGTTTGTATTAGCCTGTGTGTAATGGCGGTCCAGTTCCTCCCTTGCCCCTCCACACTCAGCAGAAGATGTCATGCTAGTTGCTTGCCCATTGGCACATAGGACACCTGCTTGTTGGCATGGCGACATCTGAGCCTCTGGGACGAGCAAAGGGGCATCTGTTCAGCAGACAGAGGGGCTGAACGGGTTGCCCTTAGCAACAGGCTTCAGAGCAGGCCTTGGCATCTGCACATATATTGGATAAATGAGGAGAGTTTTCACTATCTATCTATCTATCTATCTATCTATCTATCTATCTATCTATCTATCTATCTATCTATCTGATTAAAAGGACTTTAGCCAATATGCAATACTTCAGTCAAATTTTGGCCTGTGATTATACAAGCTATGCATGTGGTTCATAGTCACTATTGTGGTTCCCCCAAAACTCATATTGATAAATTGCAAGATTTTTTTCTCTCTGTGAATTTAATTGATGCATTTAATTGTTTGGGTGTGTATTTTATGTAATTAAATCTTTATAGAATCTGAGGTAAGATAATTCTCCTGTTGGTGTAATTGTTGCTGTTTGCCACCCTGCTAACTCACATAAAAGGATTTAATTAATACAAATTTAATGAAGCGTTTTAGTGTGATGTGAAGGTTGCAATCCTGCTTCAGATGCTCTTACACCCCACGGAGGAAGAATTCTGAGGACAATTTAAAAAAAATTATCAGATTACAGTAAGAATTGTTAAATAATAACATTTGCATTGGCATAACATTTGACTGAAAAGTACGTGTACCAGCCATAAAAACATCTCAACCAAGCTCTACTCTGCACCTGTTGCCCAAGACTGCAAACACACTCACCAGCATTTTGTGTATGTGCTGTGACGAGATTCTCATTCTGCATGTGACCTTTCTGTGGCTTTTCTTGCTTCTTGTCACTCCTTCTTATTTGAACTCTTCCTCTCCTGCCTTTCCATCTGTTCCTCCAATACGTTCCTGTTGCTTATAATGACTTGTTTTAGCAGCCTTGAACTTTGCAGGTCACATTAGCTCATTTTTATTTATTTCATTTTATTTTGGAAGGAATGTTCCTGTCAGTCTGTGTTTTATTCATGCCGGGATGTAGATTGGAATTTACAGTGGTTGCTTATGTAGCATGTCGTATTGATCTGTGCCATGTATCATTAAACATTTAACATTGTCCTGCTTTATGAATGATAATGATTAGCATGTCATTCTCAATATCATTTATTTAGACAATTTTGTGCCAACACATTCAGTAAATATAATGTGCTCTCATTCAATCTCATAATTGTAATTAAATTAATTTAAAGTTAATTGTCATTATTCTGATTGTAAGGTTTGAAGAGGCAGTCACTTTTCTTTTTTAACCTTCACTACTTGTAAATGCTTAAGCAGCATTTTACTCTCATTTCCATCCCTGAGAATACATTTTCTCATAGTCAGTTTAATATCTTTTTTGCATTATCTGACAAAATGATGGATTCGCCTGGTTGTAGGTCCAAGCATTGACAAGACAGAGGGGCTGAAGAAGCAGGATAAAACATCATTTTGTGGTGTTTGTCCAACTTCACACACTATCAACACGGGACAATAAATCTTCTGAATGCATATTTAACATCAAATCAACATACACTGTAGCTTGAAGGTTAACCTGCTTTTTACTTTAAGTTCTGATTTGTTATTCAAATGCAGTCTGCCTGACATTGCAGCATTTGTCCATTCACAGCACTTACTCACGGTTCACTGTCTGCGAAATAAAACACTCTATGATCACAATTAAATGGGGCTCGCCTCTTACATCTGAAGCCTCTCTACTCTCTGAAACATCAGCACTAAGCACCTCCATTTGTGTCCAAACATGGACATCATTATTACAAAACTCTCTGAATAACTAATTTTTACAGACTGAAGACAACAGAGACAGCCAAGGCCACTTACTATACAATAAACTACTCAAATAAAAACTGAATATTAATATTACTCTAACCCTTATGTCCAACTGAACTATATATATATATATATAACAGAATGACAGAATCTGTCCGTTTTGTTCTATACCAGAAGCCTACATTACCCACAATGCAACTGGGCTCCAGCAGCTCAGGTGTGTTTTACTAGCAGCAGCTAATGGCGTCTGGAGGCGCCAGCTTCAAACAGGGAGGAGGAGCGACCCACACAGTTCTGGTAAGTTCACTTCGCCACAAACCTCCCTCTGGACTGACAACAAGCTTTATCCCACACAACCATTTTTGTTCGGTGTGCAGTTTTTATCTACTCCTCAACATTTGTAAACAATCCAACGACCATTTCAAATTTGTGTTTTTTTCTGGTTTACAATGTCGGAAAAAAAACTTTTGTCCTCATTGTTTCTGTAAAATTAAATTTGCAATTGAACTGTGCTGAATCTGAGCTAATAATGTGTCTCAGGTCAATACTGACAATAGTTTGACTGATACTATGTACAACCACAGTTGTACTCATTTGCTTCTCTGTTTAAAGTTCAAACTAAAACAAACTATGATGGTCCTGAGAGCTCAACACACTGCATCAAGACAAAAAACTAATCCAGGAAACAACACGTGGTGCAAATCCTCACCACATCAGTAAATACTTACAGGTGTTCACAGGGACTTAAAAAGTGATGAATATGACTCAACATGATAATAAAAAGATTTTCATTGTCATTTGTGCTACTTGCACAACAGATCCATCGACTGCCCTGTGATCCTGCTCAACACCTGCTGCTACAGTTCCTATAATTAATGATACTGTTATCAGCTAACATTTTACTGTACTGATCTATGTTGTAGCTTCGAAGTTACCATTAACACTATTGTTGTTGCTGTTATTACTATTACTGCATATGTCCTCTTTGTCTCGCTCTCTCTCTCTTCTCTTTCTCTTTTAACCCAACCTGTCGAGGCAGATGGCCGCCCACCCTGAGTCTGTTTCTGCTCGAGGTTTCTGCCTCTTAAAAGGAAGTTTTTCCTTTCTTTCCTTCCTTGCCACTGTCGCCAAATGCTTGCTCTTGGTGGGAATTGTTGGGTCTCTGTAAATAGGTCTAACCCTGCTCTATTTGGAAAGTGCCTTGAGATAACTTCTGTTGTGAACTTGTGCTATATAAAATTAAATTGACTTGACTTGGAGCACATTTATTTATTCGCTTCAGCTGAGTATTTGCTGCATTTCTGTTTGGTTGAGTTGTGTGTGCTTGCAGTACCTGTTGTCAAATTGGTAAAGATGATGTTTGAATCTGCGTGTGTTTTCTTAATTTGCAGTTGAGCTCTCAGGGTCACCAGTAAAGAACATATTGGCCGAAAGACATGGGTTGTGAGTGTCAATCAATAAGAAGTGTTTTCTCTGCTTGTGTAGAGGAACATACCATGACAGTCAGGCTAAGGGAGGACAGGAGGAAACCCTACTATCTCAAATTGCCCTGTTTTAATAGTCCAACCTGTAATGCTTATCTCCCACAGATTTGCTCTGAATTGAGTCAAAGTGGATATGGAACACTAGGTTTACTACTTTACAACCATAACTACAGGAAGTGCATTTAGAAGAGAGATCGACACTGACCAAACTTCAGTTTTACTAATGCTCTAATGAGTAATATTTAAAAGATCAGACAGTGTTTTTGTTTCCAGTGTCTACACAAGGCTTTCATCAGAATGCATAAACAATAACCTTGCACAACACCACAACACAAATCTCTTCTTTGACACTTAAGTTCAATTGGAAATGAACCCTAACTGCATCTCATCTGCAGGTATCCCATGAAGAAAATAAAAACCTCACACAGGAAACCCCTGTGCTGCCCCCGAAAGACTATAGCAGTATTGAAACAAGATCTATTTTGAGGAGGAAAATGGAACATTGCAGCTGGAAAAGGCTTCTTCACCTCACGGTCCAGGTTCACTGCATTCACGAGGAACACTGATGAGGTGAATCAAGGTAAAATCCATTCTCTCATATTGATTTCCCTTTTTATTTTTAACCCAACCAGAGGCAGATAAACATGAATGACACTGGTTTTCCACTGGAGGAACTGCTCCACAAGCAACAGAGTGTCTTGTCTTGGGATTATGAGCCCCTGTTCTGTTAACAAGGTGCTGTGGCAACAAATCAGAGCTGCTAATGACTTAAAGAGCATATCAGCTATGGCTCGTTTGCTGAACAGCAGAGGAGCACAGCACTTTGAGTTTCTACTTTAATTAGGGATTGGCTAAAACACAGCTCCCCGTGGTCCCGACACATTACCAATACTCCTGTGCTTGGGGCCATTAGTACTTAAAACAGCTCCACAAGGACTGCAGGTAATCCCACAGCTGTCCAATAAGTAATGTATAAGAGAATAATGAATCTGAAGTATTCTGTTGACATCTATGTACTATCGACAGAGGAGGGGTGTAATACATTTCCTGCACTTTGTACTCAATGTATGCAGGTATTGACCAAGTTCTGTGTGGCGGTCACAGACTCACCTTCATTCCTGAGAAGACATTCATATTCTTACATGGGGGGGGAAACAGTCACAGCCTCTCTCAATCAAGCCCTGATCAAACACAAAGGCAGATCCCACTCTAAATAATACATGACTTGCCTTCCCATATACACTCCCCACTGGGACATTGAAAAGAGGGTGCAGGTTCAAACATCTTTCCTCATCTTCAAACGTCCTGACTTCATCTTAGCTGCTGCCAGATTCTCTGACACTCCCTCATCATGGAAAAGGTGATATCATTCATTTCAGAGCATGATTGTCCTTGTCCTCAAAGACTCTTTTTGATTTGGAGACCACTCAGTAACACCCTGATTTCCACACATTAGAGAGGAGGATGTGCGATAGATAAACTGACATAGGGGACATTATTGCATTTTCAAATTCAGATTCTTTCTTTGGTACAAATGTCCAACAGAGGGCCACTGTCTCAGCATAGCACTATCTTTGCTTCATCATAAACATGTATCATGTAATTTAAATATAATTTTTTTAACTCTAGAAACCAGATAATAATAAACCATGTAAATCTTCCCTTACATTGGCTCAATCAATTGTAATTTATTGTGTTTATATAGTAGTTTATGAAAATTGTGTTTTAGTTTGATGGACAGAGAGGGCCACTGGTGTCACTTCCATCGTGTGCTCTATCTTTGCTGTTGGAAATTCCCGCTATATAGGAGAAGCAAGTCCATTGATGAGTCAAGTGGCTGTGGCCCTTTCAGATGTGGATTATAGCAGGACAGAGAGAAATGAATAGTGCACAATATTTATGATGACTGTGTGTGTGTGTGTGTGTGTTATAAGAGATTTAATTTATCTTATGAATAGTAAAACCCAGGAACATGTTTCACTCTGTTATAACAGGCTAATCAAGAAATGCTCACTGCGAGACTGCACTGAATTACAGAAGGCAGTGGAACACCCAAAGGTGGTGTCAGGACTTGGGTCTCTGTTCTCTTGTCATTGTCACGCTGTATGTCTTTTATGCATAGCTATTAGGTTGATGTTGCTGAACCTGGGGTAAAACCTTGACTTGTAGTGAGTAATTATCTCTACTCTTTCAGTGGAGCGATTTTGCAAAGAATGCAAAATGCTAATTGAGGTCTATGTTAACTTTTCTTGTCCGAATCCTGGTCATTTGATGAGAACAAAATAATATTCCCTCTTCTTTGACTGGGAATGGAGACAGGCACAGAAGGCAGGCGGCTCAATGCTGCTGCTCTTTGGCTAGTGATAAAGATTCAGCCTGTTCCTTTAGCTCCAAGTGTAGTCATGTGTATAATTGCTCTGGGACTGGAAATGCACCATGTGTGAATATAAAGGAAGGGCCATCTAATAGGAGACACTGTTCAAACAACGTAGCTTCAGTTTGTCTAAATGTCCCATGTCACAGAGAAGCTGCAGAGGATGGAGAAGGGTTCAGGATAGCAGCAACGAGTGGTGCAAGTGTGCAGAACTAACTGGGAAGAACAAGAACCCAGATAAAAAGTGACGGTGGGCTGCTAATCACTGCAGATGGTCAAAACAACAACTAAAAGATGGGATTAACATTACAGGTTGAGGTGGGAAATATAAAGTTCAATGTGATACTTAGTTCAGTTCATCGTTAGGGCAAAATTTTAACAGGACGTTATGGACATTCAGCAGGACTAGCAAAATGAGAATACCAGTATCTACCTGTATCTGACATGACATCAATACTTTGTCATATTTGTAGTTGGCCCATATGTTGGTGATGTTGTGTTTCCATGTGTGTGAAAGTTTCAGGAAACCTAATTTGCAAAGAATGAATGTTCAGGAACAGCATGGGTAAACATTCCTCCAGCGTAGATGTTAGTCCACTGACGTATCAAAAGCACGCTGAACGCTGTTCCCGTCGTTTGTATATGATTGTAATGAGGCTTGGAGTGCTCAGTGGTGTACAGTAGGTTTCAGAGCTGTTCCTGTTGAAATAAGCTGCTGTTAATTCTCTCTGCTCCTGCTGCATCTGGAGCAATGCTGATGCGAGCCATGACACTGAACCAAAACAGTAAAGGGAGGAAAGAGTAAGGGTGTAAAGAGGAGAAAGGATTTAATGAGAGAGAAGCTGTTCTGAGAAAAAAAAAGTTACGGACAAGATACTGGGGGGAGGTTCAGGAAATGTGGGCCCATTGTGTTGGAAGCTAGAGTGACTGCGCTAAATGTAAATGTCTCATTGATTGTTTGGCTGAGGCAAGCAGAGACCCTGCTCTTATTGATCAGCTCAAGACCAAGGGCAGGATGAGGCTGACAACTCAGATACTGACCTCTGCCACCTTGACCTTGGCCTAAAGCCAGAAAGCTGCCCTTTAACCTCCATCAAGTGAACTCTGGCCTTCTTCGGGGCCAAGATGTGCTGTTCTAGCTGTGCTCCCTCCCTCCCAGAAAAACTTCCATGAGCCAGGAACATCTCCAGAGAGTACAGGGGGAAGGCAAAGTGAACTGCACCTTCACCTCGAGGGAGGGAGAGAGGGAGGGAGAGAGGGAGAGAGAGAGGGAGAGGGAGAGGGAGAGGGAGAGAGAGAGAGAGAGAGAGAGAGAAGGAGAGAGAGAAGGAAAGAGAGAAGGAGGAGAGAGAGGGGGAGAGAGAGAAAGATTTCTGTATACTTAGGAAGCAGGTGTAGGGCGCTAGCAGCTCTGTTGTATTGATCAGATAATTAAATTACATGAGTCTGCATTAAATACAATACAGAGAGTGGATTGATCACAGTATAAGGCAGCATTTACTTTATTTGTGTTAGTGTGCCACAGAGGAGGATGTCTGAAAAAAAATACCCTTTTATTCAATGTCATTTTATCCTTTTAAAGGGAATTTTTTCTTGTCCAAGTTATAAAACACAACTATAGGTTATAATTAGCTGCTTGCACATATAAAAAAAACTACCCCATCATTTGAAGAATAAAAGCATTATTCCAGATTAAATGGCTTCCAAGATAATTTGTAGCACTGACCCACTATAAATATTATAAGGGATGGTGCTACATGATATTTTAGATTTATATATCTTAACAACATACTTAATCCTCAGACCAGGTGAAACACAAATATCTGCAATATTAACTATCCAATGTGTAACAAGCGCCATAAACTTTCCAAAAAATTGCTGCCATTCAAATGTAGATGTTTAAGTATTGAGAAAAATGAATGTGGGGGGAAAAAAAGTCATCAAAATATCTCACTGGGTTAGTTTCCCATTCCTCTGGTTGCGTCACAGCACATTGTTTTTTTTACCTGCTGTTTTGGCATTTGTTGTTCAGTTTTTGCATGCTAGTTGTTGTCTGCTGTACGTTTGTCAAGGATCAGATGAGAAAATTGATAATGCTGTCATGTCTGTGCACTAATTATGAGGCTACAACCTGCAGACTCACACACTTACTGTATAAATCATTGTTCTAGTTGTTTCCACCTGTTTTTCGTCTTTATACTAAGAAATGTTAACTGGCTACTGGCTGCAGATTCATGTTTAACCCACAGACAAAAACCTAAGTTACTGAATGTTTCACTAAAATATTCATGACAACATATTTCATTTGTTTTCTGACAAATATCTGATCTTGCTGTACAATGTGCAGCTGTAGTGACTAATAGTAGGTTTAGTAAACCTTTTTATGGTTATGTTTAGGCAGTGGTAGGGCTGGGCTATTATTAGGGGTAAGACCGTGGTGTAGTTTAATACAGAAAAAGTGACAATCACTCTAGATACAATGTCCTAATTAATATTTAATTAAAACCAGATTTTTTCCCCCCAAAACTTTAACTGAAGTGCTTTTGTTGCCTAAACCCATGAATGCATAATAGAAAAATAAGCACCTGGGTACAGATCGGTAAAAGCCCCCCTCCTGCATTGGTGAATAGACTCCCAGACTGACAGAGACACAATAATGTGGTTTGTTGTCATTTTTGCCTCTTTATTGTCATTGTTTTGTCTTCTTGTGGTATTTTGTGTCTCTTTGTTGTCATTTTTCATCTCTTTGTGGTTGTTTGTTTTCTCTGTGGTTATTTTGGTCCTCTTTGTTGCCAATTGTGTCTTTTTGTTCTCATTTTGTGTCTTTTTGGTCTCATGGTGTCTGATTGTGGTCATTTTGCATGCCTTTATGGTCATTTTGAGTCTCTTTGTAATTGTTTTGCTTCTCCTTATGGTCACTTTGTGCCCAGACCGCTCTGTCGTCTGGGCCTGTGCTGTTTGGTAATCCATTTATGCCTAAACCTAACCACGTCTGCCAGGATGTGACACCTGAGTTCTAGTGTCACATTCCTGCACTTTGTACATCCACTCTCCCAGCAACTCTGGTGCAATTCATAAATGTTGCAGTTGCCGTTCAGATTTGCCTCTGGACATAATCAAGCCAGTGATTACATTTGCCGCCACAACCTAGTATGGAAAACAGTTTATTAATGTCATTTTTAGCAGAGCAGGTTGAGACATGAGACTGAAATTGAGCTTTACTAAAATGTTGAACTATTCCTTTAATGTTGAGTTGAACTTCCTTAAACCATGAAATGCTTTAGAGTAATCACTTGAACCCATCAAATGTCCTTTTTTTGTTTTCTCAGTGTGATGGTGCCAGACTAAGACAGACACAATCAATAGACCATCAGACAGGTTAAAGGTAGATAGGTTAAAAGGTGAGAGGTCGTAGACAAAGCAAGCCTCTCCCTCTCTGCTCAGCAAATATCTGTTTTCCAGAAATTTTTTTCTCCTCAAGCAGAGGATGTGTGTGTGTGAGTCTGTGTGTGAGTCTGTGTGTGAGTCTGTGTGTGAGTCTGTGTGTGAGTCTGTGTGTCAGTCTGTGTGTGAGTCTGTGTGTGTGTTAGAGAGAGAGAGAGAGAGAGAGAGAGAGAGAGAGAGAGAGAGAGAGGAGTAATTGTTTCATTTCAGGCTTATTTGACCCAGTTTAGATATTTAAATCAGGTGTGTCTGAAACAAAGCTGATCACTGCATGTCTGATTTAAATGAATATATTTAAAATAGTCCTGCATCCTGAAATAATCACAGTGCTGCATGCTGCATGTTTACGTGTCTCATCCTGTGCTGTGGAGCTGCTATTCCAGTCATTCAGGCGTGTGTGTGTCTTCAGAAGTAGGCCATGCAGGAGCGTCTCTATGTGTCAGTGGAATCAGAGACACACTGTGTTTATAACAGTGTGGCTTTCAGTCTGCTTCATGCTTATGTTGCCTGCCACGCCCCCCTCTTCTTCTTCTGCTGCTGCTGCTGCTGCTGNTAAGATGTGTATAAGAGACAGGAGAGAGAGAGAGAGAGAGAGAGAGAGAGAGAGAGAGAGAGAGAGAGAGAGAGAGGTTTGGCAGGTTGTGTGGGTTATTGATCACCACCACCACCCACTTTGTCCAATTGGAAGGAACACCTGAGCCTCTGAGAAATCAGTAAATGACTTTGATAGTGGATGGATCAGTGAAGAAAAAATAGATTATAAGAGGACGTTTGTTTCAGTTAGTGCTTTTGTACACTAACAATCAGCACTTTGATTGTGCTAAGGCTCTCTGCATGTGGTATAAGGCAATAGTGACTGAAGCAATTAACTCAACTGATCTTTTCAGTAACACCTGCAGCACTGGGGGCTCAATCACGTGTTTTTTTTCCAGAATGAAACTGCTAATTGTCTTGTTATGTGGTCCTAGTGTGTTAAAGTCTTTATCCTGTAAGTTCACAGCCTCGTCCCATCTCCAGTCTCTTCGCATTGTGTGCTTATTGCCTTTATCAATCTACTGGAGCCCAGAACAAAGACCTTCGTGTTCAAACAGCAATTACTCTCTCATCTCCTGAGGCATCAGCACAGGCCTAATTGGATTTAAATGAACCCCCAAATTTCCCTTTGTTACAGCAAATAATATGCAAGGCTTTTTAATTAAGATCCGATACAAGCCCACGTGGAGGGTCCGTTGTTGCTTTCATGTCCTGCTCTTCAAATAGAGGTTTGGGCTTGCATAGCGGACAGTTAGGTGCAGAGTTTGGCTCAGTGGGAGTTTTCATGTGGCGGTACTGTGTGCGTGTGTGTGTGTGTTGTGGGGGGATGTTGTCTATCAAGAGAGGTGGATCAGTTAATTAAAAAAGCTTTAATATGATTGACCAACTTCTTTCAGAAATCTGAAGTCACAAGAGGTTTTTGTCTCTTGTGTATTTGTGTAGTCTGTCTTTTTAACGCAGGGAAGGAGCTTGATTTCCTCTTGGAGCATATTATATATTACAGTTTTTAGTTGTGTATATAAACATAATTATTATATGGCACACACCTCAAAGCCCATTTGTTCCTACTAAAGACAAAAAGCTTTAAAATCAAGGACCAAATAGAAAGTTTTTATTTATCCTTCAAAACAGCTCAGTAATTTCCTAAAATAACTGGTCATTCTATCTTTTAATTAACATTACTATTAAAATGCCTAAATAGTGTATTTATATTTTCAGATTAATATATTTCAGGATTAACTAAATTTGGGAGCAAAGTGAGTTGTTCCACCATAGACTGGTTTAAGTGGAATTGACTGAATGTAAACTACAATTCCTGTCTTCTATAATAAAAGTAAATGTCAGAGTGCAATATATTAGGCTTTGGCTCCTTAGACAGTGCTTGATAGCAGGAAAAGAAATAATTGTCTACTTTGGTCTTTGGTTAAATTTATTGACATTAAAAACAATAGTGGCTATCACCAGCTTGACTCTTGACTCAGCATTAAATTCGAGCATAACGTCCCATTGACATCAAAAGCTCTCACAGTACATCTCATGATGCTCACTGGTTGGACCAGTGTTCATTCCCACGAGTATGTGTACCTCAGGCATCCTTTAAAGTTGTGGCATATGTCTAACAGATGCTCAAGCACAAAGAATCCTTTGCCTTTGGCATAGGTGTACAGACAGAGAGATGTGCTGAGTCTGCAAGCAGAGGTGTCAGCCTTTACACTTGGACTGTGTAATGACAGTGATCATTTGCTGCTTAAAAAGTGATTCGACTGCAGCTAAAGAACGTTCACTTAATGGATCAGTATTGTAAGATTGATTGATTGATCTGCTGCTCCTGTAGTGTGGGCAGGAAGTCATCAGTCAGCCAGTTGCTATCATGAATCATTCAACCTTCATTACTTTGTTGAGTCAGCTTTAGCCAATCACATTGAGAGATTTGGGAGCGGAGAAGTGTGACACTAAATTTGGGATTACATTTTCTTTTGCTGTCATTGTGCTTAGTGTGCTCTCCAGGTTGACTGTAAACTTGGGTTCAATGTCACTGTAAAGCCACAGCTCAGCTGAAGTATCAAGTTTAAAGTATGGATTGAATTTTCTCATGCTTCAGTGAATTAGCAGAAGAAATGATGATGGATGATTGAAGAGAAGGGAAATCATCTTTTCATTTGCTGATAGCAGAACCTCCTTTTTCCTGTTACTGCATAGTTTAGGTCATTTCCATTACCTCAGCTGAGAGTTTGGAAGATAATGGTAGAAAGTGCTGAATGGAATACATATTCACAATCCGTTTTTCTAATGTGTGATTGCTCATTTTCTTTCTTTCTTTCTTTCTTTTTTTTTCTTTTTTAAAAGTGGAGGAAATATTAGGTTAAGCTAAGAAAATATTAGGTTGACTGCAAATGGAGAGCAGTGTCAAAATTTGCCATTTTTCTTCACAGCGGTGTTACTTCATTAGATGTGCAAGCAAATTTATATTCACAGCTCACGCCCGTGGTAACATTATAGATTTTAAGAGCAAATGCAATTACAAATATCACTTTATATATATCCTGGCTGTGTGGGTATAACTGCATATAGGTGTTTGTAGTGAAAAAGATGGAGCTTTAGGTTTTTTGGGTTGCTTTGCAGCTACAGAGAAGATTGTGGAGTTACAGCTGCAACTGTGTATTGAGAGGCTGATGAAGAGTGAATGGAGCTGTGAGACTTTCAATCCTTCTCATTTCTCCTTCTTTTCAAGTCCAGAGAATTTGGCTCTTATTCCATAAGGTAAAGTCAAACAGTTCCATGTGGTTTGTGAGTGAATTAATCATGATGATTAATTGGCTTTCAAGTTAAATATCCAGTGAGCGATGTCAGGCTGCCAGACATCAGGCCTAAATTGACAGGCCTTTAAGGAGAAGCAGATTGATTTACACAGCAGCTAATGAATGCCCCTCTGCCCAGAAGGGGAGGCAAGGTAAACAAGTCTTTTCTTTTCCTTCCTCCCATCTGCCTTGTTCGGGTACACTTTACTCTCTGTATTGAACTGTAACCTGGTTGAGATTCTGAGACTTTTTTTTTTTTTTTTGCTTTTTCACCATAATAACAGGTTAGCAGAGAGGAATATGGTTGTTGAAGTTGGAATATGGTGCTGAAAATGTTTTATATTCAAATCACTTGGATAGTTTTCAGAAATAATACCCATGCTCTAAGTGACTGGTAAAGTTGTTGACTGGTTTTTGATTGGCATCTTTGGTTCTGATTGAAATATCTCAGCAGTTACTGGATGGATTGTGGCATTTATGGTCACATGTATGGTTTTAAAAATACCCTTCATAACTATTGAACGGTTTACATTGAAATTTGTTACATATATTCATAGTGCCCAGAGGATGAATCCTCAAATGACTTAATAGCGGTTTTCCTGATTCCACCACCAGCAGAACAAAATTTAAAATTTTTCAAGTCGATATCTCAATATCTATTTGGATAGAGTGACACAAAATAAGAATCACTGAGTAAGAATCGTCCAGGAGGGGCGATAAGCCAAGCTGCCACTAATGTCGACTTTCAAAACGTATTGTCCGGATGTCTTAAAGACAGAATGAAAAATTTGGCAGACAACAACAACTCTGATGGATGTGCAAAGGGGACACCATTGACCAACCAAATGAAACAGACCATTACAGATTTTATTCTAGAGGTCCTCACACAGTCACCAGCATGGTCTGCATGGGCTTCTGAAAGCTGTCACTTTACAACACTGAAATAAATTCTGTTGTATTTCAGCTCTTCTACAGGAGATTTTATAGTTCAGGCTGCTGCGCATGAATCTTTGTGACTTTGATTTAGGAGTTATGTCCAACTGAACATTACACCCATTGTGCTTTGCATTTTGATGTTCTCTGATCTAGTTTAAGGAGCTAGGGAAGACAAAGATTTCTCATCAGCGCTGGCAGGTGTTTTGTTGTAATATCTCATTATACAGAGTGTTGAGATGTGCATTAACTTTCTTCACAGCAGGAGCTCAGACAACAAGATCTCGGTCTGCGGGAGGATGAGGGTCATGTCTGGCTATTGTTGAGACTGACTTGTATATATTTACTGCACACGGTAGAATAAAATGCTCCAAAAAGTTGGGAGAAGAGGCAAATTGGAGGATGTGGTATTTGAAATTCTGCATCTACACAGAAATGATTGTTGTCTGGTTCAGCAGTAGAAAGCAGTAGACTGAAGAAACATTCAGTCATCTTTCACAAAACAATGTAAAATAAAATGTTCCTACTTAACAAGGAGATCTAATTGTTCAGGCATCCCAGTCAGTTCAGATTTACCTACTGTTGTTTCTTCAAAGCTATTGTCCATCTTTGCATAACTGTCAAAGTTTGTGCTGAAATGATTTTCTGAAAAAGATTTGCTTGTTAGGTATTAAAGCAATCTGTGCAGACAGTGTGCATCATCCCTGGTGTCTATTTGTGGATGAATGAAGATTAGAGGTAGTTTTGTTATAGATTTGCTCTGTTATGTCCTCTGTATACTTTTCTTGTTGTCAGAGCATTAGTTTACCTCTGTTTAACCTGCTCTGAGGCCTGTGAGGGGAAAAAATAGCTTCCTGCTTTGCTGTGGGTGTACATTTTTTTTCCAATGTTGGAATACCAGCCATCATTGCTTTGTTGTAGCTATTTATTTGGGGAAGATGCAACATTCAAGCACAAACCTAAAATATATGAGCATCTGGGACGCACTTCAAATCAGTGTGAAAATTAGGTAATAACATTTGATCTACCTTAAAGTCAGCTGTTCACCTTTTAGCTGTTAATGTGCTTTAGAGCTGTGCATGTACACTTTACCAACTTGCTGTTGGTCAGTGCTGAGAACTGGTTGAACTGGACACACAAGTTTATGTAGTTTTACCTCACCAGCCAAGCCACAGATCACAAAGATGCCACTGAAAGGAGCTGCCTTTGACATGCCATTCAAACACTGCTACGGTCTCTCAGTAACTACCAAGTGGTCCAGGTCGGAACAGCTCTTGGTTAGATCACTGCCATGACGGTGGTCAAAGTAAACGATGTCCACTCCCACAGTTAGTTTTTCATTGTTCAAACACACCATCTGTTTTATTGTTTCCTGTAATATTTTGCTGCTCAGATTTCCATGTTGCATCTTCTTGCTGGTGTTGAAAGGTCATGGCTGGTGAAAGGCATAAGCACTAGATGTGTTTTGATGTTCAGTGCTACCTATTCCCTCTTTCTAACCCCCCTGAGCCCCTCTGATCTACTCCTCAGCTCATTAAAACACCCTCTCTACCTCCACATTAGCATCAGAGTCATGGTCAGACTGCTTTGTGTTATAAGGGTGGAAAACAATATCAATAACAACAACAAAAACAATAGTAGCCTTTGGTCCAGGGAGGAGAGGAGGAAAAAGGTCTTTGATAATGCACATCAAAGAGAGACGCTGAAGTAGGCTGTGTTTTCACTGCGTGCATGCCAAGGTCGTCTCTGATCCTGTTCGTGTGGTGTTAGCGCTTGGGGCCAGTCTGATGAATCAAGGTGAGTTGCTGGGTCTGCACGACATTTCCTGAAGGATGGGAAGTCAAACACCAAAGCCTTGTTACAGGTTAAAGTTGTGCCCCTTGATTGACGTTGATTTTCTCTCTCTGCCTCTGTTTGCATGTGAGAGAGTTTGTGTGTGTTTGAAAACCTTGAAATCCAGAACGGTTTCCACACGTTCTTCTTTTTTGTGTTGCACTAATTTGTTAAGGGTGCATTGAAAAGATTTGGGAAGCTGCAGCTTTTCTTCCCTTTTCTTTAAAATTCCTTCACATAGTGTGGTGTAGTTTTGGCTAGAATCAAGACTTGGTTCTCATTTGTCTCATTTATCGTCAATGCATTAATAGAAAATATAAGCTGTTTCATTCAAAATATTTTCTGTTGCAAATTAGTTTTCTAGAAACATAAGTGATAAAGTGACAGGGTTGGAAATGTAGATTATAACTGTACTCCTTTCTCATAAGGAATTCTTTATGAGATGTTTATAAGGTCCTTATAATTATTGGCTTTATCAGTGGTTATAAATAGTATTACTGCTCAATAACAGTTGCTTTTTAAAGAAATGACTCCTGGGTTGCATGATTTGAAAGATCCATTGAACTGTATATATTCCTCCAGATAGCTTTTTAATAATTCATCAGGAAGCTCTCTCATCCAACCTGAAGTTGCAGTTGTAATTCCTAATATGTTGCTAATAAATGTGCTTTGGTCCAGATGCTGTGCAGCTGTTTGCTAGAGGGTATGTGGTTGAGTAGCTCATTGACAGAGTCCTCTGCTGAATTTAAGAGTAAACTAAAGACAAATAACAAATTATAGCAGATAAATGGACTTGTCATAACCTGACGAGCCAAACGTTTGACAAAACAATCAAAGCTCATTTTCTGCTAACTTGCTTTTTTTTTTTTTTTTTTTTTTTTTTTTTTTTTAGAGCTTTTAACCATTTAACATGGTCATCAGATTGTTTGTTCAGTTTTTGACTTGTGACTTAGTTCTGATTTGATCTGTAGCATCTGACTTCTGGTCTGTGTCGATGTAAAAGTGGAGAATTAATATTCATTCCTGTCCTTTTGCAATAGTAGTTTGACCAAACAATCACAATTCAATATCCAAATACAGGTTTCTTTCGGATTTTTGAATCATATTATGCATATATATTACATCTATATATTACATCTATATGGAGGATCATGTTTGTTTGGTTGTTACTCAAATTGATCTTCACAAAACAGCTGTGCAATTGCAAGTTGCCCTTTTTGCATATGAATACACATGGCTTATCAAAGTGGTGCCAGTGGTACCATTTACCACTTAAACTGCCAAACTGAAAATGTGTGCTTGATGAACTTTACATTTACGCTCCCTCAAAAATATGTCTGATATTATCTTTCATAGTCAGTGTCTCAACAGTACTGCACGCAGTCAGTCTTTCTCTATGCTGTCCTTCATTAAAACATTACATGTGTAACTTTAACAAGGATTTAAAATTATTGAACTTTTACACTAAAAATAGCATGTGATAGTAGTTGTACCTCTTGAAGTGTGCAATGGTGATATGAGACTCACTGTGCAGTGAATAAGTGTTAATTCCAAAGCTGCTTGACATCAATAACCTGCTGTGTTTAAAAGTATTCACTATATTTATTTAATAAGAGGCCACAGTAAGATGTGTTGATTGACATTGCTGATCCACACGTTACTACTTGGTGCCGATCAATTCACAGTAACATTGACACGTTCAAGTGTGTTCTCTTTAATTTTTTTTTTTTTTATTACAAAAGTCATTTGTAGTTTTTGTACAATATTCCTGGAATATGTACATTTAAATTATAGAAAAAGATTTTTGTATATTAGAAGTGAACTAATAATCTAAATGGATGTTTTTTTTTTTTTTTGTAACAATGTAACTTTAGGTTATATTTCATGTTAAATAGATTATTTCATTATTTATTTCATTTTCTTTGGTAATTATGTACTGTGACTTTAAGAGAGCACACCTTGCACATTTACCTCAATTAAACTGTGGAACAGTAATCTGTCAAAGACTAGAGTAGCTGTGGATTCGTATGGTTTTCATACCCCGTCCTGTTTAGTTCAATATATTGTACCAAAGAAAGTTCTGTGGATCCGAACTGTTTGGGACATGTGTGGAAACTTTTTTTTTTGTATTTTCCAACATTACAACAGAAGTGGTGAGAGACTCAATGTGGGACTACATTATGTGTAGTCTTGACACGTGTAAGCAATAAATAACAGTGAATAAAAGTTTGTACACCATGAGCCTCTTTGTATACTGTTATTAATGCTGGGGAAATACAAGAGACAAAAGGTAAATGATACTGCCATCATCCATAATTGAATGTAACTATAATGTAACTAATAAATTAAAGTCACTTTCTTATACCTACTAAATTATGATCCATGAAAAGTGGTTTAACAGGACCATAGGACCATGAATCTGAATGCTACAATCCATTCTGCCACTTGTATCAGAAGTCACTTAATATTTCAGTATCTGATACTTCCTTCTCCCACCCCCCCAATCCCACCTGAGAAATCATCTTAACTACAGAGAGCCTTTATAACCACGTGGACCTCAGAGAAATCTGTCCATTCATGAAAGGCTCAGGGCCAGCCAGACTCAGCCAGACCAGCCCTTCAGGGACACCCGCTGTTTGCCTTGGCTCACGGCTCAGCCTGGGTACAGGGCTGCAGTTGTCCGTAGCCACAGGCTGCAGAGCTGCAGGTATTTCCTGACTAAATTTCTCTGTCATACTGTGTGCAGTCGCATTCGAAGGGCGGCAGGGAAACTTTAGAAAGAGAACGTGGATAAAATCTCATTAGATGCCACCGTGGGAAGATACAAATACAACCACAATTGTAGCTATAATGTACTTTTTTTTTTTTTATTTTAGAGCATGAACTTCACTAAAAGCTAAGAGGAAATTAAAAACTCAAAGGCTTCCCTTCCTTTAGCCCAACCATGTCTTATTTTTTTTTGCAGCTATATAAGTACCATATTTTTGTATAGGCCATGACTTTATCTGAATGCACTAAAGCCCAAGAGTCTAATCTTTTATGAATTTCCTTCAGTCTTCTTCTATGATGGCCCAGATGTTGCTCTCCCATGTTTAGTTTAGCATAAATATCCATCATAGACTTCTATGCCATCATTCCAAGAACATCTTTCACCATTATGTTAATGCATATAGACACTTAGAAATGGGTAAATTTCAGACCAACACACACCTGCAAGCACCTGGTTACAGACACAAACACACACACTGAAAAAGAGAGATGAGTAATGTCTTTGTACCATCTCCCTGCTGTATTTTCTCTGTGCTGCTTCTTGTCACTTCGGCCCCTTTCAAATTATCCGTTGGGATTAATGAATGTAATTTTCACACATTAACTTCCCCTTGCTCATACATAATGGGCCAGCCCACAACAGTGCTTAACCAGTGCATCTGTCCATTGGGTGTCATTATAGTGTCGCAGCAGGGGTTTGTAATTGACAATTGTTCCTGTGTGGTAAACAGAACTGCCCTCCTTCCTTTCCTCTCCCTCTAGCGTCTCTTTGCTATGAGTAATTCCACCACATCAAGTGCAGTTAAGAAATGGGTGTCTGTCCCAGCAAACTTTTCATGCCTTATGAATCATCTTTAAACTCAGTTATTGACTGAAGAGCAATTTGAAATGTCACATCACAGTGCATTAAGACACATGTTCAAACCTCAGAGATGTCCTATGCCTTTAAATTTGAATATAACTGGTCATGTTTGTCTCATACTCTTCCGTCTCTGTGGATGGGGACTTTGGAAATGGATATACTTTGATCATTTCCCCTCCATATCCTCTGTTTCCCCACTCTCTCTGTAGCCTGACTACCACACTTTGTCTCTCTCTCTCTCTCTCTCTCTTTCTCTCTCTCTCTCTCTCTCTGCTCCATGGCTGCCTCTGCTTCTGATTTAAACACGCAGCAGGGGGTTGTGGGTAGAGAGTCATGCTGTGAAGGATCCCTCTGACTCAGGGAGAGCTGAAGGTCAAACACACTCATGATCAGAACCACAGGATGACACCGAAGAGGTGGAATATAAAGAGTTGGGGGATGAAAGCTGGAGAGATAAGTTCTGTTCTCTCAGCAGTGTTTGCAGTGAAGACGGGCAGTTCAGTACAGTTCATTCTGTAAACACCACATCGTATGGCTCACAGCGAGGGAACATAATGATTTGCCTGGTCTTATAGCCTCTACAACAGAGATGACATGAATCAATAAATACACAGAAAGATTTTAGATGTTCAGAATGACTTGATAAGAGCCAGAGGAAGAGCTCGCTGTACACACTACAGAAACAACACTGTCGTGCTTACAACTAAGTTTTTGTGTTGTCTACCTGTTTTGGGTTTTTTTTCTTCTTCTTAATTAGGCATACTCTTGACTGACAAAGCAAACACAAGTGGAACAAGAGCATGAACACGAGAAAATCATCTGTTTCTTTGAATGGAAAACTCCTGGAGCCCAGATGAAGGTTTTTCCTTTTCTCCTTTGCAATTTTTGTTGGAAGCATTTGCATATTTCAAAAGTCGACCAAAGAAAATAGCCTGGGGGCAGAAATGGCCGATCTGCATATTGAAGACTCAACAGAGGGCGAGGAGTGGGAGACAGAAAGAGGAGGAGGAGGAGAGAGGGAGAAAGAGAAAGAGAGAGACGACATCTCTGTTTAAATGATTTGAAGACGATCTAAAAGAAACAATAATGTCAATTAGCTGACGGTGTCATGCTCATTATGCTGGATTAATTGCAGGATTCACTACAACTAAAACAGCATATTTGCTTAGTTGTCAAGCAGCTCTGAGGAGAGAGAGAGGGAGGGAGAGCAGAGAGAAAAATGTGCATCATAAGAAGGCCTCTTCACCCAGCTTCCTTCATGAATAACAAATAGAGGACCCAGTGCTGTGACCAGCCAGCACAACACATGAAAAACATTACTGCATTCCCTGAGTCGTCTGGTTTTCTCCACAGTGCTTTGGTAGGTTGGAAACATGAGAAACAGTGTGCCGCTTTTGCACAGCTTCTCTACATGTTTTTACTTTGTTTTACTGAATGCAGCTCAACAATTAGCTTTTAGAATAAATTACCACTTCATAATGAAACATTGTTTTCTGAAGCACTTTAACCAAATTATCACTTTCTACTTCATCAAATAAAGGTTTTGTAAGTTGTAACTATGGCTTTGATAATGATTAATAAACAATCCACTAAACCCTAAAAATCCATCTTAAAAGCTATTAATCCCACACTTATCAATGACAAATGGTCATTAGTCATTAATAAAGGGTAATTACAGTAATCAGTTTGCATCAAGTCCATTATAAATTCAGTGTAAATTAAAACTAACATAATTCATAGTTAATTATTATTATTGACTAATTAAGCATCGACTAATTCCTTACAACGATTACAATACCTGGATATTTTATCTGTGCAATAATATTCCTGGCTTAACTTTGATATTGATGCACACCTCTCGTGTTATTTATTATTCTCTCTATATCATACATAACATCTTTTCAAATACTGGATTCCTAAAACCTCAAAGACAATGTAACTGTAACACTATTGAAAAATGTCATTAAAAACAATACAAAACTGAACATGTTTGGGCTCCAGGTGGTAAAAAGACCTCTGGCTTATGTGGTGTAGGGCACTTGCTTTGTGTTTTTATGTTGCTTTTTAACAAATTAATTTGCAAAATTCCCAGCTACTGATTAGCATTTTTCTAAAGATCCTTCCTTAATTGCTAATTATCATTTATAACTAAGTGTCATGCTGGAGGAAGATACACAGCATTTGGGATTTTTCAAAGACTTGCAACACTTAAGTTTTGCTTGTAAATGGCTATAAACTGACCATCAGATAATTCTTTGTCAGCCATTAATTAAGCCATTATTTTTGATTTCTAAACCATTTACAAAGGATGCCTTATCAGGAAGTGGTGATTCTTCAATCTGGTGTCTGTCATTAGAGAATTATTGAATTTCAGTCTCACAGGTTAAAACTGTATGCAGCTAAATTCCAGCGTTTAAACATAACAGATTATTTACTGTTGGAAAATATTGCTTTATAGCTACAGCATGTGATGATAACTAGGACTGAGCTGGGTTGAGTATTAGTGAGTGTCACTGAGCTCTCTGGAGGTGAATCTGAATCCTGCAATAAAAAAAAAGTTGCTGGACACTTTTGAAGGGATGGTGCAGAACACCCTGACCAGTTTCCATGATGCAGACAGAAACAAACAAAATATGAAAAACCTTTTAATTTTACAATTCCTGAGTGTGTCTATTGCAAGTGATACTCTTCTTGCATTAGTCAGTTTATTGTCACCTTTCAGTACTTGAATCCATTTTAAACCTTTTTGTAACTCAGCAGAACCCAGTCATGTCTGTTGTTGTTAACTCATAAGACATATTTCTATTGATAAAGTATTTGAATAACTATTAGCAATTTTCAACATTAACTATATCCTGAAATCTGATAAACCTAAAAACAACATGATAATTGAACATGGGTGGATTTAACTGTTAAGAAAAACGACTCATTCAGTTCATTATGCAGGTTGGTAAAATACATTTTTATGGCTATCTTTTACCTTTTGGGTAAGATCCAAGGCAAATCCGTTGAAAAAACATAAATTAACACATTTATTGAACTGCACCTGGCTCTTTCCTCCCGCCACAAAACTTCTCAGTATCAGGCCCTTAAAACCGAGGCAAACCCGAGGTAGAAAACTCCCCACTATACGTTTATTTAACAGGCCATCCATTAACTGTCTTAGCATTGAAACATCCCACCGAAACTGGTGTTTTCTGTGGATGAAAAAAACCCAAACTGCTGGCTGGTTTTGTGCACCTTCAGAGCTCGCCAGAGCGGCGCGTCACGCCACTGTGGCCTTTCCTTTACCATATGAAAAGGAGAGCGCATTAAGATGCAAGAGGCGTACAAACCCCCTGTTTACCCAAAGCCGACTTGAGTATCCTTGACACAGGCCTCGCTGCACTGCGTTATTATAAAAGAGATAATTCACAACTGTAAGACATTATTTTGTCGGGTATAACAAACTTGAATGACTTCATAACCTCCACTGGTTAAAGAAGTGCAATGATAATAATAATTAATGATAAATATTACATTCATTAACTCAATAGGCTGTTTTATAAGACGTGTTTTTATGTTGAAGGCTTAAATTCTCTTTATTCTCAGATAATGGATGCTCTGCGCGTGCGTAAAGATACAGACCATTCAGTGCCCCTATTTTTTTTATTGCAATATTTTCTAGCATACTGTTGCTTTTTCGTGCAGCAAGAACTTTGTGCACCCGAGGCTGGACTGCGAGACGCACCAGCTCCTCTCCGGCTGTGCGTCCAATCAGCGGGAGCTTTGCAGAGTCTTGCAGTTGTAATTGGATGGAGATGGAGGGGGAATGCGCAGCCTTGGCACAACGTAAACACATGCTCGTCTCCCTCGCTCCGTAGAGGACGCGCCGGATAGAGCAAATAGAGTGAGCGAAACAAGTGAGAGGACCGCAGAGGCTTGAAAGGTCTTTTCTGTCACTATCATTTAATCGCATTCAAAACCTTAATACCGGAGAACCCAGTTACATGTGAGCGGTGTAACAGCTCATCAGTTTGGCTCGGAACAAAGGTGTTCTTCCATCTCACCGGGTCTGTGGATTACGCACGACGGAGCTCACGGGACAGACAAAAGTTTTGAAAACTACCTTTTTGTGGCACAGGACTGCGCCTTAATTGTTTTTGTTCACAGCACAAGCTTCTATGTAACTAAAATTATCACCTAAACGTCCATGGAGTGATTTGACACGTCTTTTTTTTACCACTCGCGCAAAAAAAAAAAATTGGCTCATGCTGGTATAGACTGACTTTATTTAGGCTATGGATTAGAATAAAGTGGGACTTTAATCAAACCCCAGAAGAGAGAAATACGTAGAACGATATATGCTTTGGGGAATGGCAACAGCCACCTCGAGTCCGTACCTAGCCAGCAGCAGGATCTTATCCGGCCCGGTCCTTCACTCTGATCGGAGGGGTGGTGGCATGCAGCCGGGCAGCCCCGCTGTGACCACAGTTTCTAGTGGATACAGAGGGGACCCGTCAGTTAAGATGGTGCAGAGTGACTTCATGCAGGGAGCTATGGTGGCGAGCAACGGGGGCCACATGCTAAGCCATGCTCACCAGTGGATGACATCTTTGCCTCACGCAGCAGCCGCAGCAGCCGCAGCCGCGGTAGCAGCAGTCGAGGCCGGCTCTCCGTGGCCCCCCAGCTCCCAGCCGCAAGAAGTGAAGAGAAACGGCGGCAGGGAGGACCTCCACTCCGGCTCTGCTCTGCACCACAGGTCCCCACACCTGGGACCCCATCAAACGCACCCGGGCAGTTGGGGAGGCACCTCCGCAGCGCACATCAGCATCACAGAGGGGCAGCAGCAGCAACAGCAGCAACAGCAGCAGCAGCAGCAGCAGCAGCAACAGCCCCTCATTTACTCCCAGCCAGGCGGGTTTACCGTCAACGGGATGCTCAGTTCACACGCCGGACAGAGCCTCATGCACCCGGGGCTGGTGCGCGGAGAGTCCCCAGAGCTGGACCACAGCCGCCAGCATCATCACCATCACCACCATAATCACCACACGCACCTTCACCAGCACCACGGTGTGAACCACGAGCCGCACTCAGACGAGGACACCCCGACCTCCGATGACTTGGAGCATTTCGCCAAACAGTTCAAACAGCGGCGGATCAAGCTCGGTTTCACGCAGGCAGATGTGGGCTTAGCTTTGGGAACCCTGTACGGCAACGTGTTCTCACAGACCACCATCTGCAGGTTCGAGGCTCTTCAGCTGAGCTTTAAGAACATGTGCAAGCTGAAACCTCTGCTCAACAAATGGTTGGAGGAGGCCGACTCTACAACAGGGAGCCCGACCAGCATCGATAAGATCGCCACCCAGGGCAGGAAGAGGAAAAAGCGCACATCCATCGAGGTGAGCGTAAAAGGCGCGTTGGAGAGCCACTTCCTCAAGTGTCCCAAACCCTCCGCGCAGGAGATCAACTCTCTGGCGGACACTCTGCAGCTGGAGAAGGAGGTGGTCAGGGTCTGGTTCTGCAACCGCAGGCAGAAAGAGAAGCGCATGACGCCACCTGGACTCCCACGTACCCCGGAGGACACATACTCACAGGTGGGCAGCATGGGTCCTGACACACCGTCACCCTCCATAGACTGCAAGAGGATGTACAGCGACACGTGAAAATAACTTAAAATGACTGAGAAGAAATCTGAACAACGTGAATTGTTAATAGATTTTTAGAGACACGTTTCCCTGAACGACTAGAGTATTTGGTAACTTTTCTTACAGTACATATGTCCGTTGATCCACAATAATGTTAAGTGTGTGTGCATTTCAGAGCAGGACAGATGTCTACTTTTATGCATTTTCAGTATTTTTCTGCACTACGTATCAGCCTTTGGGACGGAAAATTAAAAGCTCAACTGAAATTTGAATAGAAAACATTTTTTAAGTCTTATAAAGGCCATTTCCACTGAAAAGTCACAGCCTACAGAGAAAAAAACAAACACTTTACAGCTCCTTACATATCTCTGTGCTGTTAGAAATAAAGGTTCCCTTGTAATGCTGCAGATTTTAATGTCCCACAGACTAGACTGGGCTGTAACTTAAGTTTTTTTTTTTTTTTTTTATGGAAGACATTGATTTAATGCGCTTTATTCAGCATCAAGTTGTTTGTAATGAGCAATAATTATCCTCCTTTAAAGGTGTTTCTTATGTGTGTTGTGTGCAGTTCAGTGCATTTATGTTGTTACACAGTTTAAGATGGTTGAAGAGCATCGTGTTTTCCTCCATAAGAAACGTCATTTTCTTCTTGTTTTGAAATTAGCCAACATTCCCCTAAGTTAATGTACGAGTAAGTCTGCTGTGTATTCTTGTGTGATGATTTGGAGTATTTATTTTTTCCACTGTGTTTATTTTCATCGAATAGACTAATTATTTAATAAATCTCACATAAGGGAAATTTGTGTTCATATATCTGAGATGGCCATAATTATTATTAGTTTCACTGGACACACACACACACACACACACACACACACACACACACACACACACAGACAGACAAACATCATCTCATGAGTTACATGAGAAAGTCAAAAAGGCATAAAATGAAAGTCTTTTTTAAATAGTCATGCACTCTGCTTGGGCTGTCTTGTTAACTGATCGATTAGTTGATTGACAGACAATTCCTCAAGGACTACTCTGATAATAGATCAATTGTTTAATCACAAATGCCAAACTTTTACTCTATGATGCAAAGGTTTGATGTTTTTCTTTCCCAGTTAACTTGAGCTACGGGGGAATTACAAAAGGCATTTTCACTTTTTTTTTTTTTGGTTGTCGTTTTATAGACGAAACAAATTGAGAAAATAACTGTCAGATTTATTAATAATTGAAATATTTGCAGTTGTAGCCATAGCAGCTTAATTATTTTAACGAGTCCCAATATTTACTGTAACATAAACTAAAATATCTGTCACTATCCAACACCATTACCCAGTTTTTATATCGCCCACTTGAAAGAAGCTCTGTTGACTGTATAGAAAGTGATTAAACACGTCACATAAGCCTTTTCCTGAAATAATCTTCTACATATTTGTGTGGTATACTGCGTATCAGTCCAACCACATACATCCTGTGGCAGTGCTGTGGACTGCAGCTCTGTGGAACGCAGCCAACAGAGGTCGGCTATCCCAGCTGGCAGTTCACCTCGGCAGCGGTTGCCAAGGTGACAGCGAGATGGAGTGACACGAGGCAGCAGATCTTTTGCCACAGTTGATGGGTTTGGCAGATAGGCAACGAGAAGCTTGGGACGCTGGCTCTGAAAAACAATCTGTGTTTCTTCTCTCCATCTCTGATCCATGCCCACGGATACACAATGACGCACAATAACAAATGCATGCAGAAACATACACATACTTTTGCTGATGTTACAGAACAATAATCTAATTGGTAACAATGGCGAGAGTCAGAGAGACAGTCAAGGGGAAGCTGTAGTTGCAGTGAATCTGGGAGGGAGGTCAAAGGTCCTCTGGTAGGCTTCAGCAGCTGCTGACAAACCAGACAGAAAACCGGAGAATAAACATAAACCTGGAAGTTAATGCATCACTGCAACTGTTACATTTTCAATTACAACCTGTGTATGTGTTTTTCGAATACAGTCTTATGAAAACAAATGGGTGACTGGTACACACATTTTTAGTAACTGTTATTCTAAACTTGATCTGTGATTAAGTTATTATTTTCAGTTTCTGTCCTGTAATGCTGTGACCATAACCTAAAAAAATTTATTAAAACACATTTAGGCAGTTACACAAATGTGTCAAAAAGTCTGCAAGGTTGTGTGTGTGTGTGTGGATGGGTGGTTGTGTGTGTGTTCGCTGAACATTGGCAGGATTTAAAGGAAACTTGGGTCCTGTGGTTATAAATAGTCATCCTGTATGAATGGGTCTTTATACATTAGCCTATACAGCTGTGGTCACTCCAGGTCAATTTTCTACCTAAAGGCTGAAAGGAGACAAGTAGATATGACAAGGACATGTTGATGGTGAAATCAGAGAGGAATCTGCTGCTATTAGTTTAACTCATATGGAAAACCTCACAGATACACACTGAAGGTGTATTTTTCTTAGCTCTGCACAAGTAGACATTTTACACAATTTTTTTCACCAGGCAATAATGATACTGAAAACAAAAACACTTCTTATTGACTTTTGTTGACTGATTATTGCTTCCTTCAGAGAGATGTGATGAGCTTGGCAGAAAGTAACTTGAATTGAAAAAGGACATACACAGGTAGTGAGTCACTGATTGGACTAGCAAAACAAAATGTTCAATGTGCTCTAGTAGTATTATCATCACAGTATCACATAGAGGTGGACAGGTTGTACCACAGCTCACTGTTTTCATTGGTTCTTAACATGATATATTCCCCTCGAGCAGCTAAAGTCTACTGATAAAAACCGAGGGAAAACCTAAGCTTCCAGGATTGCACTGTGATCCCCTCAATGCTTAGTGATGTAAAGATGAGAGATAAGGCTGGAATTGGGGGGATAAGAAGCCCTTTATAGGGATTTTGTCATCACATGTTGCTATAGGTGTCTTTTCTGAATATCAATTCTGGGATCTGAAGCTAGAGGCTGATTATGTTACAGTGTCCAAACCTGAGCCCTCAAAACAGAAGCAAACTCGGTAACAGCTCAGCTCTCATCTCAGAGCATCATGCCTTTGTGCTTGTTTTTGCTCGTACATGTCTGTGCTATTAAAATTTAGTCATAATTGTTTCTTACGTCACTGAAACAGTGGCTGTTTGCAGCTACACACTAAAGATGTGATTACCTCCTTCCATAACAACTGCTAATATAATTGCTCATAATTGCTCTTAAAGCCCTTTTCAGAAGTACATTACATAAAGCAATTATTGCTTGATAATCCCTCCCTTAATGATTGCTGTTTGTGTCTCACAGCTCACAAACAATACACATACACCTGCACCCCCAACAAATTATTTAACAATGGCAAAGTTTTCATCTAGAACTATTTTCACTATGGCTTGCACATTATCAGTCCCCACTGTTTGGTGTTAATTATTTTCACATAGCGGAGATTGGCTAACCACTAAAGTCTAACACTGATTAACACATCATGGTTTCCTCAGTGTGAATTAAACCTTGTGAGACACATGGGCCTAACTCTATACCTGGAGTCAGGAGTGGTGGGCATGAATAAAACAGCCCAAAAGGTGCGTTAGAGGTGGATGTAATGTCAGAGCTGTCTGAGTATATTAAAATGTGTGACTTTTCCCCTCTAAAATGTAACACAATTATCTGTACATGGCTCAGTCAATATTGTTACACATGTGGTTTCTCTCCTGGAATCTGAATATTCTGATTTAGTGGTGAACATTTTTCACGTTGCCTGTGTTTGCTTTGATGGAGTACCAAAGTCTCTCCATCAGGAAGAAATTAAAGCAAACATCTGTGGAATAATGGACAGGGGAATGAATTCTCTCACTAGCGAGCTTGTTGTGTGGGTGCCACTGAACGTGACGAGCATGCATGTGCCAGACCGGTGGAGTGGAACTGGTTTGATGGGCATGTTCAACACATGGGCATGATGCCAATTTAGACAAGCATGCCCATGAAAAGAATCTCAGCCTGCATACTAAGCGTGTGAATGAATTGTGAATGTGTGAAGATTTAAAATACAACAGATTTTCTATATAAATTAATTACAATGTAATTATCAGTGGAAGAACCACAAGTCTCTCTGCATGTCATTTCGCAAAACTCCTCCTTGATTGTAAGTGTTTATTACAATCATGGATATGTGGTGCTGTAAAAACTCCAACTTTAAATTAGTCTGAATTAAAAACAAGAAAAAAAAAAACAAACCCTGGAACCTATAGCTAGAAATACCGAAACATACCAACCAAAGACCAAGTGCATATAAGGGACGATGCTGCCATCTCCTGGACAAAATAATTCACACATTGCTACTGATCCTATGTCAATTCACTATTGTATGTAAAATTATATAATAGGCCTATAAATATATAAAATCTGAATAGCTGTTTTTGAAATTTATTAGTAGCCAAACCTTTTAATACCTGAAAACTGTATACATGCCATGTTAATGCGGACGGGTCTTTAATAAGAATAATACACTACACTAAGTTTCTGTGTGGTTGATTATTCTGCTTCATAGTCTGAGTTGTTTAATTTGTTATGAACTCGCTCTTGTGTTTAAAAGGTCGTATAAACACAGGCTGGGCAGGATTTTATGGCTGGTTCACATTAAGATTATTAGCTGCCACAAAAATGAAATAATGAAATCGCAATTAACTGTAACACATTAAAAAGTTAGTATTAAAGTATAAGGACAGAGAGTTCAACATATAGAGATTCTGAGTGATAAAATGTCACTAACCACAGCAGCTAAATAGACCATTAGTTATTATATCTTCTTATATTATTCTTAACAACATTGACTGTTAATTCTGGTCGTTACAAATTTAATGTCGATATGAGATGAAACAGTAACATTTAGTAGTAGACAGCTCAAGGATTCAATAGGAAACCCAACATAAAAAAATGTCAGCAACCGTAGCTGCTAAACTGGCGATTAAATGTAAAATATCTGGATAAATTATTACAATAAACTATAATATTTTCAATAACATTAGCTGTTGGCTTTGGCCACCACAAATTTGATGTTTAGGTCAAGTGAAAAATGTTTTAAAATATACTTCTAATATGTTGTTAGCTGTATTTTCCTTACTAAATCTAATGGTATAAGGTGAGCTGCCCGGTGCGTTATTTTTATTTTTTGGGTTTTGTGCCACACTGTTCCTTTAAATCAGCGACCACCTGCTCTCTGGCGTCAGCATCATCCGCGGGCGGCACGATGGCGATCGATACGGCAGGGAAGAGCTGGAAGCGGGATATTTTAGGAAAACCTCGGCATGCAGGGGCAGAGGGATGCGCTCCCCGAGCTGGTCGGCTCGACCGAGGACGAGCGTGAAAACCGGTTGCAAGATCCGACCGTCAAGGTAGGCCTGCTGTCTGGTCCATGCTCAAAGATGCATGGGTTAGTTCCTCTTGTCGTCTAATGGAGAGTTAAATCAGGCTTTATGTCTCTGATGCCTGTTGTGCGACTGAAATTTTGCATCGACCTGTTTTGCTTCAGTAGTGATGCGGCTGGCTGAGAGAGAGAGAGAGAGAGAGAGAGAGAGTGTAGTGAAACACAACTGTGGCGGAGAAACATAATCATATGTCAATAGCAGTCTCAATAAAAACACCTTAATGCCATTAATTGTAAACTATGAATAATAAGTAAAAACACAAATGGGTTCTGTTATCTCATATATACACATACTACACCTTGAAACAGCAACAGCCTGGGTGGAGGAGCTGATACTATCATCTCATAGACTGAGATGCAGCTGTATCTGGATAGTATTTCTCATCAAACCCAAAATGAAACCTCGAAAATCAAGAGAACTGTTTAACGTATTTATATTTTCTCAAGGCTGCAGCTCATGTTGCTCAGTAACTGTATTGTCACTCCAGTCACCTGCTCAGTCTGTCCATGAGTTGAACAGCACCCAAGTAAAATGACATTTTTGCAAATCAGCTCATCAGCACTTTGAAATAATTTGTTCTCACTAATTTTGAAAGGTAAATGTATTAGAATTCAGATTGAAGCATTTTATTATCTATATGTTTATCTTGTTTTTTTTATGATTTAGCCATTCGTTTTAGGTTTCCTTCTCATGCCTTTGTCTTCACTTTTGTTTTATTCCTTCATTTGACATAATAAATGTCAAGAAATATTCTTAAACAGTTTGAGCGTGACTTTAACACCTGTGTCCTGAGTCATAAGTGTTGAAGCCTGTGACACAGAAAATATTTTGTCATAGATACTTGTACCGGGGATGAGAGTACAGGCTGCTTGTATCCATGGTACTGCTGACCTTGTTACCTTGGCAACAACCAGCAATGTTATTCAGTGGCCTGTAAGGGATTTTGTGCAAGAATGCAGCTACAATCACAGAAGAGATCGTTCCCTTTTACCTGCTTGGATGAATCAGCATGTACCGGGTAACAATACACTGTCATACATACTGTCATGTCATGTAATGTCATATACATATATGTATATGACATTACAGTTAGTTAGACTCAGACCCCTTAACACTGCACAAAACCACCAGGGAATCCACAATCCTTTCTTGCAAAAGGCATTTTGCGAATTTAGAGGAGGAAAACCTTGCATGTAAGAGGAATTTTGTTTAGCTGCTTCAGTTTCAGAGTCCACGTTGGCTCACTGTCACGCCGCCGTGGCTCATTGGGGCAATTGAATAGAAACAAGCAAACGTTAATATTCTGTGCTTTTCTTGCAAATGTCTGTGGTTAAAAATGCCCACTACAGCTGTCCTACTCTCCTTGTCTCCCAGCTCCTCAGTACAGATCCATCTGGGGTGACTATATCTGAGACCTGAACGCCACGATCACCTCAGCACGACAACACTTGCACTGCCCCACCGCTAGGAGCAGCAGGTGGAAACCATAGCAACGGAGGTGTTCTGCCTGTGTGTGTCTGTCTGTGTGTGTGTGTGTGTGTGTGTGTGTGTGTGTGTGTGTGTGTGTCCTGAAGATGCCTCTCTGTTTTGTCAAGGTTGCATCAGAGTCTGAAGTCAAGGAAAGACAGGAAACTATACGATGGGTGTGTACTCTACTGGTGTTGTGTTAATGTGTGTGTTTCTATTCATGTGTGAAACATAACAGCCCAGTTGTTAAACATTAACCTCATTCACACCAGTGACAACACATCTCTGTCTTTTGTGACTGTGTCTCTCACTGTTGTGTGTCTGCGGGTTGGCCATATGTCTTAAAAAACTCCTTCAGCATCACGGGGACGTCATTCCTCCTCTCTGTTTCATATTTATAAGTGTCGCTGAGTAATAGATCACTGAGCAGCTGAACTCCTCTGACTATCTAATGAGACACTCAGTTCTTTAATGGTGATGCCATGTTTACTGCAGCTTGTTAAGAGACTGACAGCACATTAATTCACATCTATCCTGTTAATTTCCCAAAGGTTTCTGTGTTTTTGCTGTTTCACTAAATATTGATGAAAAAGCCTTATGTGGATATTCTTCTGTTTCTTGTCTCAGATATCACCGTGGAAGACCAACTGGTCAAAAACAACTTGATGAGTATACCACAATAATCATGAACCATGCACAGCTTCTTTTGGGTTGATCGCCCCTGATAACAGCTGCTATGGCTTTTTGTAATGAAAGCCTGCTGGAGGAGTGTGACTTAATGCAGCCGGACAATGCAGAGGAAACAGCTGAAAGCCTGCCGTCAGAGGCTGCGACTCCTCTCATATCAGTCACCCTCCGTGTGACCCTGGCAGCCATAATGATTTTCATGATTACTATTGGTTTCCTCGGCAACGCAATTGTTTGTCTGATTGTTTACCAGAAACCTGCCATGCGTTCTGCTATCAATCTCCTCCTTGCTACGTTGGCCTTTTCAGACATTATGCTGTCTCTGCTTTGCATGCCCTTCACTGCCGTCACTGTGGCCACTGCTGACTGGAGCTTTGGGAGCGGGTTCTGCCGAGCCTCCATCATGCTGTACTGGCTGTTTGTCCTGGAAGGAGTGTCCATCCTCCTCATAATCAGTGTGGACCGATTCCTTATCATTGTACAGCGGCAGGACAAGCTGACCCCGCACAGAGCTAAACTTTTGATTGCAGGTTCGTGGGTGTTGAGTCTATGTGTGTCCCTGCCGTCTGTAGTCGGCTGGAGGACAGGTGCCGCCGGTATTGGGGGAACCTGGGCCCCACAGTGTGTGCTGGGATATAGTGAGTCTCTGGCAGACCGTGGATACACTGTGCTGTTGGCAGTCGCTGTTTTCTTTGTACCATTTACTGTCATGCTGTACTCTTACATGTGCATCCTCAATACAGTGCGCCGTAACACCCTGCGCGTCCACAACCACACCAGTGAGCATTCCTGTCTGCCAGCTCTCAACCAAGTCAGCAAAATGAGACTTACTGGGCTGCAGCGTCCCCCTCAGGTCAAAGTGGACATGAGCTTCAAGACACGAGCCTTCACTACCATTCTCATCCTCTTTGTTGGTTTCTCAGTGTGCTGGCTGCCGCACACGGTGGTCAGCCTGCTAGCCGTGTTCAGCCGGCAGTTCTACTACAGCTCAGTCTTCTACCCGATCAGCATAGGCGCTTTGTGGCTCAGCTACCTGAAGACAGTCTTCAACCCCATCATCTACTGCTGGAGGATCAGGAAGTTCAGGGAGGCCTGTCAGGAGTTCATTCCCAAAAGCTGCAGACTGTGTCCCACGGTACCGGGCAGGAGCCGCAGGAGAGTTAGACCCAGTAACATTTATGTGTGCAGTGAGACTCAGTCTGCTGTGTGAAACAAGGAGGACCAGCTTCAGAGGTGCACGAACCCGCAGCTTTAGACACTGATATCAACTGTTCTTGACTCTTTAATCCTCCTCCTAATAAACAGTGAGACTAAAGGTCACCCTAAAAAATTAAGTGGTTGCTCATCAAAAATGAAATTTCGCTCTCAACTTAAAGACAAAATTGGGTCATAAGGTGGTTTTAAAGTACTCAGAGATATGAACAATGACAGTTTTGTGACAACTCCATCTGCTGAGTAAGGTCATGTGACACAGTTGAAAGCTGCAGAGTAACCACTGAAAGGATCCTGTGGTGAGTTCTTTTGTGAAAGGTTAATATTGAACTTTCAGTCTCGAGTTTCAGTGACTTAATTTCACGACCTTAGCAGCATCTGAAACTTACTGCCAGTCCGACAGTTTCATTACCTCCACTGTCCATTTACCTGTTTCATATTTTGTCCCTCAAGTGGTTCATCTATGTGATTCAGTTGCTTTAGACTCTAAACTCAGTGTTTGGTCTTTGAGTATTAGTGGTGATAATTATTTAGTTGTTAGTCATGTGATGAGTCCCCCTCCCCCCCAAAAAAACAACAAAACAAAAAAAGCAGTAACAGCAAAAAACCTTACAGCATTAATGTTCAGTGATGTTCTCAGAGGAAAACTTTTATTTAAACTGAGTTGAATGAAATACATGCAAAATCTAAAACTTATCTGTGGAAAAGTGTTATTTTGGACAATGAGTGTGTCATCAAAGGAGTGTCAGTTATTGAGCTATAAATGTTTACTTGATTGATGAAACAATGTAAATAAAGATAGTTTTGAAATGAAGTTTCACCGACAGACTGGAGAGTTTGAAACAAACACATTAAATCCATATCTGTATTTATATAATACACACTCTCACATACCTGGAGACTGGTCTTGCCAAAGAAAATATTTTTTATAAATGCTATAAAGCAGGAAGATTGTCTTTAATTATTCTGGCAGCTTCAGCCAAACAGAGGAGCTGTTCAGCAGAAAACAGTAGATAGTGCTGTTCTTTCATTGCAAATTAAGTTATCTCAATTTGTCACTGAATTCTCAGCCTCATTGGGAGACTGAATTGACACATTGTTTCACTGTATTCATTCATTCATTCAGTTTGAATTGCTGAACAAATCAGAGATGTTGGCAATGGTCCAGAAGCCTGAAACCAAATTACTAAACTCGAGGTACAGCAACGTGGTTTTGACAAACAACAGGAAATGTGGTCTTAATTTTGAACTGTAGCACTGACTGTAACTTCTGGACCACAGAGAGAAAACAAACAGTGCTAATCAAATATTTTATGAAAGGTGTTGGAAATTTACATTACATTAGACTCCTGTTCACCTGCTGCTTCTCGGGTAAACTGCAGACACTGGGATTTTTACCAAGAAGAAAGCGTTATGTGTAGGAAGGAATTTAAAGAATACAACATGAATTTATGCTCTATACATTTTGCACATGTCAACAACGTGACATCCCACCCATGAGCTCTCTGTCTTAATTTAGATCTCATGTTGGCTTGAACATCACATTACTATCCTAACTGAATCACTTGACTTAGCGTTGGATCTAACATTTGCTCAAATCATGAGAGGCAGCTTTTTTTTCCTTTTTTTTTTTTTTTTTTTGATGTTAACAAAAAAGGTGGAAGGCAAGGCAGGTTTATTTATAGATAGCACTATTCAGCGACAGGGGGATTTAAAGTGCTTTACAGAGGCATGGACATACTACAAAATAAGTCATTGCAAAACAAACAAGGACAGTCAGCGTAGGACCAGGACCATGGTTCTGGTTTGAAAGAAGCTTCCATATGAACTTGGAACCTTAACTAAATGGTCTAAATTCACACACATTAGTGTTACCATAAACAGGTTTTATAAACAATGTCATCCCAGGTACTTCCAATGAAGAAAATCTGGATCCAAGATGTTTTGTAGCCAGCTCATGCATAAGTGGGGGTCATGTGATACCAGGGCCACTTTAATACAATAGATCAATGTTCTGCGTGGGACTTCTGGTTGTACTGAAAGTCTATAATCCTCATATCTGAAAAAAGTTCATCACTGTACTGGAGTTGTGATTGAAGACATTTTTTTGAGAATCCTGTTCTGGCTGATGTGATGAATATACAATATTTCTATGATAGATTGTGATAGTTATTTATCCCTGTCAGGTGACAACACCAACCTGTCGAATATGTCTCTCATTGGTTAACTCATCACATGATTGAAAAGAGGGTTCTCCCGTTACTGACATTGATTTGATTGAGAGAAAGACATGACTGATTGAGTCAAGCCTCCACAAACTTAAACAGATTTTTTTTTTTTTTTTTTTTTTTTATAGTAACTCTAACATCATTCTGTAAACTAGGTTGTGCTATGTTTGACATTGTTTTTTTTATACTCAGATCAATTTGGTGTTTTTTGCCTTTACGTGGCAGTCACCATGAGAGCAGTAGAAACATGAGGAAGAGAGAAGTGGCATGACATTAAATTTACTCATTTGGCAGATCCTTTTATCCAAAGCAATTGTATGTAATAAAAGAGACTGGCCGGAATTGAACCGGAGGAGTTAGGGTTACGTACGTGCAAACTGCTAAGACAATTCAGCTACCAAAGATTTTGTGTTTGAAATCATATTAAAGTCCTGAGCATGACTCCAATCAAGACATAACTATCACTAAAAGTCGTCTTTGTTTAACAACCAGAAAACATCAACCTGGCATCACATGAATGGATGCCCTGAACATGCCTTGGATTTTATTTTTATAGTTGTGGCCATTTTTATCCAATAAAGATCACTCACCATGCAAATTTCAGAGAGCTGAGAACACTGCCCTGTCTCGACACGACAAGAAACTTGACCATGCTTTACATTTACACCCTAGCTGGCAGATTTTTAGAAAATTCAATCTACCTGCAGCAAAAATGTTATATTAATACAAGAACCCCAACATTTTCTTTCAAGCATTAACATATCAGCAGATGAACTAAGTGGCCAACTTGTTGCACTTGTGAGAACACTTGAAAACTATATACACATATATTTTGTGCATTGTGGCAACACTATATTACATATTTAAGTTTATACTGTAAATGACACACATAACCTACATAGCAAAACTTTACAAGAACTTCACAAATAAAACACTTCATATTTGGCTCAATGAATAACATTCAAAGAAATTCCATTTCAGTCTCTGGACTCTGACCACCCACATTGATTGAGGCTTCTTGGCCTTCAGATACCTCGGTACTGAGAACACAGAAGCCTGTCCTTTTCTAAGCACAAACACTTTCTCATATCATACAAGAGATGCAAGCAAAACAACTGGCACCACCTTGATCCTGACCATCAGATCTCTACACCCAAGCAGTTAGACATAAAACCTCAACTCAAAACAGCCTTTTTGCATAAATCCTAACTCCATTATTCAGGTCAATGTTATTGGCCAGGACAAAAACTATTCAGAGAATCATTCACACCATCATTCGCCCTCCACTGACATGATTTAAAAAAAAAAAAAAAAAAAAAGCTATGAAGGAAGTAGCACATTAACACTTGCACATATTTGCAGTGTTGTCTATATTTTTGCCTGAGCCTATAAACCTGTGTGAGCCAGGTCAAAGGTAAATTTCCATCACCTTGTGATTTATGGAAATAAATATTCTGACTCTGATTCTAAATATGCAGTTATTGTGATTTTAAACGTTTCTGTTATATATATATATATATATATA
>CM076658.1:8824688-8845877 GCA_038496675.1 Rachycentron canadum
TATAAGAGACAGATATATATATATATATATATATATATATATTATAAATTTGGACTATTGATCGTCCATGCTTGAAATCAATAAAGTAACTTAGAAAACAAAAACACATGAAGAGAATAGATTAATAGGTGCAACATGATTCCCCAGGTCAGATCAATGTATTTAAACTGGTAAACATGCAGTCTGTGATTTTAGTGAGTTAAATCAGCATCACTCTGTATCATCCATCAAGAGACGGGGAAGGACAACAATAAACAAAAACAACAGCAACAAAAAGATACACAGCACACGCTGAGCTCGCACTGTGAAATGTCTATTGCAAATTATTATGTCTCACATCCAGACAATAATATTAACAATAATAATCCATGCGAGGCTGCTCACTGTGATAGACACCATCATCATCATTATCGCTGGTGATGTTGTTGTGGCGCGGTGCATGTCGGGAACACAGGAGCTGTCAAGTATGGCGACTTCCACGGGACGAGGAGGAAAGGCTGTCAGCTCTTCGGATGTGGATGTCTTGCTTCACCCCGAGCTGCTGTCTCAAGACTTCATGCAGCTCATTTTGAGTGAGGTGAGTGAAAGCGCCCAGAGAATCATGGGAAATGTCGTTCACCGAGGAGATAAATGAGTAATACTGTAGTGTTAGCATGTCGGCTAAACCCGCAGCGGGATACAGAGCATCAGACGCAGATAAATGTTGAACTGACCGTATTTTTATTTATTTATTTTTTGTGTGTGTGTGTGTCTGAAATAGAAAAATGTCAGCACCAGAGACTGTGGGGGTCGGGACCGGCTCACAGACCTCTACCTCCGGCATGTCATCCCTCTGCCGCAGAGGACTTTGCCCAACAGCCGCTGGGGAAGGAGAGTGGAGAAGAGCCGAGGGAGGCAGACACCGGTCGGTCACAGGTCAGGCGGCTAACCCGCTCAACATGATCAGCACTGTGTTTTAATGAGCAGACAGTTAGCACCACGGTGTACGGTGCACTCCAGTAAAACCAGTATTTCCACAAACCACATCCCATAAGCTAGTTAAACACAAGTCAGGCAGTCAGGTGAGACCCTGGGTCACCATGTTGATCACCGGGGTCACAGCTACCTGCTACTACTGTAACTGTAAGTTCAAAGCCTCAACTTTAGCCTGACTAGGTACAAAAGCATTTAGTTAAATTACAGGATCCGGGGCCTCGTTTTTATCTATAATTGTTGCATATACACACATGTGACACTTGGAGAGACAGAACCTGATGAGAGAACATGTGAGACGGTAGAAACTGGTGATGGGTCAGTGGTGAAGTGAAGACAGATTTTGTGACGGTCCTTGTCATACTTTTTATTTCACGTCTTACTAAACTAAAATTAATTCACTCCCTTGATCATAAATATTCGGGTCAGCAGTGTGACATTACGTTTGTGCTTGGTGCCGTTTACATCTATGAGCTGCTCTGCTTACATCAGCTACTGGCTCATCACTGCCTTCACAATCCTTAGTAGTGATGACGCTTTTGATGTTCGCTCGAAAGTGAAGGTCCTGATTCACTATCCCATCAGCCGCAGTGAATCATCAGTTGTTTACTGGAAAACAGTGCGTTGGTAGATTCTTAAAAGATTTTTAACACGACTGTGCATATTTCATCATTTTCATCATTTTGTGCAAAATAACTGCAGTGAACCCATGGCCATGCCACGAGGGGAAGAGGGTGCATGGAGACTTCATCACTTCCACTCATATGTTGACTATGGAAATGAGACCAACAACTTTTATACAGCATACAGTGTTTACTTCTTGGCTGGCATCTTATACACAGTTTTATGAACTAGGTCCCTGTTGTTAGTGTTCAGCTGGCTGTAGAGCCACTGGTTGTTATAATAAATAAGTCAGATTTTATTGAATTCTATGTGAAAATGACCCTACTTCTCACTTGAATTATTAGCTCAGTAAACATTTTCCTAATGAATTTATGGCCTCAGTCTCTAGTTTCAAGTCTTCTTCAATACAAAATGATGTTCATTTTTTAAATTGGAAAATAGACTATAAAGCAGGCTGTGAATTAGATGTGGCTATCATGTGATTGACTGTGACAGACTGTACCACACATGGTGACCCACCTGACAATCAGGATAGAGTACCGATCTGGTCAGGTCACTCCTACTCACTCCTACTTAGCTCTACCCTCCTCCTCCATCCAATCTGGTTTCTTTCTTCGAACAAACAAACAAAAAAAAAACGAGATGGTGACGGCCAAACTCTTAACCTCATTTGGACATTGGTCACGTGACATAAAAAAAAACAAAACAAAAATAATAAATAATTCAAAGAAGTGTTTCCACAATATGCTATCTGTGCAAACAGCATTTTGCTATGTACCGTTGCAGAACCTGACTGTCCTTGGTCTGATACTTATCTTCAGTCTTGATCACAAAATAAATTTACTTTTCTCTGTGCAGTCACATGTCTGCTAATTGAAGAATGTAGAATGTAAAAAGGGAAAGAGACCAGCAAAACATGAATAAAAGTTTTGGTGGTGATTTTAGCGGGTTTTATGTGGGTGTGCCCGCATCAACTCAAGTGATAAAAATATAGCAGAACACGGGGGTGCTGTGCTGTTTATCTGTTTCGAGCAGGTGGGCAGCAGACAGTATGAATCACATTCATTGGCCATTTTTGAAACTAAAACTGCAATACTTCACTGGTTTGGCAATTGGCCCCACCTCCCACTGCAACATACAGCAAGTCACCAAAATACCAAAGTAGCATAGGGAGCTAGGGAGTAATCTCAGTGTGCCTCTTAAAAAATACCAGTGCAGAGCTGCTCACCTGCATGAAGATAGAGTTCTTACTATCAATAATAAATGTTTAAGCTGTTTGCACGTGCAATTGATTATTATCATTATTGTTGTCATTTTGTTTGCTTCTAGTTCCAGTAATGACCACAATAGGAAAAGGCCTCTGATCGTGTTTGATGGCAGTTCCTCTCATTCTGGCCCACTAAAAGTGAGAAAACCAGAGGGAAGCACGGTACCAACAGGAATCACTGAAAGGTTAAAACCCCCTCCAGCTGCAAACCTGTCCAACCCCATCCGCAAGCTATCTGGCAACAACTCTTCCTCATCTGTTCATCACAGTCCTGACCCCACAAATCTCAAACGAGAAGCAAACAGCTCGGTAGGAACTTTTTCTGTCACCTCAGTTATACAATACACTCAGATTTACTGCGTTACTCAAGAAAAATGTGCATATCTTCTTAGAGATAAAATCTCAGTTCTGTGCAAAACATAAAACTTTAAATAGCAACAATTATAATCCATCATTTAATAACTCATTGATATTGGTATATTTGTAATACTTGTTGTGTCGTCTTCCATCACTTCAGGATACGCCAAAGTCTCCAGAGGTGAAGAAAAAGATCCAGCATGTGACATGGCCCTGACTCACACAGACCTGATTAGAGCTCAGGCTCTGGTGGACAGATTGCGCTCCTCCCGTCACTGAACACCCAACTGTTGTTGCCCACCACCTTTGTTCTTTTCACACTAATTGCATTGCAGAAAGAGGCAGGAACCCTTTCACCTGTGAAATGGCCACCTCCCTTCTTTCGGTCAGTTCAGACAGGAATGGGTGGTGCTCTGAGGATTCTCCTGCTTTTGACATCACAGGCCTCCTTGTAGCTTTCCAAAACCTCAAGTGCCCTTACCATCGATTATCTTCAACTCCAGAATGCCATTTAAGAAGTTATGGTTCTCCGTATTATGTTTCTCTTAATTAATGGGTTTTGGCAATAGGGCCTAGAGTACTGGTTTGCAACAGTGTAAGGTTGAATTTCTTGGATTGGTTTTTCTTAAAAATGATTAAAAGAGAAGCTAAAGAATCTCTGATTATCAGATGCTGGATGTATCCAAGAGAGAGAGAGATTGTGATTGTTTTTAAGAAATTTCATGCCAATTTTTTTCTCTGGCTGGTTCATACACATACCACAGCTTATGCTGAACATAGCATTTGAAAAGGTGTGTGCTCAGTTTTCAAAGTGTTGAGGGTTTTTAAATATTAGTGTAGTGTGGTATTCATTACGCAAAGAAAAAAGTATTTTCTTGGACAGATGGATCATAATCTACTGCTAAGCAGCTACTCTGACACAGATAAAGCAGGTTATTTGCATTCATACATGTAAATATGACATTTTAATAATTCAGGAAAAGAAAGGAATATGGACTTAAGACAATAAAGTCTTGTTGAAGAAGATTTATTTGAAAATGTGGATGAATTGACTCAGTGACTGCTCTGTTTGAAATTGACAAGAGTTTATCAGAAAAACAAACAAGTTTCGCAAAGAATTTTGAATCCACTGTCAAATGAAGTGAGATATTTGTAGCAACAGTTTTTTAAAATAAAATATCCAATACAATTAAGTTTTGTTGAATTAATTGCAATAGAGTCAAAAGTCAACACCTTTGGTTGATATGCTTATTGTAATATATATTACATAATGTACTTTAAAGTGAATATTAAGAGTTTTGTAGTTTAAAAAAATTAAGGAAATTAAATTTTCAAGGGGTGTCGATCCAGCAATCAGCAATATGTTATGTTTGGCACCTAAATGGTGCCAAAAGAAAAGTTTTGTTTTTTTAATTCACAATTGTGAAAAGTATGTAATTTCATGCACAACTACAATTATTAGCATTTATAGGAGTAAAGATATATATGAATATTATATTTATCTAGTTATAGCAGAATTCAATTCACAAAACTCAAACTAATTACAACATCAAGCTAATCCATGCCCAAAGCAGTAATTATTACATGTCAAAGTCTGAATTAATATTGGAGATTTATTTCAAAAATGTTTATAGTGTCTATGTAAACATGTTGCTCTTTCATAAGCAAATGTCTTTACATTCATGCTAACAGTTATTTTATTAGTAAGGACTTTTTCTCAAAGAATTAAAATTTAACTTAAATTTTCTGCATTCAAATAACATTCTTAGTTAGTTTATATTTCATGTCATAAAACAATGTACATACATAGTAATGCTTGATAGTAAAGATGCTATGCTCTGTGCTCAGATAGTATTTATTTTCTCATTTTTTGATCATCATATTAGCGTCTGATAAGATGTATCCGTCACCCGTCAGACTGAATTACATGTCCTTGCCACACTCTGGGCAGAGGATGTCATCACGCTCAGTGAGAAATCCACGCCCAACCAGGGACACGGAGCACTTCTTACAGTTGAAGCAGTCATTGTGCCACTGGCGCTCCTCAAAGGAAATGTACTTGCTACCTCCAAGGCCTGAAAATTAAAATCAAGTGTAAGTTCAGGCATCAGAGAAATAGAGGATAATTTTTAGACTGAGGCAGAGCAGTACTTAATGGTTACCACTAATGGGGGTGGTGCAGGAGGCGCACTTCTTGGCATAAAGGTTGCAGAAGCAGTTGAGACAGTAAGCAAAGTCGTCTCTAGAGGTAAACCTCTGGCCAGTCAGCTGCTGCTTGCAGCTAGTGCACAGGAAGCAGTCCTTATGCCAGGGCTGGTCACGGTAGGTCACCCCGCCAGTGGTGATGGGCTAATAGGAGGAAATCATCACACAGGTGTAATCATCACTAAAGAGGTGAATAATTTTGCTTTGGGAATCAGTTACAAGTAACTTCATGAATCGGGACTCCTACCTTCTTGCAGTGCACACATTGCATGGCAAACTGCTTCTCATAGCAGGGCACACAGAAGTTATGGTTGTCCTTAGGGATGAAGCTCTTGGTGCCAATGGGCTGCTGGCATCTCTGGCAGGTGAAGCAGGTCTCATGCCAGCTGTTCCCCTTGTGCTCCATTTTCCTGGAGCCTTCAGAGAAACATAAGGTCATGGGATGAATGGAGTTTAAAGGATGCAAAGAAAACAAACGAGACCAAAACCAAACCCATTTTGTCCAGAAACAGTAAATGTTTAATTATGTTTTTGCTTCTTTAGGGTTTGTTATTTTCGTCCTCAGAGTTCATCATAATGTGATGCTCCCCTGATGTCCTAGTAGCATCTATATTTCCTAGAAGCCTACTTCACACTTTGATACATAATCGTATGGTGAATATTGTTTGGAAATAGATAGTTTAGAGGAAGGGGCTTTGTTATTAACTCCCTAATAACAATTTGAAATGTCCTTGGGTAATGTTTCACTCACCACATCTGCAGTTCACACTTGCTCAAACATAATTAGACATAGTTATAGTATATCTCATTCATTCACAAGCAAGGGTGCGATGGAAGCATTTCTGGTGCTTGAAACATCATAGCATTACATTTAACCCAGTTCACGTTGATGAAGCAAAGGCTATTTTCTATCTGTTGCCTCTGAGGGGGCTCAACTTAAACTGGTTGCACTCTCATCAGCTTTTCTACCTGGCATAATGGTTTTCTTGCAATCATGGCACTTGGAGGAATACTCATTGGAGTAGCACTCGGTGCAGAGGAGCTGTTCATCCTTGGTGGAGAAGGGCTTGTCCACCAGCGAGCGCTTGCACTGGAAGCACTTGAAACAGTCCTCATGCCAGTGGCGGTCCTTGTAGGAAAGATCCTACAAGAGCATCAGAGGGACTGTAAGAGTGATGTACAACGTGGCAGTGTTACAGTACATGTTCAATGTGGTTTGTGAAGACTTCTACCCTGGTGTTGCAGCCAATGGGCTTCTTGCACTCCTCACAGGTGTTGGAGTACAGGCTCTCATAACACTTCACACAGTAGGGATTCTCCTCTCTCAGCACATACTTTTTCCCAAACAGAGACTCCTTGCAGTAATGACAGTCATAACGCTCAGTCATTTTGACACAGGGTCACTCACCTGAGAGAGAGAGAGGGAGAAGAACAAAGACACAAAAACAGAGAGTGAGGAGAAAATGCCAAACAGCATTAAAGCTGATTAAGACATGTGAAACAGTATCCTGTTATCTAAATAACACCAGGTCTTGGAGACAGTTTTGCTTCTCCAAATACATCTTTCCAGTGACACTGATGCTCAGCATAGAGCAATTTCTTAGCCACTGTAAATTCCTAGATACAAATGTTTTCCAGGACACAGTTTCAGAAGCCAGTATCAAGATCCTTCACATCACAGGGGTTTTTCCACATTGGATTTTTCCCCTTTCATCTCCCCGTCCCATCTCTCAGCAGTCCTTTTATTTTGTTCTTGATGTCAGAAGCAGAAGGTGACAGATGAGGAGGATATAAATAACTCCTATCAGCCCTGCTTAGAGACAGTCAACTTTTGAACCAATGCATACCAACACCCACCATGCCACCGTACACTGACCTATCCATCACCTCACCTCTAGCTGTCAGCACCTGATCACAGTATCCCTTGTCATTGTGGGAGTGTGTACGTGAGTGAGTGCGTCTGTCCATGTATAAGTAGGTTTGAATGGCACTTGTAATAATGACTACTCACAACCTGCAGCTGTTGGTGGTCTGGCTGTTAAGCCCACTGGTTATCCCACCTGTGCCTAAATACTCAAGGATACTGTAGGCAATACATTTGAGTGTGTGCGTCTTTGTGATCGATATAGATGAGGGGGAAAATACAAGTGAACAGAAGGAGGAAATGGTATAGTTGCTCAGAGTCACTGTACATACAGCTGTCAATAATAGGTTTTATGTTTGTCACTCACATGCTCTACTTTTCATACAACTACGTGTGCATTGATTCCCCAGCACAGCCTTGACTATGAGGAGGCTGGGAAAAAAAGTTGGTAAACTAAAGTTTTAATCTTATTTGTAGATTCAACCCTGTCCACTGTTTCATTCATTTTAGTTCTTAATTTCTTGCATTTATAGTTGTGCTTGAGCTGCTTTCTGCTATATTATTCTCTTACCTTTAGACTCTCTGAACTTCTTCTTCTTGATCTATTTGTGATCACTCTATATTCCTGCCTCCGTAGCTCAATATGAGATCTATGAGTGATTTGTGATGTTCCTGACATTCAAAAGGTTAGTATCCTTTATGTGGTTGAAGTTGAGACGTTTAATCTGCGTGTCCTCTCTGCTCTGAGCGTTCTCAACCCCTCCCACATTCCCTCATTGTCTGTTGCTCCCACCATGACTCACCTAGCTTACATAAGGATTTATCTGACTCCTAAAAATAAAAAAAGGATAATCTGAACTGCCACAAATAAAACCTCCAGCTATTCAGACATGACATGCAGCTGTTTCCAAGCTTCTGGGGTCTCTCTGATGCTTCCATCTGGGAGCCTCTGAAAACGGAGTTACAGCCAGTTACATGATAAGTCTTGGACCACTGTGCAGCCTGGTCTGTCTCCAGAAAGTTCCAGCGCTTAAAGACAACTTGCGTGTCTTTAAAGGTGAGGAACTGCTCATATAATACTGTTTTTATATGAACCATCACATTTTTGTGCATTAATTGCTTTAAAAACATGTTTTTACAAGTAACTATAGTTGTTATTGAAAAATGAAAATTGATTCTACTGTTGCACAAATTTTTCATTTGAGCGTTTAAACATGCACAGAAATTTTACCCAAAATGCAAACCACCAAGTTCTATCTCTGACAGTGAGACCTCTAAACAACAATCTTCTACTTGTGGAGGAATTCCTCATCACATAGTAAGTCTGAACAGCAGCCACTAAGAATCATCTTGTAAGTGGATAATGAAATGAAATGTTAACTCAGTTTAAGCTCTTTCCTGTTAAATGTTGAATTGCAGTTTTACAAACCACCACATTTCTTTTTCAGGAATCTCTCAAGTCTCTGAGTAACTAATGTATTATCAGTTTCCACAAAATATATTCACACTAAATTGCATGACAACAAAAAGCTGTTTAGTGAAAAAGCAAAACGACATACCTGTTTGCTAAAATAAAAGTCACTACTGTGTAATATATTACCCAGCAAGGAGCTGACACCTTCATCAACACAATGTTGGTGAAGGGAAGTGTGAGGTTGATGAGGAGAGAGGAGAGAAGGGTGGAAGGTGGAAATGAACTCTAATAGGGGTCAACAAGGGCTGTGCATTTTTTCGGACAAATAAAAGAAAAATGATTTCATGAAAGAAGAAGTCAGGCTGTCTCAGAAACAGACAGGAGGACAGAATGTAAGGAAGAGGTGGTGGTTAAATAGTGAGGATACTGTGCAGGTGGAAAGAGGGAGAACATGAGCAGGTGGGTGGGGAGGCAGATAGGAGGATGCCAGGGCACAGTGAGCAGCTGTGGCCCAGGGAATGGAAGACATGGTGAATGAAGGCCAGTGAAAAGGATGAATAGGTGGAGAGATGGATGAGTGAATGGATGGATAGTGGAGCAGTTGAACAGAGCTGGGTCTTACCTTCCTGTTTGAGGAGTGTGTGCCTGTGCGGAGTCTGTGGCAGACTGAGAGAGGAGGCTCTAGCTCAGCTTTAGTTACTCCTGATTGCATTACTCCACCCATCAGGGGCTAATTGAAAATGGAGGAGGAGCAATGGAAGAGGAGGGGTGGTTAGGATAGGGGGGTACTAAGGGGGCAGGGGATCTTTTTTGAGATGATCTAAAAATATAGCAGTGCTTCACAGAGATAACCCCAAGGCCCCTTTCACTCATTCAGTCACCAGTGAGACCATGCAGCCTTTTAAGGTCACTCAGTTGTTGTTCATTCGCTCACTCACATACTCACTAAGTGATTCATCACTCACATGCTACAATTTCACTATTTATTTCCAGTATGGTGTTTTCTGCACACAACAGACACACTATATCATGTCTCCCTATCCTTCTTACTGGAGAAAAGCAAGTCAGTCCTTTCAACTGTTGTTTTTACTTTATCAGAGAGATATTTGTGGTTATGATTTTCATAATACTGCACACACACACACACACACACACACACACACACACACACACACACACACACACACACACACACACGCACATACACACACACACACACACACATTCACTCTGTTACATAATACTTCAATATTCATATTGCCTTTGATGCATGATGGAAAAGGGTCAAATGTCAAAGACTGTTGTCCTGTGAGATTTATCCCCACTCATATGTCTCATCTGTCTCTACCTCCCTATATTCCTCCTCACAGGGGAATACACATTCAATCCCCAACGTTCGATGTGTTGAATATAGTATCCAGGCCTGGTAATGACAGACACCCACATGGTTTCTAAGAAAATTGTAGCACTATTTTCCACAACCCGACTCTCTCTTGTTCACACTGCTACACCCCCCTCCATCACCCACAATGCTCTTCTCAGCTCTTTCTTTCCTCATCCCAACTCTCGCTTACTCTCTCTCTCTCTCTCTCTCTCTCTCTCTCTCTCTCTCTCTCTCTCTCTCTGAAACAGGTTTTCCTGACCTGGTGGTCTCTCCAGTGAGGAAATGCGTCAGCAGTGGTCCACTAAGATTATGTGCTCTATTTGTAGCAAAGCCATAAAGAGTTTAGTGCTTAGCGAAATGTTAAATTAGTTTGTGTGTATGCATGTGTATGTATGAAAACCAGTTGGTCCACCACTTTGGTAGCTTACAGACTAAAATATCTCCATAATCATTAATTAGATTGCCATAATTTTTTTTACAGTCCCAAGAAGATGAATTTCCTGAACAGATATTCAGGCCCCCCCAAGGATGAATTGTGATGACTTTGGTAATGACTATTTATCAAGTCAAAGTTTTGTCCAGTACTTCACTTCATGATCAGATACCTATAAAGCTGATGAGATTCAGCTGCACTGGTTGAAATGGTCCTACAGCGGCTAGATATCAGGGTTTGTGTATGTTTCTTTTTGTTGTGTGTAACTAAAATCATCACTGTGTTTATGTACAGGCTCAAAGAGATGCAGACTGATTGACTGTTGCAAGGATGAGTAGTTAGCAGTTTTCATATAAAAAACCCAGTTAGCAAAAGAAACAAAGACTATTCCTGGCTATATGCTTGTTTTCTTCTGGCCCAGTATACGTTGCGTTCCACGGCACAAATCAAACCCATACACACCATGATCATCAAATGTAACTTCCACACCTGGACCAATTTTGACCCTTTCAGCTGTCAGTCAATACTGGAGGGAATATGGTCCAGAGTCAGGCTCAAGAGTTTCATTTTACTATTTTGGGACAATGTTTTTCTCTTACTTAATCAGCAATGTCAGATAATCAGCGTGATATTTTATTAGCTCTGAAGCCACAGACCAATTACTGGACAGGCCTTTGTACTTTTTACCAAGTGAGATTAAATTATAATCACCCGGAACAGTTCAATTTCTGTTTAACTGGAGACAATAGCTAAGCAATGTTTTCATGATGCCACTCAACATGTTTGAAATGGGCAGCTGGGACAAACAGGAAGCTGTGCCTTTTGGACGTAGGCAAAATTGAAGTCAGATGACAGTTCACCAGAGAGAATACATGTTGTTGTACTAGTTCAGATGACAAGACTGTGAATAGATTTGATTACTTTATCTTAAGAAGATTAGTCATCTTTTCCTTCATGTATCCAATGTGTTTTTAGTAAAAAAAAAAAAGTATACATTTCTCCCATAAAACCTGAGTACATACATAAATTGCATGCTCACCAGGCCACCCAGCCTATATTGCAAATCTATACTTTAAAAACACAACAACAATACTTAACTATCTAACCCAGGCATTTTCAGTGCACTTAATTTCACATATGTGGTCCAATTACACCTCACAGGGCAAATCTGTTTTATGAGCAATTGAAACATTGCCCAGGACTGCTCTCATATGCCCTCAGTCATTGCTCCCCTGGACCCAGCCTATGCTTCTTCTTTGCCTTCAAGTTATCCCTCCCCCACACTGTACCCCGTGGATCGAGGATCCAACTCAGTTGCTAAGGCCAGCGGATAAAGGTGCAGCTGTCTGGGCACCGCAAGGCTATCATGATGCTAAAGCCTGGTGCTTACTTCTGTTGCAAATGGAAAGGTCAAGCCAGGCAGACCCCATCATCACTGGTGGACCGTTAATCATTAATGCCACAGGAACCAATTGGACTGGAATTTCTCTGGGTCATCCAAGATCCAATATCATCCTCTGGAAGAACTATACTCACTGCCAGTCAAACTGGTTGAAATGGATCCCAGTGACTGATTTTAAAGAACGTGCAATGTCATAATTACGGTCTCAAATGGGCCATTAGAACTGATGAAGAGGGACAGAATAATTTTGGGCTCCCTCAGTGGGAATAGGGCATATTTACAGTTTAGCAAGTGTACGGCAGGAGTCTCTCTCTGGCTACCACAGCCTCAATCTGATGTTTAATACCTGAGCAATAAACATAGTATACTAGACTAGGTTACCTGCATGAAAGGAAAGAATAGATCAATATATAATTTTTTCATGTTTCCAAAGAATATGAGCCTACATACATTTGCAGCAACTTCAAGAAGTTAGTTTATCATTTGTCCGACTCAGTTTAGATTAAACCACGCCCAATATACAGAAGTAAATGTATATTTATCTGAATGGCAACCAGTGAGTAGTCCCCCATTAAAACAGCATCTTTTTGTGTTTGGATTTTAGTTTTAAAAATAAAACAAACTAAATATCGCATGTTATTTAATGAGCTGTCCTCTGCACCTCTCCCAGCTTTTATGCTGAGATAACTGGCTGCTATAGTTGTAGGGTTAGATTTAATGCAGATCTAACTCTTTGCTGTGAATGTTAAGTTAACTGTTAAGTTATTACTTTAACAAACACACATTCTCTTATTAATCTGAAGGATTTATCCTCACTTCACATCAACTGTGAAGAAAATCTACTCTTTTTACTTCTGTTATTACTAGACCCAGATATAATTTGCATTTATGGTCAGTGGTCAGTGGAATTATTTTTCTTGAGTAATTCACTTTTGCCAAAAGACAGATTTATCAATAATAAACTTTTATGAATTAAATTTCCTGGAATGTGGGTCAGGATAGGAGCTGCAAAAGTATGTGGGACAAGACACAACGTATCTCGTCCCTTTGCCATTACAGACTTACAATCCTTCCATCCCAAACTCAGGATTTCATGTACGGTTACGCCAGACTAAATGACTGAGGATGTGTCACATATAGACCCACATCAGTGCCATGGCACCAAGCAAAGAAAGAGTGAAGATGACTACGAGAAGCATTTAATCATCATCATGCATTCAGGTGATAAAATAACCACACCGATCAGAGAAAGGTGATCAGGAGACGGGTGTTTAGTGTGGGAAGAAAAATGCAACTGTTTCCATTACTTGAGTTAAATTACTTTTAATTTAGTAGAGTAAATTATTTACTGCCTTTACTATTTGTTACTGCATATAATCTGAAATATGAAGCCCCTGGTTGTCTTTTCAGATTAAAATTTGGCCTATCTTGTGTGATCACATTTATGTATTTATCTTTTTGCTGGTATGTTTTCACATTAAAATTACATAACGAAGCTCAGATGATGGCAGCATGTGACTCTTTATGGTTCACCGTAACTGCTCTAACAAGTAAACTGAGATTTCAATTGAAGCTAAATTGTCGTTTTGTCAGTGGGCGATATAACGATGCAACGTATACTTGCCAGTGTATCCATACTTAACTATTAAGCCAGACAGAGATGAATGGGATTTAGTTTAGTTTTATTTTTATTTATTTTATCTTTTTTTATTGAGTTAACTAAGATGTGAGATCCAGTGGAAGACTGACAAACAAGGGAGCATCCTGGGACATGTCAACAAGAAAGAACAAAACTAAAACATAAATTAAAAGTAGTACCACTCAAACAAGGGAAAAAGTTCTCAGACTTTTTCTTCCTGAATTAAAGTACCTGTCTCCTGAGCACCTATCTCTGATCAGCGTGGTTGCTTTGTCACCTAAATGCATGATGATGATTAAAAGCCTCCTGCACTCATTTTCACTCTTTCTTTGCTTGGTGCCATTGCACTGATGTGGGTCTATATATGACACAGCAAAGCCTCAGCCATTTAGCCTGGTGTTGTGTTCCCAGACTGTTAAATCCCTGAAGAGATTGGTGGGATGTTTCAACCCCGACAGTCACTGGAAACTTGATTTAGATGCTGAACTTACTTCTTTCTTTTTGCTTTTTTTGCCCTTAGAATCTCTTCACACATATTGTACTGTATATGGAGTCGCACAGATAGTCAACCCCACATTAACACATACAATACATAGAAAAATTGCAAATTTCATCTAGAATTGTCAGGATGTTAGTGTGACATTTAAAAGCAAACAACAGTCTGACAAAGGCTTTTAGAGGTTCTATGAATAACATGGAGAGCACAGAAGATGCTTATAACAACATTAGTAGTTTAATGTGGAACAATCCTTTCCCAACTTGAATTTGACATTATTGTTTTACTCCTTTACCCCAGTAAAGCTCTCTTTTGTACTCTTCATTGCAGTAAGGTCATTTACAGTGAAATACTTGGTTGACAGCACATGGACATTTTGGGGATTTGTTCCGCTTCCTCATACAAATTGATTACCTCTCCTTATCTCCTCCTCTGCTGAGGATAGGCTACCTCAGTATAAAATCCAGATCTACTGAAAGTGTTCCAGTGAAAAGCCCCAGTCTTAATAACTTGGTTGTTTGTCTCGTGCTCTCGTTCACTAAGTGGGTAAAAGACTGTTGCAGTCTCATCTGACCTCACTTATCTGGACAACAACTGGGCCCCTCTGTCTCTGGCTCCATTTATCTTACTAATTCTGTCTGTTGCAAAGCAAGGACAGCTGTCATGGCGGTACTCTGGCAGCTAGTATCAAATCAGATCCAAAAGATCTGGGGCCAAGAGGAAAGATCGAGCCTGGAGGTGTGGTGGCAGCTGGGGGCCAAATTAGCCCAGCGATCCCCAGTTTGTAATGCTGTTACAAACTTTTATTTGACTTTTCTGACATCATCTTATTGGTTTGGTGGGAAGATGAAAGTGAGAGGCATGTAGATATTTTTCCAGAGAAACTAGGGCTAATGGGCAAGTATTTATAGTCTATTGAACAGTTAAATGAGTGCTTTACCTTTCTCCTTTTCCTTGACCTAACAAAATAAACTCTGTTGCAAGTTCTGTGCAAGACAAAGTTTCTCATGCATTTGTCCCAATACCAATAATAAAATAAAATTGCTCCAATACAGCTACTATATGTATCCCATACCCTGGAAATCAATTCTTCTTCTTTTTTGCAACTTCAAAGCAGTAGCAAACAAAGGAAGTTGCCCTGTAAAGCCACTGGAAACTACTCAAGAATTCATTTCAAATTTCGTAATGTTAGCTGTTAGCGAAACATTAGCAACTTTGCAGTATTTTACAATAGAAAGTTGGTGCAGTAAAAATTCAGCATGTACAGCAAAGCTAGCATTAGAACAACTAGTGAAGGAATTGTGATTATATTCCTATAAGTATTATTTATAACTGACAGTTAAGTTAGATCATAAAAGAAAAATTGTATGTGTCATGCAATACAACAATAATAGAAATCATACCACATTCATTCAGGGTTAGTACTTGCTAACTAGGTCTTAAAGGTTTTTCTGAAGCAATGGTATTGGATCAGTGTTGGTCAATAGAAAAGTTCAGGTGTCAGAACTGGCATCAGGAAAAAAATGCACAGGAACATCTCTACTTTATCGCTGTCAGCAATGTTGGTTGTTTATATTTGGCATTGTGAGTAGTGGAATGCTTCATGCTCAGAATTCAATATTTTCAATGAAGAAATCTTCAACCTAAAAGACAGCATGAAAGGGGGGCATGTCTAGAGTGACAGAGAGTGTACTAAGATTTCATACAAAGTAAACAGTAAGTTCTTACATAGACACCATCATCATCGTACCTTACCAGATCCAGTGGCAGTGGAGTCATGTGAAGGTAACCTATGTAAGTTTCGTTATCTGTCTGAAAGGATCTCTTTCAAAAGCGCATGCCTTTCAAAGTCCAGACATTTACTTCAAAATGTTTAAATAATTTCTAAATCTAATTATCTCCACATCCTGTATCACACAACTGTACTAAACATTCAAAATATTTTGAATGATTAGGAAACACTAGTAAGGAATAAAACAATGAATAAAACAAAAAGAAATGTGATATGTGAACTTACTCCCCTTATCCACTAAAATTACCTGTAATAGATAACCCCAATGTAATGATACAGTTTAACTACATATCATTTATGAAAGTAAATTAGCAAATTAAAGTAATTTAGTAAAAAGTTAGTAAATTTAATAAAGTTTGTTTAGAAAGTCTGGTACATCTCCTACACTTCATTGTTACTTTTTTCAGTTTTTACTTAATCGTCACATTTTAGTTCATAATTCAATATATCTGATGTGTTTTCATGGAAAGAAAGTTTCCCCAATTTTAAATTCAAAGTTAAATTCAGATAAAATTTTTTTGGATTTTTTTTTTTATTTCTGTGGGTGAATAATCACATCAATTCAGAAAAGCAGTGCAAACATTTTGTTTCTCAGTTGAATGCATTACACTTCCACAAATATATGCTTGTATTGTTTCAAACTTATTATTTCCCCCATTTTATTGCTTTTTTCCCTTGAGTTTTTACAGCGCCTGTAATAGGACCAGCATTATGTTCCCATGCTGTATAACACAAACAAAATCTAACTGACCTCAAACACAAACAATGTAGGACTTATTACAACAGAGATATGTGTAAAACACAGTTTGCTTACGTTTATGTACTGCTTGAGACACATTTTCCACATTTCCACTGACTTGATTTTAAAGCTATTGTTGTCCGATTTTTGTCCTGAAATCATCTTCAAAATATTCAGATGTAGATCAGAGAAATAAATTTTCCCCCCTCAAACCCTCTGTAGTAAGTTCAATTTCTGAACCTTGGTATTTTCTAAAATCTTCCATATGGCCATGATAATCTACATTTATTAGGATTTTATTATGATACACATTTCCCTGGGCCTGCAGGCCACAGAGTAGCAAACATAGCATGGGAGCCACTGTTTCATCACATGTATCATCACTTCCAGTCAGGTGGAGTTGAAGACGGGCGCCTTTCTGCCAAAGTAAACATCCAGTTTCATCAGCGTTGTAACTATAGCTCCTCTCAGCTCTCAGTAGTCACTCAGCGGGATGATTTGGTGTGGCTGGCTGGTGCGAATATGAGGGGCATGGATCTAAAGTGGAAGACATCCTGGTTATAGCAGGGGCAGAGAGAGTGTTGACAAGTGTTACTCAGCCTCGATTAATAAGCCACGCTCTCCTGTGGCCTAAGAGAGGAGGAGCGTTAAAGCATTCCAACAATTTTTCACTTTTACAGCAGTTTTGAATCCCATGCGTGGATGTAATATTCTCCAACAGTGTTACCCCACAGTTGCAGACTACCAGATTTCTACACTTGAAAGTGTAGAAATGAAACAATGAAACAATGAAACAATGACTTCTAATAATCCCAACTATGCATTTGATGTAAACATGCACCTCAGCTCTTTCCAGCTATCTTTGACTCAGCTGTGTTAAAACTGTTGTAAAATGTGGATCCTCAACAAATAGGCCTAAGCATGTGCTTGTACTTCATCTAATTGCTTTCTAATTACATTGATTTCTTTGGGTATGTAAGTTATTGCCTGTGTGAGTGACAGTGAGGAGCTGGGTGAAAGGTTCACCAGTGGGTTGGTTATTTTAACATCCTGAAACTATAGTACAATGAGCTTTTAAATGTTATGAGTCGTACACGGTTGTGTGACGGAGGCAGTGTTTGACTTTTCTGCCAGGGATGCTCTGCCCCCTTGTGATCTGAAATTCAACACTTCCAGAGCCAAATATATCTACACAAGAACCCTTTTTTTTTTAACTGACAGGATTTTTCTCACATTTTACAGGGGAAATAAAATAGTTCTTTTCAGTTTCAGTTTTATATCCAAAAGTCGAGGATAAGTATCACAAAACCTTTACATGCGAACATTTCAATACTTCCCCTCAGTGTAGGAATAAAGAACAGACATGTGGAGGTGCTGTGGAGCAGGGAACTAGTGAATGAATTTTCCTCAGTAAATCTGTCCTAAGTGAAGCAATAATGATTGAATACTGCATGAGAGGTTGGAAAAAAATGTATATTTTAATCAGCTAAATTCAGTGTATTTATGTGATGTGACACACATTTTATGTGGCAAGAATATGATGCAATCCTCTGGTTTATGGTTTAAATTTATTTTTGGTCAAGTTTTATGTTACTATAAGATGACGAAGAGCTTGAACTGAACAAAAGACAAAAGCCTTTAATACACAGATACAGACACCTATAAATAACCTTCACACTGGAACATTTGAATAGTATAGAAATAGTATTTCGAGAGAAGCTGCCTTGTTGAGTCAAACCAAAATTACTTTATGAATCAGTGCAGTTTCCTGTGTAATAAACATTGATTCATAAAAAAACCCTTTCTTTAAATATCTAAAATTTAGTTTAGATATTTCAGTGCCAAATATGACGTATGAGTAGGAACGGAGGATTGTGCACCTGTGTACTAAAATCCACGAGGATGGTTAGATGTATGTTCTGCTCATTGAACAGGTCTTCACAGTTCAACAACATTAACTTACTGTTTGAATATTGTGTGGCATTTATGTGACATTTTTGATCTAATGTGAATCTGGGCTATAACTATAGCACCCTTTTTCATTCCACCATCCATTTAAATTAAATGTTCACGCTATGATCTTTGCAGTCTGCAGACACAACTCACTTCACCCAGGACAATTTGTGATTATTGTATTTTTTTTAAATCATAACCATACACTTTTGTTGATACTGTTCTATTAATGTATGATGTATACTGTTCCCCTTATCTTCTTATGCCATTCTACTTATAGTAGTTGCTCATAATGTGCATCCATACATGTGTCTATTGCTGTATTTACTTTTAAGGCTGTGACATTTGGTGTATGTGGTGTACATTAGGTGTAAATATCTGAGACATTAAAGAAAGTGAAGAAATAGAAAGTGTCTGTAGATGAATGAACTTCATATATAATTTTATTAATCACAATATATTTCTACCATTTATTGAATTCATGAATGGGAAGCTTGTGTTGATTCAGACAAGACTCCTCAAAATAATCACTTGTATTATAAATGAGATCAGAACCAGATAATCCAAACAACATCGAAAAAAGAAAACAAATCACGTTTCCCACTGTCATCAGCAAGGGGCGATATAGTCCCCCAGAGTTTGTCCCTTTTTCCTCTGGCGTTGTCCTGGACTAGTCCCGGCGTTGGTGACGTCACCAATCAGGCCGGCGATCAAGCCGACTGAGCACAGCTGGATCACACCGGAAATTGTGTAATGTTCCTTCAAAATATAATTTATTTAGTTTATTTTTTCTTTTCTTTTCTCTCTCTCTCCCTCTCTTTCTCGATATATATATATATCTAGTCTGACCTACTGTCCGACCTATATATAGTCTGACCTACTGATAATTAAAATTGCAGGTTGCAGGTTTACAGCTCTTCCATGATGGAATAATGCTACTTTGTACAAGGTCTTCTGATGTAAATTAGTTAATATATAGTTATATATATATATATATATATGTGTGTGTGTGTGTGTGTGTGTGTGTGTGTGTGTATGATGTGTGTGGGAAGTGATAATACCTGAACTGTTTTTGTTGTTGTGTTTTATCAAATTACCAAAATTTTTAACTATATATTAACTAATTTACATCAGAAGACCTTGTGCAAAGTAGCATTATTCCATCATGGAAGAGCTGTAAACCTGCAACCTGCAATTTTAATTATCAGTAGGTCAGACAGCATCAGAAAATAGTCTTGAAAAACCTCTTTATTCCCTGAAACCAAAGTTATATGATTCAGATTACATTAGCTGTCTGATATATATTTAGAAACCTAAAGATATTGAATGTATTACCAGAGAAAAGTGAGTAACTGGCAAATTTGAGAAGGTGGTGCCAATTTTTGGCGTCTTTGCATGAAAAATGATTTAAATGATCAATGGATTATGAAAACTGTTGCCACTCAGTTTCCTGTCAATTTCAACCAATCGTTCCTGCTCCTGAACTGGTGGCTCTGGAGGCTGCTCTCTATGCGCCTGGGGAATAAAATAATCTGCCATGTCGGCTTAAAGTGGAGAGACACAACAATTTCTACCAACATTGTTTTTTTTTGTTTGTTTTTTTTTAAAAAATCAGGTTATGCTGTTAACCAGGGTGTGAACTCAAGTAGTCAATGCCACTACAAGTTAATTTTTTCATTGAAGGCTTTAACGTGTTTATGAGTCTTGACAACCTCCCAAAGGATTGTTTTATTTTGGCAGTCGGGAACGGAAGTCCCTAATTGGTGTGCCTGGCTTGATGCGGGTGATTGAGGTGGAGGCAGTCAGCCTGCGACAGAAAAACAAGCGAGGACAGGTCGGCTGTACGTGGTCAGTCCATGCTTTAAGGGGGGAAAAATATACATAAAGAAACCCAAGGATATGCGGATTTAAACGTTGTTTTTGTCGCTTTCCCGTGGTCTCAGTTCCGTCCAGTTTTGTAGGCAGGTCTCCATTGAGGCGTGTTGAGTGTCGCCGCTTGCTCATTCTCACTGGAGTGAACATTAAGGTAAGACTGTGCCCGAACACGAACTGTGTAAGTTGTCGCACTTGGACGGGCCACTTTCCTCAGCCCAGCGCTATTCTGGCGTCTGTCCTGAAGAAATGCCGCTGTCCCACCAAAACCTAACCTCAAACAGTCGTAAAAGTTGGGACAGAAATGGTCGCTGGCTCGTGTCACTTTCTGGATTTGACGCTGGGTCTTTGTCCACTCAGATGTGGTTTGTTAACTAGACATTGAGCCTGAACCTCGGTTTTTTCCTCCCATTTCGGGCTGATAACGCTTAAACGGCGCCTTTTGCATGGGTTCATTTTCTATTCTCATAACTAAGACTGTCAGTTTCAATGTATTCACTCTCCCATTTTGCAATATTTATACAGGACCACTTCTTAAGGGCCTGTAAGCGCAGGCTACTGTTGCAATCCACAAGCAGGTCCTTAGACAGCTCGGGTTTCTTAGACATCTGTTCTGTTTGGGGCATTTTCACATTTCTGTCCTGGTCTCATAAAAGAAACAAACACACATTTACTATTTTCTTCTTGTCTTTCTTCATGTCAGCGCTTCTTTTAAAAGCGCAGTAGCTCACACAATGAACCACATTGGCCAAAACACCATGGGTTGTCTACTGGTG
>CM076658.1:8847626-8900211 GCA_038496675.1 Rachycentron canadum
TGGACAAAATCAGCAACAAAAACTATTTCAAACATTTTAAAACAGTGACCTGGGTTTTAGGAATTTGCAGACCTTTTACAGCCCAAACAGTTGTTCGGAAATTAATTGACGGTTAGTTGCAGCCCTACAGTTGATGTCTGTCGTTATTACATAGCTTATAAAATTTTCACCCTCGGAGGACAGATAGAGGAACCTTTTCCTAATGAGTTGCTGTGAATTGCTTTCCTTATCCTCAGAGACTAAACCTAATGGTGCATTCAGGCAGCCCCTTATTAATTAATAAAGAAATTCAAAAGTTAATGTACAGCAAGTTTCTCGCTCACAGTCGTTTAAGTGTTAAATGCCTTAGATAAACTAAAACTGAATTCTAAGGTATTTATTTCAAGGCATAATTAAAAACTGGCAAACAGCACTCCAAGTTAAAGATAAAAGATAAAACTTCATGTTGTGCCTAAGTAATTATAACAACGTCCATGTAATGATTAACAGCTGATAAAAGGAACAAACTGAGGTGTTAATGCCTCACGTTCATGTCACACCTTAGTCATTTTTTATTTTATTTATTTATTTATTTATTTATTTAATTGGTCTAATTCAGCTGGTGTATTTTCCAGCGGCTTACAAGTAATTGTAACACACTCCCGGTAAATAAAATGTGGTCATGAAAGTTGCCATATTCTCTAACTTGATACAGAGCCTGTGAATGCACCATCTAACAGTGCAATGGGTTTTGGAGAACTGAGGGCTGTGAATGATTCTCTTTGCTGGGGATACTTCAGGCTCGATTTGGTAGATTACAAACTGGCATATTGAATTCAGCCATTATAATTTCACCCTGAATTTTGTGAACAGCATAAATCTTGCCCTATTTTCATTTTTTTGTTGTGGTTGGTTTAGTTTTGATTTCACTCAAACAAGATGTTCCTCTCTTTCACTGGTTGTCATTTTCAGTCTCATAGTCTTCATTCACTGATTTGCCATTCGGGCCACATTTTTACAGATTAGATAATAAGACAAATCCCGTCTTCTTTATATTTGATTGCACAGTTATGAGCTGAGACTAATTACTCTGCAGTCATATGATGCTTAATGGGCCTGAAATGTCCTCACACATTGTGAGTGATTAAACATTACACAGTGCCCACACAATGTTTTGTTCATCCATTTTGAGTAGGAGTTGCTGGAAAAGGACAACATCATTAACAAAAAATGTTTTTGGCAAATTATTCTGTAGTCAAGTAGTGTGAGCATTGTACGTTGTAGGAGGAAGGAAATATTGGCTTTGAATATGTGAACTGCACAAAGTGCAATGTAATATTTATGAATTTTGTCTTTGATAAGTAACAATAAAAGATCATACTTTTAATAATGTAATTGACAGTCAGTTCAATAATTTAAGATGGTGATTTTAAAAGCAGGCAGAATCTGACTTGAGAAAAGGATTTTATTTTTTTAGTAGATTGCATTGTCCTCTGAGAACTATAAATACATCTGTCGCTGTCACTTAATGTCCTTTTTTATTTTATTTTTTTACATTTATAGGAAAGTGTTTGATATTTTGTATTTTCTGTCCTCAGATGCATATTTTTCATTTTGTATGTCTATATATATATATATATATATATATATATATATATATATATATATATATATATGAGAGAGACACACACACACCATTCAGTGTCCCAACTGGTATTTTAGTGGAGGAGAAAGAATAAGTGCAGGCACAGATGGGCAGTCAGGAGACAGAGTGATACTCATGGAGAACATCATGTTGATAGTGAGATAAAGGTCATGCCATTGTTATTGTCATAATCTGTAATCTGGGGAATGGGAAACCATTAAACTGACAGTACATAATGTCGACGGACCCCTTTCTATGACCCCATGATCTAGAAAGCAAAAGAGGATTTGTGTCACTGTGAAGCAGAAGGTGCACAATGACCACTGATCAATATGTGTTAATGTTGTTTCTTTTGTACGTGATGTGGGTTTCTTTTTGGTATTATTGATGAGTTTCTCTACACCATATTGTTGTTGGAAGGAGTTATTTGAAATGCATTGATGTTTCTCTGTGTTGTCATGATTTTTGGCCTCACTAGCAGTGTGGCTCAAAGGGTGGCGATATTGGTCTGCCAGGCGATCCACCACGTTGGTCCAGTTTGAAATATTTCAACAATTATTTCATGACATTTGATTGTCCCCTGACATTTTATCAAGCCAATGAAATATCTCAACATTTATGGGATGGATTGACACAAACGTTTGTACATTAATTGTTTCCAGACAATTAATCCTTATGAATTTAGTTATTGTCGAACATTTCTTCTACCAGGTCAAAAATTTTATTTGTCTTATTGTTTAGTTTATGACTAAATATTCACAATATACACCATATATTCCTTATAGAAATGTCCTTTAATGTTCTCTCTTTAGTCTCTCTGGTCTTTCTCCCTGACACTACAGTCATCCTCAAAGAAAAAGACTGAATGATGGCAGAACAACTGAAATGAAACAACAGCAAAATGACAAGTCCCTTTTTAGAATATTTATGTGTAGTTGAAGTTTTGAGTGAAGTCAGAATCAGAGGTGTCACTTCAGAAGGATGAGTGCTCGACCTCAGCATACTTATTCTCTGTCTTCAACATCTTCAGATTTTGTGACCTGTAGCAATGCAACAAGCTCTCGTTGTGTATGCAAATCACCTGAGATCTTTTTCATTGATATTCACTGAATGATAAAGTAGAATTAATATTATTTTGGATCTGTTGTTTTCACTTTGGCTTCTGCAGCAGCAGCAGCAGCAGCACAGCCCCCACTGAGGAGCAAACTCTGTTTTCCCTCGCAGCAAAAGAAAAAATGAGGGAGGAAATGAATCTCACAGAGCAGTGACATAATATGTGGTAAAAGCCCTACAACCCGTCAGCACAGTAGAGTGTTTAGGTTTGATATTTAATTACCATTGTTTTTGTTTGTGTCAGTGTCACACTTGTCTGGTAATTTGTTAATTAATCAGAATTATTAATATGATTAGAAGAATCTAGATTCTTGCGTTAGTTTTGTTCATGTGCTGCGTAAAATAAAAACAGTGCATTCTTTAAATAAAAGATGTTTTCCTCATACTTTGAAATGATTCACATTTTAGAAAATGCTGTTCAACCCCACATCCCTAATTCCCATCAGCCTCAGCTATACTTTATGTTTATGTTGCCTTGCTAACATACCAAACACCACTGCTTAACACCAGCAACAGTTTCATTGTGAGCTGACGAACAGCCTCTTCGTGCTGCTACTGTGGCTGCAGACGCTTAGTTTTCCAAAAAAAATACAGTTGATATTCAGACATGAGCGCCTGTCTCTTTTGCCTGTAATATTATATCTCAGGTTTTCTATGACTTTGTTTTCTTCTTCTTATCAGTAGTTTAGGGTTTCAGTTGTCTGTCCTGAGAATCTTTTGTTCTTTTAGTTTGTCCATACTCTCCCCTCATCCTTCATCTCCATCATCACCTCCCTCCTCCGCCACCCAGCTTGAGTGTTCCTAATTCATGGCCAACAACTGAACCAACAGTCTGTTGGCTCCAGTGTCCCTGTGTCACCACTGGGCACCCGGCCTAATCCTTCTCTGGGACACTGAGGGGGAGACTGTGATGGGAAAGGAAGGAGGAAGAGGGAGGGAGGAAACTAGGAGCAGGCAGAGCTGGTGAAAGTACAGTGGTACAGTATCTCAGCATTGCACTCAGTCTGTCCACAAAGCCACAGCTGTGGGTTTTGTAATCTGTGGATGGTGCAGGATGATGTCAAGGCCTGAAATGGCATGAGAGGCGACCAGAAGCAAAGTTATTCAAGAATTTGAAAAATGATGATGAAGGAAACATAAGATGTGGGAGTTTGCAGAGATATTATTTTAAAAACAGAAGGAATTGCAGCAGACTGTGAAGCTTTATCTCTAAAACAGGCAATCTTTCTTAATTCATGGAATGATACAGCAGGTATAAGATTTCTTTAAACCTCCTGCGGTCTGCAGAGAGATTACTTTGGAGATTGTAAATTTGATCCTCCCCTCCCACAGAAGAACATGACTAGAAATTCACAAACAGACTGAGGACTGCTCGTTAAATGCTAAACAAGGGTCAATGGCTCCCTCACACTATCCTCCAGTGTGTGTATGGAGTTCATATTACACAGCAGAAAATTGGCACTTTCAGAGTGAGGGGTCAGTATTTCCTAGGGGGGGCCGCAAAATGTATATAGAGGAAACACTGGGGGTGAAACCTGACACCTCTCAGCAGGAGAGTGTAAAATCTGGACAAAAGTTCAGGACCTTAAGTGCCTCTCTGCACACACACAGGCACGTGCGCACACTCAGAATACATAAACATGTAATCAAAGAAAATCAGAACTAATTAACTGATACCAAAACTGTTTCACCCAAAATGCTAAATTTAATCTATCTGTGTTGATCTGATGATGTGTGTGGTAACATGGTTTGTAAAAATGCATCGGTCTCTTCACAGCAGACACATCATCACACCTTTGTCTAATGCACACACAGTGAGTTAGGCGTACTGATTTTGTCAGCGGCTACAAGCCTGACAAAGGGCACTGAGCTGCTGTGATAAATGATGATAGGAGTCAAATTTTTTTTTTTTTTTGGGGAAAAGGCTTCTCTCAGCTTAATTACAGGCCTCTGCATCTCCTCACCAAACCATGTTACCTGTGTGTGGCTCCATCTTCTCCTAAAGACCAAACCTTGTGCTTAATATAACTAGATGAAAGTGTAAAAAAACTGTGAAGCTGACAGAGTAAATCCTCAGTTGTTTTTGCTAAAGACTTACCACTGCCTTCTCATTAAAATGCATTAATTAGTTAATAAGCGTACTCCTATAATTGAAAGGAGTGGAAAAATCCTGTGGCTAAGTGGCTTGGTGATGTTTGGAATAGGCTGCTTTGTTTGATTAGGTCACTATCAGTGTTGGATCAACATGGGCCCACACCTAGAAAATAATCAGCAGTTCAATCAGAAATGAAATCATTTATTTAATTACCAAAAAAAAATAGTATTAATAGATTAAGTCATCCCACTTGTATCATAGAAGCATAACGGTTGTGATATGGAGGGTAGGCCAGAGCTCATGCATCTCATCAGAGTTTCTGTTACTCATGAAAAGAGATAAGTTGTTGTTGGTGAGTTTGTTCCATGATGTTGTTTGCAGTTGAGGCTTTCGGCAGGCCCTTCATGCTCTAATTAATTTAATTAAGTGGACATTTTCCCCTTTGGCTGTACTGATGCACAAAACGGCAGTATGCAGACAAACATTGAGTTATCTCACTCAGAGCACAAGGGCTTTGCTTATCTGTATTTCACAGAAAGATCCACGTTCCAAGTTCATCTTAGAGTATCACAGCCCACGTCTCCCATCATTCCTGTGGATGCTCAGAAAGCCATCACTGTTTGAGTAAATATTATGATTTACATTTGTTGAGTGTTTTCTCTAATAAGCAAATGAATGAATCATTTCATACTGCTCACATTTTGTGATGGGCACATACGCTGGCTTTCTTGATTTCAATGTCAAATTTCATTTCCCTTAGAAAATTACAATTACTTTTGATTTTAAAAAATGTCTATTTTTTTTTTTTTTTAAAAAAAGCATTTTTCCCCAATAATTTGGTATACTCAGTTGCCCTTGGACTATTAACCCTAATGTTTGTCAGCAATTAAGTTCACTAACCTGTGTGTCACCTCAGTTTCAGGAGTTGATGTCTCACATTCACATCATTCCTCTATTGGTATTTTAAGTTAAATAACTTTGATAAACCAGAGTCATTGTCTTCTGTAATGGGAGCCGGTAGTTTGTGAAAGGATGATTTCCAAAGTAAAGACCATATTTTTTATTTCAGTGTCTCAGGCAGTTATTTAATCAAGATTTTGTGTCTTCTGCTTTTTACTTCATTACTAGGTTGTGGATGAAGTGTGTTGACCATTAATCAGGTCAACACCGAAATACTATCCAGCCTCAACCATGAACTACATGCCACCTTTAACATCATTTTCAGATAAACAAATAAAGACGGGTCTTTGTGGTGCCATAGAGCTTCTGTGTAAGTGTGATGTTTGTAGCCAAATGAACACAGAAGTATATTTTAACTGCAGTGTAAACAGTTGAGTCTTTTGTGTAACAGAAGATAAACCTTGAAGAGGTCTAGTGACACGATGAGCTTGAGTGATCTGAAATTGTATCTATGTGATGGTCCAGCTGTTGGTGGACCATCAGTCCACCACAGGATCTGATCTAGCATTGGATGCAGCCACTGGATGGAAAGTAGTTTATCTAAAATTAAAAGTATTGCTATGGCAATCACTTGAGAGCAAGCTCATCGTAGATTCATGGCAGAGACAATTAGGGATGTGTTTCTAGATACTTTTCCACAAAACGTGAAGAGATGGTGGCAGTTAAGGGAAATACCCACACTACACACACAGAAAAAGAAAGCGACAGCTCTCCTTTGTGTATCAATAGTCTATGCATTTGCTAGAACATGCACCATGAGAGGGATTACACAGATGGAATTTAACTCTTGAAAACCTGCTGCCACAATGCAGGAGCTAAACACTGTTGACAGAATTGCACAATGAGCAAGACAAGACACAACAAAGAACATCTTAGTGATGGTAACTGCATATCTAACTCAGAGATATATGACAGCAAGCTTGGAACTTCTGAGTCCTTTGCACACAACCAGGTCATATCATTGGATATAGTCATGTTTTCTTATCTGTTTCTGCTTTAGTTTTTTTTTACTGCCCGAAAAGCCTTTAAAGTCATGGCTCCATTACTCAAACTAGACTTCTTGGATCATCTTTCTTTGTCTCACAAGTACCTGAAGCAACACACCCCCACCAGTGCAGCCCCTTGCATTTGTTTAACTCTCTGGAGCTGCATTATTTTTTTTCCTAATACGCAACTATGCAACAACTCATTTACAAACCCCCCCAGCTGTTATATTGTCATATTTTATTTTTTCTCAAATTGCTTTGCAACTGATTATCATATATGTGTGTGTGTGTGTGTGTGTGTGTGTGTGTGTGTGTGTGTGTGTGTGTATATATATATATATATATATATGTGTGTGTGTGTGTATATATCTGTGTATATATATATCTATATATATATGGATTTTTTATCTTGATTGTCTATCTTGATATCACAGCATAGATACATAAATAGAAAGAAACAGAAACAAGCAAAAAGTCATGTGACACCCTCAAAATCAGTCACACCAACCAACCATCTGGATGTCAGTCTGGCTGATCATGTCTGATAATTCAGTGCTCATGAAATCTGCATGAGGACAGATTAATGCTCTGGAAACAACAGTTCAACTTTGATATTTCTGCTCTAAATATTAAATATTTTAAGGCAGATTATGGAGTGAAATCACCAGTTCATGTAATTTTTAAGATGCCAGCTGTAAAGATACTATATTTTCAGTTATTTGTCTTTAAATGCGCTGCTGTTGCGTGCATGGGAGGTGAGTCAGTTACTGAATTGAGCAATATGATAGGCCTCCTCTAATCCATTTGCACCCTCTCTCTCTCTCGCTCGCTCTCACTCTCGCTCTCGCTCTCGCTCTCTCATATTCTGGCACGCACACACATACATGGCTGCAGCCGAAGGAAATCCTGCTTTATTTATGAGACGTATAGCTCAGAGTGCCACAGGGTTCTCCTGAGAATTCAAGATTGCACACATACACAGTATTTTGCCTGTGGAGTCTTTCTTTCTTTCACACACACACACACACACACACACAGTCATATACACTTGCTGCAGGACATCTGTTTACCCTGTCTGCTGTTTTGGCGGGGCAGATCCATAGTTGTTGAGTGTGACCTCTGCCTTCCTCAGTGGTGCGTGGAGAGCTGCTGGCAAATGCTCCCTCAGTGCGGTGCTTTGCTGCTGTTTTATGTGGCAGCGGTTCAGTGGAAGAGGGTGATATCATCTGCATGTCAAAGGAGCAGAAATGCCATCCTGTGCTCAGGTCACACTAAATCACTGGCAGCATTCAAGTGTATCATAAAATGTCAACCTATGGCATGCTATGGTGCAGAAAACCTTAATGGTTACAGGAGAACTCGAGAGTGAGAGGAAGTATTTTAAATGCCCTGAACAACATGGACAGCACAGCATATGCAAATTTTCTCAGTTGAAAGGTGAAAAAAAAGGTTGCCTAAATGATTTAGAGGTGTCTTGGAAGTTTATTCCTCTGTCCATATTAGGGAGCATTTAGCCAGGTGTTGCGTGCCTTGTGTTGACTTCTGGTATTTAACACTAGAGGCTAAATTAAGCAGCTCAACAAATACCCACCATGTGCCAACAGAAACAGAGACTTTTCAGTTTACACGTTGGATCTTAAAGTGCTATAATCAATATTAATACAATAACAGTGTATCAAATGACAGCGTGGAAACGATATGAAACCTACGTTTAGTGTTTTTAAAACAGCAAAACAAAAAACTCTGGTTTAAATTGGTGTTTATTCTAATTATTAAAAGCAGGGAAGGATCTTGTTAAAGAAATACATAAACTGTGACTTAAAAAATTAAATTTTCAGCACAAACTGTAAACTTAAACACTGTGTGAAATACTCTCACTCTCACATTGTTGCCAAAGCAGAGCTCAGGAGGTCAAATAGAAACTCCAGACTGTGAATGCGCCCAGCCAAGAAATAGTCAGGTACATATTTTATGGGTCAAACAAATGAGATAAAACATTTTAAGCAGGGATCCTTAGAGGTGCTATTTGGCAGATTTGCTACCTTTGTACACAACTGGGCTATCTGTTTCCTGTTTCAATTGGCAGTGTCATTACAGAGGTCAATGTCTTCTCCAGAGATTTGACAAAGCCAGTTCTGACACAGTGAATGAGTGAGAGCAGATTTCATGCAGTGCCTGTCAGCTGCAGTTCAATCATGGCTCCCAGTAACTAACATGTAAAAGAAATATAGCTTTTACATATGCCATTTCCATTTTCAACACACTGCTCCGGTCCCAGCTCACCAGAGCAGCGACGTCAGCACAAGGTTATCTAACATAGACAAACAAACATATGCAAGAAAGTCAAGCAGGATACTGGTAATAAAGATCTGCTCATGCCCCTTGGAGAGAGTTCCCATGTGTCTCGGAAAACCTGGATAAATTTAGATTGTTTCTTCAGCCAGTTATGGAAAATAACAGGCATTCATGGAAAATAAACAACATGGATAGATTTTCCAGAGGATGTTTTCTCTTTCCTGGAAAATATTTGATGAATTCTCACCTTTTCCATTTGCTGATGGAAAGACTTTCATTGTGACAGTCAGCAACTTTCAGCCAGTTTAACACTTAAATTTGCTGATTTTTTTTTTTTTTAAGTCAGATTTGCTCACAGTTTGAATTCTATTTTAATCAATCAAAAATTTAAGATTTAAGTCATTTTTATAAAATGAAATACTGTGGCTGTGGACTGTTGGTAGTGATAACATGATATTGGGCTAACAGTGGGCACTTTTCTCTATGCAAACCAGCAATTCATTAATCTACAGGACAGCTGACAGATTCATGTTTTTTGGTCACTTGTAAGTTGTTTTTCTCACTCTGTTCCTTCTATAATCACTATTATCCCTCATTTTGTCCACTTTCTACACACTTAAGCTCTTTTTTTTTCTTTTTTTTTAAACACATCTTTCTTGCTATCTCTCCTCTCTCAAACTGAAGTTCGCAGATTTAATATCCATGTAGCTTTCTCCCTTTTGGTTCCTCTATATACATATATATAAAGCAAATAATACACATTTTATCCGCAGTTCAAGACCTTAGTGTAAATTTATTATCACTTGACATTCGCCCTAGAGTCTTTTGGCTGATGTAATGGTGCTGGACCGATTTCCAGGACAGCTTTTGTGTCAGCTCTCCACAGGTGTTTGAGAAAGCTGGACCTAAAAAAGAATTATTGTTTGTCCTTAGAGTTGGGATAAGGATTTGTGGCTGTGGCATATCTGGATTGGAAATGATTTACACAATTCAGTCTGTATAATCCACTTTAGCCTTTTTTTCTTGTTTGTAGCACTGACTCTGCCTGTCCATTCAACGACTGGCCTGAGTAAATTATCCACACCTACACAGGCCTGAGGACGAGTGAAGGCGTTCAACAGGTCTGCATTGTGTTGCACCAGTTTTTCAGCATTGCTCCAACTAGATAGGTCTGTTATCTTTCTTGCGAGCCTCAAGGTAGCATCTGATCAAAGGGAATAATTCAGGTCCATAGCTGAGAGAGGAGCAGAAGGTACAAAGAGATGGTAAATCTCAAGCTGGGGTAGAGTCAGCAGTGCTTTGTGTTACGCATAGAAGAGGTGAGGGGGGTGGGAGAGTTTTGGAAGGACTGTTTCTTTACTGTGCTATCGCATCAGCTTATCGTACATAATACTCTTTCACAAGTTATTTGCCGTGTAGGTAGTTATAAAATGCAGTTGGCAGCTCAGTGGGTGTTTGTTAACTTATATCTTCATACAGCATAGGGTCAACAAAGGTGCTACTGCCTGCATACTCATCACAAATGAAGCACACGGTGAAATAACTAGAAGATGCTAATTGTGCGCACATCACACTCATGCACATTGTAGATGCAGCTTTTTAGTTTCCCTCCCATGTTACCTCATTAAGATTAAGTCTCTGCCTGACATTTATTGCTTGCAGGGATCCTCACAGTATGTTAACGTGTATTATTACTCCATCTGCAGAGTTGGATGTTTGAGAGTGAAATCCCTAAGTCCCTTCCTCAAGCAGAGATTTTTTTCCACTAATGCTTTGTTTTCCTTATTTCAGTGTGCGTTATGATCCATGCATATACTCGTTCCCAAAGAAAGATCCACATTGAGGTTTGTGGATTGTACTACGTAACCAGGGCATTGTTTCTGGAAAGAGACATTGGTGTTGATTTTTTTTCAAATCAATTTTTTTTTTTTTTTTTTTCAAACAATGTTTCCCAATTACATCCTCTGTATTATGGTGGGAGAGGAAATCTCAAAAAATGGGCAAACAGAGCCAAAACTTGTCAATGTGTATTTGTGTTGTTTGGGCGAACTGAACCCAAACCATGATCAGTTTCACTGTATGAACAGTTCCTTTCAGCTTCTACTGACATGCAGGAGCCATCAGTTGGGATAGGAGCTGTCAGGGCTGTGAAGAGAAAGCTGGTGTTGGGAGGCTGGTACGAGTGGGGTGGTTTAAAAGTAAAGACACACCAACAAACGCTGTCTCTGCATCCCTGGGTGGGAGTTGTAAATAGCGCACCGTTTCATGAACTCAAGCAAAACAGTGTTAAGTGGCTCACAGATTTACTCGTGTGTTGAAGTGAATGTGGCCTAGATTGTGTTGCATGGAGAGAATTTAGACTTTATTTGAAGTCCTGTACTGAAGTGTTGGGTCTGCAGTACAAACATTACTTTGAGAGGAACACTTTAGGAAAGAGCACAGGTAATGTATTTTTAGTACTGCAGTGGACTGGAGATGAAATGTTTGCAGGAGAGGAAGCTGTAGCTAACAGAAAAACGGCCATCTGATAATCTCAGCTCAACACGTAGAGTGTGTTAACAAGTTATTGAGTACGACCTTGAAGTTGTTTACTGTGCTTTCTACTCCTAACAAAAAGGACTGTAATGTTTTAGAAGCTTGTTGCATTGTAAACCGAAGATATTGTTCTGCAGCTGAGAACTAAGAAAAATATCTAAGTGCTGCCAGCAGTCAACCAGCTACTAACAGTTAAATAACTTATTTATTCTCTTATTCAATGTGCAAAAGCCAGTCCATTGTTTAAAAATGGATGAGAGGCAGTTCTCACAGCAGCCCTACTAACTTTGAGAAATAAAGTAAGACACAAATATATATTGTTTAAATTTCCTATGAGTTAAATCAGTGCTGGTGAAGGTGAAATGTTGGATTTGATTGACAGATTTCTCTCTTCTCACTCGGTGTGAGAATGGTGTCTTCCTTTGTACAATTGTTATAAAAGATGAACCATTTATATTTGATGTGTTCAAGAGGCTTAAAGTCTTAAAGTATGAGAAAGAGAGACTAAGAATCTAACGAAGGCTTCCCTACCAACCTTTGTTATTACCTGGAGCCAAGAAACAGTTTGGCCATAAAAAGTGTTGAAAAGTATTCATTGTGTCTCTACATTATCACTGCGGCGTCCTCTGCTACATGGATCCCATTTCAAAGATGCATAATTAGCACATTGTTTATTTATATTGCAACAAATTATCTTTTAATTTCATATAATTCAGTCTCCTCTGGACAAGCAAAGGAAATAAATAAGAAATTATTTTGAGACAATAATTGAATTTCACGACCACCAGAGCTTTACTCAGATTCATCAAGAAGTGGTTTGGACAGCTGTATAGAGGCACCTTTTGCATCTTCTTAAAATTATTATATTTTTTTCCCCAAATTAAACATTTAAAAAAAAAATGTTACCATGGAAACTTGAAAATATTACTTATGAGCTGGACTCATTACTCTTTACTTGCCAGACTCATTGTCATTAGTTCACGTTGAGCCTGCAGCGCCACACACATTTATGTCCAGTGTATCTTCTTACTGCTGAGTGCTCCTCTCAGATTAGCTCCGTATTGTTAATTGACTTTATCGAGAAAAGATGATATAAAGAGGTTGTTTGTCTCAGATCATTTTGTCTATTTGATTCCACAAGCTGCTCAGATTCAATAAAGTGAAGTTTCCAAGCCAATAACACACAGCAGTGTGGAAATGTGTCTCGCCTCTAGTCTCAATATTTGACAGAGCATTGCTTGTTCTCTGCCTGTTAACTGTTGTGTTTCTCTCTGTATTTAACGGCACATTTTCAAGTTTGGTGAGAGAGAAAACAGATAATTCTGAAATGTTCGCCCACACAGGTTTAGGTTGTTTTTGTAAAAGTCTCTGTTCACACTTAAACAACCCAACAACAGAAATGGTTACATTTCTTGTCTGTCCTATTTAGGCTGGCAACAAATATCACAGCTGTGCGTCACAGCTGTTGCATATGAAACTGATGAAAACAGATTGTGGTTGGCTCATTGATACGACCTGTTAATGAAATATTTCCTGGATTGTTATTTTGAGATGTCGGTCAAATCATTATATTAAGATCATAAAGATGTCGAACAAAATCAGCAGAGATGCAGTTTAACAATTTAAATTCTCAACACTACAGCCAGTTGTTTGTTTTTGAAGCTTTTATCATCTTCAGGCCTTTTTGATAGTCCTGTTGTCATGTGATTTAAAAATCTACACATACGTTTTTGATAACAAACCTTTAAAATAACAAACCAGAATAAACCATCATGGTTCATATAAATAAAGTTGGATGAGAACATGCAAACTGTGATCAGCCAGTAATCAATGATTAACTTTACATTACGCTACCTAGCAAACTTACTTCATCCTTTTTCTCGCTCAAACACTCGCTTCTTCCTCACCCCTGCATTAATACACACACACACACACACACACACACACACAGCTGATGTTTTTTCCTATTTTTGAGAACAGTTTTAAAAACCTCTGTTTTCGGGAATTAAAAACAAAAACAAACTCGTGACACAAGCTCAGAGAGAAGGCCCTTGAAGACGTGCTTTATGATGAGAGAGTGGAAAAATACATTTAAAGTGTGTACAGTGTTGTACAGTTCATTCAAAAACAATAGAATAGCTTATAGCCACTGCGATATCTCTGTTGTTTGACCTGGGAGTGACTCATTTCTTACACACTTTATTTCTCTCTCTTTCTTGCGCTGCGTAAAAAAAACAAACACACCATCACCTCAGGTTTTTTCTGTCTCCTTCAGTCGAAGGAAAATGCACAGTATTGTACATCAAAGCTGTGCTCACTACATTTGCCCTGCTGTGCTTTGCGCTGCTTGTCTTCTGTTGTTCTGCCAGGGGACACATTTACCAGACTGTCACATACAGAGTTAAAAAATAGAGATAGTCCTTTCCATTTTAGTCATGAACATGAGCTGCAAAAGAGGTTAAAACAGACAGGAGGAAAACTATGCTAATATGTAAAGGCCTGCAGCAGAGAGAGGTTGTACAGAGGATTGGGTTATAAAATGTAGAGAGAAAGAGCAGCTCAGAGGAGACATCTCATCATGTGTTTAGAGAACAAGGAGGTGTGTGAAGTGAACAAGCGTCACACTGTTTTGGAAGGAGGTAAACCAGGCATAGAGTCACCCATGGGAGGGAGAAAATAAGGAATATACTAAGAACTCAATACAGGAGGGACTGTGTTATTTATCACCTTTCATTGCATTCATCATTATGATGGAATAATAATATCAAATTAACATGATGCACTACTCTGTGCCTGCATTAAGCAGACACTAATTAAAACACTCATAATGTGATCTCCAACAAGTTAGGGACTGGAGTTTGATGCTTCAATTGAAAAAAACATCAACACCTACCATCTGTCTGCACAGATAATGTGCGAGGCAGGGATTAAATAACAGTGGTGATGCACAGTCATACCCCACTGTACTGCCATCATTGTGCTGTCAGAATAGGGTGTTAAATGCACATTATCGTGTAATTTTAACATTCAATGCATACAAGATGTTGATGGCACCTTTTTAAAAATGGTATAATCATCACACCAAGGAGACGCTCACTCTCTGTCTCTCTTTTTCTAGTCCTTTTCTCTTTGACTTCACTGGGGAGAAAGAAAACCTTTGTTTAAACCACCTCTCTGTGGGAGCAGAGCCCACATTCGCCTTTGTGTGGAATGAAAGTTGATCCTTTGCAAAGAAATATTGAAAATCGAAGAGTGGTGGGATAAAAGTCAGATTCTTGTGGGAACGCCCCTGTCAGTGAAAATGGGACCACCCAGCGACTGTTGTCATGGAGACTTGCTCAACAATGTCGGCTCTACTCGGGAGAGGGGGCAGAAGTAATGACAGAAAATGAAAGTGACATGTGAAAATTGCTTGTAAAGAAAGGTTGAGGGGCAGGAAGGGGATTCCACATTTCTGTCATCATCCATTTAGGCAAGTTAACGTTTAAAGCTTTTTTCTGGAGAACTGTGTTCTCAATTCAATATTGATTTGTCAATTGTATACCTAATTGATAAAGTAGTATATAAAGAAAGTTGGGGAAAAAAAAGTTCTTCAAGTTGTTCTTCAAATTGTTGGTTGAATGTGTTTAAGTCTGGCAAAACAACCCGTGATTGTAATGAAGTGTGTTTGAAAAGCTAAGATCTAGTGTTTGTGAGGTTTTAAAAGGTGCTCAGCATCTGCTTCTTTGATTTTTGTTTGAATTTGTCTCTCGCAAGTTGCCCGACTTTATGGATGTGAAAAACTACTCGCTGGTGTCCTGTAGTTTATTTGCTCATTGTTTATATTTTACACTTAGGTTTATTATGTTATGTATTCATGTTAAATATGTGTCTGCTGTTCAGACTGACTATAATTATGATAAAACAGCTGAGTTTTTGAGGGATATTATTATATACTTGGCCATGTTTGGCCTATGTGCTTTGTATCAAAGTTTGGAACAGTTGAGGTTGAGGAAGAAGCCTCCTCTGTCTTCAAATGTGCAGTCATATGGTGTGGTGGTAGCTGCCCTGTCTCTGGGCTGAGTGTGTGGTTTGAGGGGGCCTTTCTTCTCAGTCCTATTTTGAGACGACAGCAAGGAACACTTGCTGTGTGTTGTAGTTGAGCTGTCCTTGAGTTTTGGGCTTTTTATCATTTTGATGGCATCCATGTGTGCGCCACCTATTTCCTCCCCTGAAAGTGAAGAAGAGCAACCACCATCCTCATCACAGAGAGCCCGATGAGCTAATGTCAAATACCACACCTTCGGTTCAGGGTCTATGAGTCTGAGACAGAAATTCAACTGTAAGAGACAGATTGAGAGCTTGTTGGAGTTGAAAGATATTTCCTGCTTGCTGTCACTCAGTTTTTTTTTTTTTGTTTTTTTTTTTGCCTTTGTTAGTAACTTATGGGTAAATGTTGCAGCAGCAGCAGCAATACAGGAAGAAAACATTGTCAACTCTGCGCTGGCTTGTTTTTCCTTTGTTCGAGACAAATCACTCTGAGGAGAAGGTTTGGCCTCTTCAAATCACAGAACCTTATCCTCAGCGGCTGTAGCTCTGATTCTGCCTTCCTCATGTTTCAGGCTGTGTACTTCACTCCAAATGCTTCAGACACTGATTGCCAATAGGGAGTAAAGCAGCCCTCCTTCCTGTGAGAAGCAACTACTGCAAACAGTGTGGCGTGGAGGGGGGGAGGTGGAAATGTCCTCCCATTGGCTAAATCCTGGCTGTCTTTGACCTGAATGCCAAACACAGAAAGCTCTGCCAGACGTTTTTTTTTCTTTAAACATCCCCCTCTTTTTTTATAATCCTCTTTTACTTTCCCTTTCTCTTTGTGTTGTGTTGAAAGAGCCTCTGAACGCACCCCCCTTTAGTGAAGGGAGCTGTGAAGGGCTGGTAAAGCCCAACTCAGCAGTCTGTCGCTCATCTTTCTTCTTTTAACTCTCTCAGCACAGGAATGGGAAGGTCACAAGGAGCATGAGCTCTCTGGCTTTTCCTTCTTTAAACCCAACTCTCCCAAATCTGTTTGTTTTCTGCTGTGTATGTTTGTATGCACTCTCTTAGGAGAAGCGGCTTTTCTTAAACCACCTGCCTGTTTATTAAATATATCAAGAAACCTGAGATAATGGCTATGATTTAATGACTAGTGTATCATAAAAGTTTTTAACCACAGTAGCTGAAGCACAAGTGGTTTAAACAGAGACTTTGGATTCATGGATTTCATCGACATGTCAAGAGTGTCGGCACGCTTGCGGGCACCTGAATGAGCAACAGTGCAGCTGCCACTCTGACATACATGATAGCCCACAGAGGAGGATCGACTTGACTTGGAGTGGCAATCCCATCGCTCCGCCTAATGGGCAAGGTTGCCAAGGAGACAGAGAAATTGGTATCATGGATGAAGGGAGGCAAAGCACTCGTGCTAGGATGGGGAAAAGGCATTATTCAGCCAATTTACATGGAGTCATAAGTGGAAAGGTTGAGGGATTATAGAAGAGTTTATTGTGTAGTGTGAACATTTTTAGGTGCTTTTCACTCTGAACCCGTTGCTGAGGTTTAAACCAGCCTCTGGAGCTTTTTACTGTTTGGCTCAGTTTGATTACTTGTTTAAAATATTATATATATATATATATATATATATATATACTTAAAGTGATTTTCCTATCAGCACCAGTTGGTCCAGATGAACTTCAGGAATGCAGTACAGGTGTGAAAGTAACCTTAATACCATTGAGCATTTCTGAGCTGCTTTATATTTCAATATCTCAAATGCCACAGAGCATATTCCCAACAGGCATCATCAGATTTTCTCGTCCTGTCATCCACACCAGGAGGAATAAATGCAATAAAATGAAAAGAAAGAAGTAGCCTGGTCTAATCCAGCAGCTGTAGCCTGAGGCGGAAAGAGGCNTATATATATATATATATATATATATATATATATATATATATATATATATATATACACACACACACACTTAAAGTGATTTTCCTATCAGCACCAGTTGGTCCAGATGAACTTCAGGAATGCAGTACAGGTGTGAAAGTAACCTTAATACCATTGAGCATTTCTGAGCTGCTTTATATTTCAATATCTCAAATGCCACAGAGCATATTCCCAACAGGCATCATCAGATTTTCTCGTCCTGTCATCCACACCAGGAGGAATAAATGCAATAAAATGAAAAGAAAGAAGTAGCCTGGTCTAATCCAGCAGCTGTAGCCTGAGGCGGAAAGAGGCTATAGCATGCTCACATACCTCCTGTCTGCAGGAAGAGTTTACGTCATCATCCCTCATCTTGTCATAAATCTGTCCTTCCATTTCGATTTCATTCTCCAGAGAATCACAGCTGCTGTGTCTTTTTTTTCTTCTTTTTCTCACCCTGAGTGTCGAACTTACCCTTCCATATTCTGCAGTAAGTGTTGTCACATCCCAGAAATTTGTGTAACTTAACTTATGGTGGTGAACTTGACATAAACTCCGCCCGTGTTTCGAAAGCCCTTCCTCCTCCACCTCCTCTGCTGTCCCTGTCCCGGCCTGTGAAGAAATGCAGTTTGACAGCTCTAGTGATGGCAAGCAGAGGCACATTCACAAGTGCAATTCTTTACTCTGTAAACTGTTGCACTTGAATTTTTTTGCTTGTGGTAGGGATAGAAAGTCACTATTAGAGTCTCTCCTGCGGCAACACACAACCCTGCTTTTGTCTGTGACTCTAACTGCAAGAATGTTTTCAGTAATGGCTGCACTGTCTCTGTAGTTGTGGCCTAATTGAAGTGGAAATAAATATCTTCTGTTACTTTTGAGTGTGGCCATTTGCATTTCATAAAATGTGGCCTACACAGACGATACCAGTCTTTCCACTAGTAATGGAATCTTTTTGTTTTTTGCAGCTACGCTTCCCATGAGTCATCTTGCTCTTTTGTGGCTACTCTTTATCTATGCACTGCCCTCTCAAAGAGTAAAATATAAACGACAAGACAATGAAGGGAATCAACAATTACCCTGCATCTTAAATGTGTGCTGGTTGTTTTATTCCTTGTGTATACTCTCAGTATTGTTGTGCACACATACCAAATATGCATGGAAATATTCACCCACATGCTTTGCGACACAGAGATTCATCAGTACTGCCTCTCTGGTTAACTCTGTTTGACTCAGCGGGAGTTCTTATTCATAAACATTGTACACATTGAAGCAATTTAACCGGCTATCATTGTTGGACAGCTGTATAACAAGTTATGTGTAACTGTGTTGTAGAGGATATGCAACTGTCAGTTTTTGGATCTTGAAGGACATTGTGCTTTAAATCAAAGCACATTCTAATAGCTACTGATAGGATCACATGAGATTAGATATGAAATAGATGATTTTATTTGATTATTCAGACTAATCAATTTCCTACACAGAAAGCTTTACATGACTCTTCATTCTGTGTCTTTGAATTCACTCTTATCCTCAGATCTATCTATCTGCATATTTTTTTTTCTTACTGAGATCTTACTGATCTTGGTGTTGAGCTAAATATAAACTGGATTGCTCAGTTGGTTCTCATACTGTGAGACGTCTTTTATCAAAGATAAGGTCTTTGCAGAACAAGAAAAAAACTAAATCATATCAAACTTTTCCAATCCCTGTTATGCATATTCCCAAGCTGTCAGTTTCGCCATTCAGCTGTCTCCTGAACAGATGCATGTAATTTATCAGCGGTTAAGGGGGTCCAGCAAAGCCATGTCAAAGCACCTCACCTAAGGCCTGGTGAAATAGAGCATGCAATTGCTCACTCTCTGTCTAAAAAACTAATCGGCAGGGCTTTGCGTATGTGTGTGTTTGTGCATTCGTGCGTAAGAGACAGAAAGTATTGCAGAATGGACACATAAATTGATTTTGGGTGTTTGTGCTGCTCTCTTCCACAGAAACCTTCCCACATCTGCTTTTTGGAGGCTGGGTGTTGAATTTTAAAGCAACAGCAGTGTGCAGGTTCTGAAACCTGTGTGTGTTTTATGGCATTTTCAGCTCTATCCTCTTAGGTTTCAAAGAGCACTGATCATGTGGTCAGCGATTTGAGACTTTGCCATAATCTTCATCAGAGGAATTATCAATGTTCATGCCAGTCAAGGCACTGGATATTACTATTACCTTACACTCACATTTGTCTTGGTTATGTAATTCAGATGAATTGACAACCTGTTAAAGGTGAATCCTGCCTAATGCCCACTGTGAGAAGCAGTTTAAAAATTGTGTGCACGGATGGATATGGATTATTGTGTAATGACTTGTCGCTTGTCACAGCAACACAGAGCCCTAACCACACACACACACACCTTCCTCACAGTACATTAGAAATAATGATGATTTGCTCACATATTAATGCCTCATAATAGGTATGTTTTTCATGTAGTGGATCCAATCAATAATCTAATCAAAGTATTTCCCAATAATCGTTATTCCATTGAAATACTCATGATCATGCTATATGCCTACAATGTCATTCCACTTGTTTTTGATGCTAATAGCCACATTGAAGCTGCTTTACACTGTGTGATAATTTGTGAGGTGTCATACTCCTTGACTGACCATTCACCTTCTTCTCCACAGGGGGACTCCATGAAAGATGACAGAGGAGGTGATTGTTGTAGCCAAGTGGGACTACACGGCCCAGCAGGACCAGGAACTTGACATCCGTAAAAATGAGCGTCTCTTCCTCCTAGACGACTCTAAGACCTGGTGGCGCGTGCGCAACGCCGCCAACCAAACGGGGTATGTGCCATCAAACTACGTTGAACGCAAGAACAGCCTGAAGAAAGGCTCGCTGGTGAAGAACATCAAAGACACATTGGGTAAGTGGAATTAAGTCGATGCTTATTTTCAGCAAAAGTGGAAAAATCTCTGCACTTCCCTTTCAGTAGTTTTTGCTCCCTGGTGGTGGTGATGAGATGTGGTCATAAACAGTGGTCAGTTTGTGTGCATGCGAGTGTGTTAGTCTGACTTCTGTCTCCCCGGGAGCTGTCACTGTGCACTCCAGGGATCCTGTTGAGATGGCGTTGCTCTCAGCTGTCAGCACGCGGTCTCTCAGTCCTCTGTCATGACTTGAATATATGAGACTGTGTCTGTAGCCATAGCTACCAACGTATAAGACCCACTGTTGGTGGATTTATACCCCTCTCAAATTGGGCAAGACCTGAACACAAAACAAGCTACTTCAAAATAAAGTTGATAAGCTACTTTCTTTTACAGGCAGCTATAAAAATAATAGAGATTGCTTTCATTTTCACCAAGCGTCATTTGGAAGGACTCTTTCGTTTTGCTCTTGACATACACAAAGGACAATACTCCTGACAACACAATCGTGTAAAACAGGATCAGCATGTCGTTTCAGGGAGACAGTTGACAAAATAAACAATGCATGTGGTATAGAAATGTTTTGTAGTTCTGTCGAGTGTTGACTGAACTGTATCATTGAAAACTATCCAAATTATGGAAAACTATTAAAATTTTAATAGCATTGCAGTTTGGCATCAAATGCTTGGTCAGATTTGAAGTCTGGCTTTCTTAACCTTTGATCATATATATATGTTTTGAATATTTTATCATCACTTAATTAATACACACATTTTCTTCAGTCTAAATGTGATCTGAACGCATATGCTTGCTGACACTTCTCAGATGTGGGGATTTGAAGATGAATTGAATACCTCTGTGCTGGTCGTACAAACCAAGAGATTTAAAGACGTCACCTTTTGATCTGGGAAACTTTGATCTTTTTTTTTTGTTATTTTATGGATTAACTGAACATGTCCACGGGCGATTTGAACCTGCATGTACACACGCCAAACTTCTAGCTAGGCTAATAATAACCAAAACAATAATAATAATAATAATAATAGTGTTTCAGAGTGGTATACATTAACTTGCTTGCTCACTGGATATATTCTCTTTTTCTGACCTATTCTCTGTAAACCCTAGAGATGGTTGCGCGTGAAAATCCCAGTAAATCAGCGGTTTCTGAAACACCAGCCTGTCAGGCAGCAACAAACATGCCACTTTCAAAGTCACTTAAATCACCTCTCTTCCATCCATTCTGGTGCTCGGTTTGAACTTCAGCAGATCATCTTGACCACATTTACATGTCCAAATGCATTGAGTTGCTTACATGTGATTAGATATTTGTGTTAACAAGCAGTTGAACAGGTGTACCTAATAAAGTGGCTGGTGAGATTGTATATACTCGCAAACATAGCTTTCAGTAGTGTAGTGTGAGAGTGTGACACACAAGATCACCCATATGTCAGTGAGCGGCAGCTTTAACCTTTTACTAACACAATTATGTTCTCTGTTGGTATTTTGATATTTTTTGATATTTACCAGTGCGCTTTTTGGTTCAGCTGTCTGGAGGAAAATGATGCCTCTGAGCCTTCAACTGCTGATCCTGTCATTTAACTTAATTATCATGACACTGCTTTGATTTATTGTGACTGATAGTAATATAAATTAACTCACAAACAGTTTCTAACTGATATCAGGCTTTCAAATAGCTTTTTATGCAAGTTATTTTTAACTTTTGGAATTTGGAGATAAGGGCACACAGTTACAGGGCCTATTGAAGCTCCTAATCACTTACAGAGCTGGTGCCTTTCTGCAGTCAAAGAGTATTGATGCCACAGATGTTACAGCCCTGAAGCAGCCTCAACCAAATGAGATGGCATGAGACGGGTATAGATTTGTGCTAAACTGGGATATGTTGGTACACAGCTCAAGAGTGGAGGAATTAATCAAAAAATGATGAACTTGCTCTACTTTCTTACAGCAGACAAAGAGCGGGAGGCAGAGCAGTGCAGAGATGGATCTGTTTTGACAGTTTCAGCTTTAGATGTAACTTTGTGTCTGGATGGTGGAAGAGATGGATATGGGGAGTAAAAAGAAATATCTGGTGGAAATTCTAACAAGAAAGAGTGATCAAGAAGTGAAATTGTAATAAAAATAGAAATGCAGCCATATTTAGAGTTGGTGTGGGGGGGGTAAATGAGATGACGGGAGTCTGGTCTGATTCGCCTGAAACGCTGATTCCTCTCGGCTCTGTGGATACCAGCCCTGAGGGGAAACTGTAGCTTTATATGGGCCAGCATGGCACAGCCTGCCACTGTCACCCTCACCAGGGTTCATTGTGTGCAGAAACGACATACATCACCCCCCTACTTCAATACTGTTCCTATCAGACCCTGTCTCTGTCACTGTAGGTCTCTGCTTTTCTATGATCAGTAGATTGATTAGTGGAGAAATCAGCAGCTTAATGGTTGTACTGAAATGATGGATTATCCCTCTGCCCGCCCCGTGTTACGTATCAACTACAACATTATGGCCTAGTTCCATTTCAGTCTAAGTACTTTGCTTCCAGCCAGTAGCTCTTTAGTGTTAAAAGCCTGGGCAAATCCAATAGGCGAGAACATTTTCATGATGAGGTGATGAGCAATAGGTGAGGTCAGAGGCTAATGGAACTTACTCACACACTTGAATAGGGAATCTGATTGGCTGAAAGCATGATTACTTCATTCCCTCTATAGTCTTTGGCTTTTGTTCTTTCTTTTCCAGTTCTTCAGTAAGTCAACATTGTGATTATGGACCTTGCAGATACTCTGTGTTATCTCCAGCCATTTCTCCTCATTTATTGTGCTTTAATGTGGTTGTATCTTCAACATCCATCCAGGCAGAATTGAATTGTAAATGGCTGCATGCTGCTTTGTGTCCCAGTTTCCCCTCACAGGAAATAAAAACAGTGATAGGCGAGGAAACTCAGCAAAGGTCCTCTCAGTGCTGAAACTGGGCCAGTACTCATTGGTGGAACATATTGGCAAGCTGGATTTCTGACCACTTGAGTTTTTACACAGCACTGTGAGAGTGTGCGTAGGTAAAGCACTTCATCCTGTCCCCATGTCAAGTGTTACATATCCGCAGTCCATTTTACTCAGTACTTTCTAATGAACATAGTTATGCTAAGTGTTCAGCAAAATGGCCCAATTTCCAGCTCAAACAGGCTGCAAAGGAGGCAAAAACATGCAGCTGTACAGAGCACAATATGTGGTCTACAATAGTCCAGTCAGAAAGCTCCAAATAACAGCTTAGGTTTGTGCCAGAGCCTCCCAAATCCTCTCTGTAAAAGGTCTATATAGAGCCTAGCAGGTATTGGGGCTTTTTGAAGAGTTCTGGCGGCCTTATAGTAGATGAATACAGGACATAAAACTACATGTGCCCCCTTTGATTCCAGCATGAGACCTTTGTTGCACGTCAAACCCCCTTCCCAAGCTTTTAGTCGGTCCACCATTTTGGTGCAGACTAAGATACCCCAACAACTATTTGATAGATTCTCTGCAGAAATGTTTTGGGCATTGATGCTGATTTTGAGTGTCTCAACTCAACTGAATGCCCAAAGGATTTAGATGCAGTTATGACCAAATAACCACAAAACAAATGACTTTCCCATCAATCTCAGACTGACGTTGTATTTAGTACCAATTTGCAAATATTAGTCTGTTAACATGCTAAGGTAGTTTGTGAACCCAGGAATGCAACATTTCCTGTCTACATACTGATGGAAGTTGTACCCTTGTCTGTGTGGATGTTATCTTGTTTTTAGTGACTGTCACATTTCTTATCAGTGATATATATATTTTTTTTTTTTTTTTTTTTTTTTTTTTTTTTTTTGAAGGAAGAAAGGAAGCAGAGAAGAGGGTGATTAGACCAACATGTGCAGGATCTGTGCCGGGCTTCTGAGGTCTAGGGAAACCTGAACACCTTTGTTGTTAATTAATGCTGTTAATTAAAGGGCAAAGCCAAAACAAAATCTTTTTATTGTTTTTGAGGTTAAGAAAAAAGGAAAAAAACCTACTTACTAATTTAGTGAGTAACTTTGTACAGTTTCTTCTCACACATACACCACAAGCATTTGCATGCTATACAGGCTGCTGGTTTCATGTAGTCACTCATCACATGTTTTTATTGTAATTTAAACTGTGGTCTCACTAACAAATATTTTCATTTTTCTCCTCAAGGTTTTACTGGTTTTACGCACAGTTATGCATTAAGACCTTTAACACTTTCAAAATGTAGCGAACAGAGCATCACTGCCAGGTTTATTCAAAAGGCTTTGATTCACTGAACTCTTGAATCACAGCACTCACTGACACGCTGCTAATGCTTCATTTAAGGGCCAGGTTGTGCTTTTTCATTACTGCATGCTTTAATGTGTCTGGTGGGTGGTATGGTATTGTGAGGATTTATTTAATATAATCTCTGTAAGCCAGAGAGTGAAGCAATATGTTGCAACATGCAGTCATTGAGGCTTTCATCAACTCACTTCCCTGTGTATTGAAGTCCTCTGGGCTTGAAAGTCTAGTCTCCTTCCACAAGATGAAGAGGTAGGTGAAGGTAGGGAGTGAATGTGTGGGAGGAGAGAATATAGCTCGCTGCTGCTATAACCAGCAGGCCAGTTCCTTGAAGTGGAAATGAGTGAAGAAGAAAGGTCTGCATTTCTGTGTGCGTGCATGTTAAAGTGTTTTTGCTTACCTCGAAGGAAGTGTGGGTCTCTCCTCTCTACCCCATGGCAGCGACAGTCTATTTTATTTTTCCTAGGGGAACCTAGGAACCTGAAGTAAGCCCAGGAGTCAACCTTTGTCTTTGGCTTACAGCCAGCAGATGTTGAATTCTTATACACACAGACACAGCGATCAGATATAGAGGATACACACTGCTATCCATAAACATGATCTGCTTGTTATTCCTGTCTCATCCCCCTCTTGGCATTTTTGTCAGCTGTGGTCTCTGATGTGCTTGGTCTACTGTTTGTGTGAGAAACAGCTGCCAGGGGACCCCTTGTCTTTCTTCACTGCTCTCCTCCTCCTCCTCTCCTTCCTGCCAACAAGTTTCATGCTACTCAGTGTGAACCCAGCAATTTTCCAAACAATGTAAATGTACTACTCAGCAGTGACATTTCTGTGGCATTTCAGCAGACTCTGTGGCACAAACTGGGTGATTAGCTGTCAAGAAACTCACTTCAGTCATTAGTAGCACACTTGAGCATATGCTGACACCAGCCTCAACTGTCAAATAAACGGTTTAAATGTTGTCAACCACATATTGTATCATTATTATTTTAACAGGAATTTTAAGAGGAGACCTTCTTGGTTATGTTCAGCTGAGAGACTTTAGAAACTTAAGGTCTTATTCAAGTGTTCAAACACATGTTTAAAGTCTTGTCTTTGAAAGTACATGAATGGAAAAGTCAGAGACAGGTAAGACAGGAGATGACTTTGATCCTGGATATGCCTGTCATTATCAAGCCCATGGTGCCTGCTCCACATTTCATTCCCTGTCTACACCACCTATTTTCAGCCTTTTGATTAGTATAGACGTGTATACGGTGAGTAGATAGTGTCGACAGAATACCAAGTAGAAAATGAGCTCTGATTCCAGTGGTTTTGAGTAAAAAGACATCAGACTTGAATGGATGTTTGCATCACTGCATTAATTCTATTGTGTGGAGTATCGATCTGTCCTTAACCACTGAGATTTCGCATAATCATCATAAGAGATTCAGAGGTAAAGGATACATTTTACTTCTGATGTCATTTTTTTGTTGGTTCTCAGGGCCCATGAGTGTAATTTGCTGCCTCAATTGGTGTCCTGCTGACTTAAACTGCCTCCTCTCCCTGTGGAGCTCAGGCCTTTTCCTGCGTTCAGTCATCACAGCCTCTCACATGCTGCTTTGTTACCAACAGTCCAACGTGTTGGGGATTGTGTCTAAAGCTTAAAGCTGCTATAATCAATATTTTTTGTGGATCAAATTGTTACTTGTGTAGTGATGAATCCACAAAATGGTCACTAACTCTCCAGTTACCCTCAACTCTACATAGCAGTTTTAGCTCTTTTTTTTTTCTTTTTTTTTTTTTTTAGCTAGTTTTGATTTCACTGCTTGAAACTTCACTCTCACAGTTGTGGTCATTGTTCTCTCCAGACACAGTGGGTAGCAGGTAGTGGGTTGTCAGTGAGAAAGCTCTGATAATTCTACTATTGACTACTTTCACAGAACCAAACTGTAGACACGCAAAATTAGCAACTAGCTCCTGAGCACAATGAAACTTTTATTTCCTTCAAAAACTACCCGAGGGATAAACTGAACTGAAAGAAGAGTGAATATTGGACTCATTAAGTGAACACAAACACAACTTCAAGTGCTAATTTCATCTATTTGCCAAAAACAAGTTGCCAAAAACATTGTATTGTTCAGTGTTATGTTAATTTACTGGCCAGTGACACAACAAAATGTGCCAACTGGTTAAAATATAGGCAGCTTGTACTGATCTGTTTCTATCTGTCACCATTGTCTCTGTGTCTCTTCATGCTGCAGGTTTGGGGAAAACTAAGAGGAAGACAAGCGCCCGTGATGCTTCCCCAACGCCAAGCTCAGACACAGAGTACCCTTCTAATGGTAGCGGAGGTGGAGGGGTGGGAGGAGCTGCTGAGAGAATCTACGACCTCAACATCCCTGCTGTGGTCAAGTTTGCCTACATGGCAGAGAGGGAGGATGAGCTGACCCTGGTCAAGGGCTCCAGGGTCATCGTGATGGAGAAGTGTAGTGACGGCTGGTGGCGGGGCAGCCAGGCGGGCCGTGTGGGATGGTTTCCTTCCAATTATGTCCAGGAGGAGGTTGGAGGAGCAGATGACAGAGGCGAAGGAGATTCCTCACGAGGCTACCACGGAGGCTCTCAAGGGACTTTGTTGGCCAACGGGCGTGCAGGAGGCCGCGGTGGAGTGCTCCACCTGGTTCAAACACTCTACCCCTTCAGCTCTGTAACAGAGGAGGAGCTGAACTTTGAGAAGGGAGAGGTCATGGAAGTGGTAGAGAAGCCTGAGAATGACCCAGAGTGGTGGAGGTGTAAGAACTCACGTGGCATGGTGGGCCTGGTACCTAAAAACTATGTGATGGTGCTGGATGAGGGGCCCGGCCTGCCCTCCTCTACGTCGAGCTCCCCACAGAACCGCTTCATGGCACCGGCACGCTCAGGGAAGTTCGCTGGAAGGGACTGGTACTACGGCAACATCACCAGACACCAAGCCGAGTGTATACTCAACGAGAGAGGAGAGGAGGGTGACTTCCTCATACGAGACAGCGAGTCATCGGTGAGTCTGTGGGGTGAAGTCATGACGGAAAGAAGAAAAGGGAAGAAGAAATAAAAAAATTAAAAAAAAAACAGAAAGAAAAAAAAACTTGGATATATTTATCCAAAGTTACAAATTAATTTGTGCATGTGATGAACCATTACTTATTACTTTGATAAGAAATTGTTTGGTAAATGGCCAATTTAGTTTTAAGTGCTTAATCATACATGAACTGACTCATTCCCACTTACCACAAACTTTATGACCTTATTGACCAATAGTTAAGTGATCACATCATATGAATCCTAAGTTGATGAATGGGTAATTTTTTTCTAAAAATAAAAACAAATCAATCAACAAAAAAAAGAGATTAATTTTATGTTGCTTAAAAACTAACTAATTAAATAAGATCAGCTTAACATTTCTGTGAAAGCAGCAACTGCAAATAAGAGGCAAACATTTTGAATTACAAGTATTGCTTCATATAACTTTTATATCTTAATCCTATTTAATCCTATTTTGATAAATCCTTCAAAAACTAGGAATTAAAGTGAAGGATTTTTACTTTTCCTTCAGTGAGAACCAACATTTGTCAGGCAGCAGTTTGATAAATGTTGGCCCAGATTTTTAAATATTAGAATATACTGCCACCTGCTGGCAAAAAACTTAGTGTTTTTAAAATGTCATTGTATTTTTCTGTCACATTCTCTTATTTCTAACCGCATCAACAACTCTTTCTCTTTTTATTTTCCAGCCCAGTGATTTCTCTGTGTCTCTGAAGGCAGTCGGTAAGAATAAGCACTTTAAAGTGCAGCTATCAGATGGAGTATACTGTATCGGCCAGCGCAGGTTCAACTCCATGGATGAACTAGTGGAGCACTACAAGAAAGCCCCCATCTTTACCAGCGAACATGGAGAGAAGCTGTACCTGGTCAAAGCGCTGCTGTGATTCACACCCACACTGGATCTCACACAACAAACACACACACTCTCTCATACACTCTACACACATAATACTAACGTCACTCCTGAACTGTCTTAACTCAAGCCTTAGCTTTGAACCCTCTCGCTGTGGCGCCTGTACCACGTCCTCAGTCACTCCTCTAGGTTTTATCTGTCACCCTCTGGTGGTGACCAGGTGAAACTTTCTAGCTCTACAGCCAAGCAGTCAACCCCACGACTTAAGAGAACGCGTACGCAGCCACATCCTTCACGTGCAGCACAGTGCGTAATGAGCCTCTCTCTTCTAGATGTGCTAACGTGCAGCGACCACACCTGCTGCAAACAGAACGCCAGAGGCCTTTTGGGGGTTGAGCTCTCCTTCTGATGTCATACATGATGCCCATTTACTACCACGCACATAGTAGGTTACACCATTGCTCTTAATCCACACAGAAGGACATGTAACAGTTTCAAAGAGGACTGGAACCTCTGAGGGACCTTACTCTGGTGTTGTCCTGTCAAATCGCTGGCCATTGTTTTATTTTTCTTTTTTTTTTTTTCTTTTTCTTTTTTTTAATGCCTCTTCCTGAGTTAACATTTTATATTTCAAAGCTAATTTAAATTACTCTCTGGAGGTTTGAATCATTGCTCTCATTCATACAGTGACTTCACCAAGTGACCAGAATCACTCTCTTGCCTTTTTCTCCTAATTTTCACCATTCCTCTACACGATTTCTCTCCCCATTTGAATTTGTTGTATTCTGTTGCTCTTTCAAATTCCTCCTTGCTTCTGTCTGCACAGACCCAGCCATTGTTAGTGATCATATTGAGAATCTGGATACAACACTTCCTGTAATACTTCTAAAAGGCAGTGGAAGGACCGTTCATGCAATAGGGGAGAACTCTGAATTCCTGTAGAGTTTGAATGTTTATCAATGTAACCAAATGTGCCACCCTGTACCCATAATACTGGCTCCAGGTCTGCACTGCACTCACTATACTTGGCATTCATTCATAGCTCTATGCTCATGCTTTATATTGTGTCACATTGAAATTGTTCTCCAGTATGTGTCTGTAGCTACACGATGACTGAAGAATAATAATAACAATAAAAAAAACTTCTTTGGTAACACTTTTGAGTAAGTACACTTGATCTGCTTCAGCTCCTGTGAATGAATGCAGTTAGAAAAAGTACTTCTCCTAATGTAGTTTTTGTCAAAGATAAATATATCTTGTGATTACAGAGAATTTTGCAGGAAAAGTGTCATTTACACAGAAATTCTATACAATGCATAGGACCCCAAAAATAAACAAATTAGGAAGGGGTGGCCATAAGATCTACATTTATGGATCACAATTAATTTAGAAATACTATTGCCTGTTTGTTAAATCCCTTAAATCCCAGCGACTGTCCTCTTGTATCTCGGCACAGTAGGTCCCACAATCTATACAATAGCTATACACGACATGTAAAGCTAAAGAATTTGAAGGGAGTGTCTTTTTTCGTCTTTTGCAAATCAAGAACCTAGAAATGAGAAACTGAAATCAAGGACGGATTGTTTCAAATATTTATTAAAAATTTCTAGTGGTAAATTTGCTGTAAATCTTAAACGGTGCAAGGACAGTGGGTGGGGCTTAACGAACAGCCAATTTTAAATTACATCTTTCACTGTCAAGAAACCAAATATACATACGGATTATAATGAAAATATTTCTAGTCCTACCAAACAGTTTCCTGTTAATTTTCTTTTGCTATGTGCATTTGTTTACCAATGGAAGTGTTGATCATGGGGTCCTCAGCTTTTATATGATATATCTGAATGTTATTGAGCATTGTTATTTAATTCTTGTCTCCACTGTATGTATATATTCAAAATAAGATGAGGTGCATATATGAATCGTTAAGATCCAACTATGGTACTGTATCACCAACGATGAGAATTGAAATACTTTTGTTCAATAAAAATTTTTGAAGAATACTAATATCCTGTGTGTTGAAATGTATCACGTTTGCTACCCCAGTGATAATTAATAATAATGAGCTCGATCACCACAACACTCAACTCTTGAGATAAAAACATTTTAACAATGACAAGAGGCAACAAAGTGTACATCATATCCATTTGCTAGAAGTGTGTTTAATTTTATTCTTTATATACAAAACACACAACAAGCAATTTGGGGTTCAGTATTGTACTTGTGAAAGAGCCACAGATGTAGATGATTTAATTAGATAGTTATTAAATAATCTGTACTTGGTGTATATAAAAGCCTACTAGTTATTATTCATTTGAAAAACTAATGACAATCTATTACCCTGTAAGGCCCTTGATTTAACATGAGCCTAACAAGCTAAAGCGTTGAATGCTGTTTTTATATAAATGAGGCCTACTGTTACTTATGAGTAACCTAAATTGTGCTGTCAATAGCTTTTTGTATTTGTAAGTTAATTAAATGATGTGAGAATTAATTTTAACACTGTACATGTTCAGTCTGCTATCAAAAGCCTGTTGGCTGGTGCAGCCACATCTGGACAATGTCTGAGGTTAGTGTTGTTTGACGTGATTGGCTACTTTGTGCTGTTCTATGGACCAAATGCAGACATGAGTCCACATGGTGGGTCAGTCATGTTATGGTTAAATAAAAAATGTATTCAACCTGGGAAATCTGTCACTGAGCTATGAGATGCAGCACCATTAAATGTCCACATGATGGCAGTGTTGGGCTTCTTGTATTGTCACCTGACATCATTCACTTTTTTTCAAAGTCCAAATTATGAGTATGCAAGAGATATTGACATTTTGAAAAAGGGCATAGCATCCATTTGGTTGGTAACCAGGGAATTTGTTTCAATTCAGTGACAGAGGTTATGCACCAATGTTAGCTAGAGCATTTTCCTATAAGAGCGCAGAGTAGAATCTAAAAAAGCTGAAACCTTGGAGAACTCAGCATGCCAGTTTTGTCTCTAACTAAATTAAATTTAATGATATAAAAATTTAGAACAGAATTTTAGACATTGTGTTTCATTCAACATTTTCCAAATTAAATTTTAATTTCAATAAAATCAAAATGTTATAACCTGGATAAAAGATTTACCAACGTTGGAGAGCACTCAAAATCTAAAATGGAATTTACTCAAAAAAAAAAAAAACTAAAAGCAAAAGGGTTAAGGTCAGAGCATAGAGAGTGGTAAGAGTCTCTTAGCGTTAAATCCACTTTTGAGTCAATAAATTATAGTGTAGATATAGTCATAGTCATGCCATGATCTCAGCTATCTGCATTTTACATAGAAAAATATAGAGTAAATACATAGAGTATTTCTACCCTGTCAACAGAAAAATGAATAAATTGAATTTAAAAAATACCTAAATGAAGAATACCTTGTACTCCATTCTCAATGTGACAGTCATCTCCTTCACAAAACAAACATGAGGAAAAACAAATCCAAAGATGAACATTAGTGTAATCAATCTGAAATCTCTCCCTCTGTAAACCTCCTTCACACATCTTATCTGAACCAAAGCCACAGGCAGATACAGATGTTGATTCACTGGGGGTCTAAAAAGCACCTGTTCCACAGTTGCTGCCAAGAAGCAAATACACCAGCACAAACTAAGCTTCAATCAATACAAATTACATTTGAACCAAGAACCAAGTTGAGAAACTTCACAATCCAGTTGACCAAACAGCTACAAAATAATGGCTAAGCCTCCATGTTGCAATAAGTGGTCACTACTACACAAACCCCCCAAAACATTATTTCTGAATATTTATTTTGAAACAAGCTCCATTTGTAACCTCCTGGCTAAGGACTGGCAACAAAATGAGAAGTCACACAAAAGTGTCTAAGACCAGCAAAAGTTTGAGGCTGACGCTGATGGCCAAAAAAAAGAGAGAGACTGGCCACATAAACAGTCTTATAGTTTTCAAAGGCCTGGCACAGATGTCATAGGTTGGAAAAAACTAATCCTGCCCACAAACAACCGGCCAAAGAGAAAACAGCAGAGCATGAAAAGCAAGAACAAAAAGTCCCCTGTTTCATTACTGTGGGTTCATACACAAGTTGCTTCTGTTTGTGGTAATGCTCAGGAACATTAATGACATTTGATTACAGATACAGACAAACTGGTTTTTCAGCAACGGTTTGTTTTCTACACAAAGACGGGGCTGAAAAATCGTGCCTCTAAAGAAATGCCAAAAACTGCAGTTTCTGGAACAGACCATTCAAGGCCCAGGTCAGGCATTGCTAAGATGACGAGCAGTGCTCTCCATTTTATTGTGTAACATTTGTCAAGTAAGCTATTCAGAAAATAAGCAGTTAGCTTTGAACACATGGAGCTGTTTCAAACTAGATTTATCCAAAACAGTAATTTGAGATCATATAAAAAAAAATATATTGATTTGGTTTCACAGTGCAGAAGCCAAAAAGCTCATAGACTAGATATCAGACAGTAGATGACTGTTTTGTAGACCTTGAGAACCTTGTGTGGAGAAACAAGGACAACAATGGACTTTGTTTGCTGTTTGCCATGTCAACGCTGCAGCAGAGTCACATTAACAGAAATATAAATCTAAAAGTGCAATATTCAATTTCCTCCTGTTGTTCTTTCATTTTATTCCCACTGACTGCTCCCTTCTTCACATAGCATTTTTCCACATTATGGAAAGTGACACACAGTCCTGAAATCACAATAAACACAGTACATTATTTTCAAGCCCGTCAGAAACACAAATGGCTGAGATTACGCTAAGTGGATGCAGGATATTGTGGAAGTGGGCGTATATAGGCCCTTGTAAATACAGCAACATTAACTCCAAACCTGGTTGTCGCCAAGCAGTGATGTATTGACAAGATAATGGTTCCTTCTTCTCTTCAGACCTTATTCAGTACTTATTTAATTCTCTTTTTACTTGACCAGTTAAAAGCCCACAGCAGCACATGTTCACAGCGATGTGATTGTACCAGCACTCATAGTAATGGAAATGGTTTAATATTGTCTTTTCCTTATATAAAACATCTTTTCTGAACCCCAGAGCATTTCCTCCATCAAGGCTGGAGACTGGGTGCACCAGGCGACATGTTCCCTCATTACAATGAACATGGATGGTGTCATTTATTTTTAGTCAGTACCACAAAAAAAAACATGAAGGCACCTGTCTACCTGATGCAAATGCTCAGTTTATGCTGATGACGGTTGCACTGGTCTCAGACTCTCTCTGCAGCTTCAATCTGTGTTCTCAAGCTGCAAGATGTTGTTTATTTTGGTCATTATTAAGGGATTTGTTAACAATAAGACAGCTGCTTTATCTTCAAAGGTTTCCCAGCAGCAGTTTGCGAGGTTTGTCCTCTCGACTGTAACTTTCTCTGACCATCAACAGAGAGATTCGTTCATAACACCTTCTCTCTCTGTCAGTGTCCTAAGAGAGAAACAAACATCTACAGAGCAGAAAAATGAAAAAAAAAAAAAAAAAAAAACTAACTTTACACCCTGTGGCTGAATGTTGGTAAAGTCTGTCTGGATACCAGGTGTGAAAATTGTCTGGTGTGTGTTTCTTTTCATCCATTTAAATCAATCTTTCCACTCTTCAGCCTGCTTTTCTCACTCCTTTCAACCTTGCAAAAATCCATACTTATCCACAAACCTTAAGGCCAGATACTGATGATTTCCTCATTGAAGGATGAGACTGAATCTCTGAATTCTACTTACAGTGAGTATTATCAGTGCTTCACTGTCCTCAGGCACATATTTCACTTGCAGTTGGAAAAGAAAAATACTAAAGGGGAAACAGATGCTTTTGGATTTGTCAGATTTTGATACAGATTTTATGAAATTGAGCTTCACATGTCCTTAATTTGAAAATCTAGCAAATGTGTTTACCTTTGCCATTTGTAAAGCTCAGATGTGGAGTAGATTGGCGTAAGAGAATGAAATCCAGGGATGAGAGACATGAAGTGCAGCGTTTCATGGCAAAGGCACAGAAGAACTGAAGAAACATCCAGTTTGATTTTGTCTGTCCAGGCGCACACTGAGCTGGAAAGAACTGAAAAGCATTAGGATATGTGGGCTCAGTGACTCAGTTTCAGGTACAAAGATTTTATTTACTCACAAATCCATGAAATGAGCATCTGAGAGTCAGAGCACTCTTGGACAAAGATGAAACAGAATAGAGTAATCCCCTCACATTGTATATATAGTAGAGAAATAATAAGCGCTTCTTTAGTATTAACATGAGAATCAGGGCAGCTGTACAGTTTTTACATTTCATGGCTAAAAAATGTGACGTTATATTTCCCAGCACAAAGCAGACAGACATGAGAGGTGTGAAAGAGGTTTTGAAGACAGGCAGGTGTAAAGAGGCAAAATGTGAAAAACAAACATGTCTGCCTTCTCTTTTTCTAACTGTGATGCAGTCATCATCCTCAGATCAGCCGGAGGGAGGAGGACAGGACAGGATCACTAACAACCTGCTGCTGATCAGGTAGGACAAGAGTGACAATGATCTCCGAGGAGGCAGAGTTGATATTTACAGATGGATTTTTTCTTCTCTGTAGATACATGCAGTCATTTGTAATATTGTCGTCTGTCAAGTTTCTAAAGAAGTTCCTGTTCTGAAAATGACACTTCAGCGCTACATTGTGTTCTTCGGCGTTGTCAAGATGTTCTGTGCAAGCCTAAATTCACTGATGGACAAATTTCTCTTCTCTGTACAGAATTGTCTTTTTTCTCTTGTTGTTCTCTTTCAGTTGCAGAAAACATGCGAGCTCTGTGTGTGTGTGCTCTGCTCCTCTCTCTTCTGCTCTGCTTCCTGTGTCCTACAGGTATGGCAGCAGCTCATATGTGACATAACATGAATGGACTTGACATCTTGATCCACAGTGATTCTGAAATGACAGGCAAGGTGTGAAATAATATTCACACCTACTTCTGTCTCTGTCTTAATGGCCAGGGGCAGAGGAGAGCGAGGCAGCCGGTGGGAGGAAGGAGAGGGAGAAACGAAGCTTACCCTACTGGGACTTGTGGTCATCAGACTTTTTCGGGTGGTTGGAGGAGCTTCGAGCTCAGGCAGCTTTCGACGGCATGCAGGACCTGGCCCGCACCTTCTGGGCTCACTTTCCAATCAGCAGCGAGCTGGGCTATGACAGTCCTGAGGCTGACCCTCAACTTAAAGAGTGAGACAGGGTCCTGATGAGACGTTAAAGGCAGGTAGAAGTCACCTATAATATGTGTTATTGTGTTTACAGCTCAGATGATAGTGGTTATATGTGCGCATAAAAACAAGAATTTATCCTTTTTCCTTTTCTTTCTGCGGAATCCCAAGAACAACAATACGATTTGATGGAAAATTCACATCTGCACATATTAGGTAGTAAAAGGCTTTCAATGTGGTCTGGTTTTCAGTATTGGGTTTGTCTTTTGTATCAAATGTGTTTGTCCAGCTTTTCTGTGAAAACTGTGCGCTGAAGTGTCAGACATGAAAGAAATACTCATGTCTCAAGTCACAACACTCAGACTGTGTGACATGTGAAGACAAGCGAAACGGGAAGATGGAAGCACAGATAGACAGGAGTGAATGAACAAAAAGATAAAGTTGTGCTTTGGAGCACAGTTCAATGTATATTTCTATTTCAGATTTTATGATGTGCCAGTTCCTGATTCCTGGGATAACAAACACACACACTGAAAAATATGAAAGGATTACTTCATCTTTGTCCAGAAATGCTCTGATGTTGAAATGCTCATTTCACAGATTTGTGGGCAAATAAAAAGAAAGCTTTGTACCCAAAACAGAGTCATTGCATCAACATTCCCCAATGCTTTGCAGTTCTTTCCTGCACATTATGTGGATTTCTGGTAGGTTTGGATAGGCAAGGTCAAACCAGGTCTCAGATGGTTTTGTGGCTATGAAATTCTTCATCCTGTCAGAAATGTTCTCTGACCTTCATGTCTCTAATTCCTGGTTTTTACTCTCCTTTCTTACTTCATTCCATTTCTGAGAATTACTATGGACACCTGAGGGAAACATGAATGATCGTATGTGTGTGTGTCTGTCTATATTTACAAATATAAACATTAGCTTGCACCCATGTGCAACACTTTCAAAGAAAAATATGTGAAGCTCAAATTCAGAAAATCTGTATGTGAATCTGAGAAATCCGCAGATGTTCGTTTTCCATTTGGTTTTTTTTTTTTTCCATCTGCAAAAGAAATATGTGCCTGAGGACAGTGAACCATTGATAAGATTCTCAGAAGTCAGAGACTCAGCCTCCTCCTGCAATGTGGAAATTATACAATATCTGTAGATACGCCTGCTGAGAGTGGAGGCTTATGGTTTTCACTGAACCAAGTCTGTGTATGCACCTGATTTATGTATGAGAGGACATGTAGCTGGAGAAATGCAGACTTTCATAAAGAGGATGTAGCACCTTTGGCAGAACTCGAATGATGAAATAAGGAAGGAGACTTTCTAAGCATATTCATCCACACTCGTCTTCTTCTCCTACCCTCCTACTCTTTTCTCCTTCTGTCTTTTGTCCCTTACTCTCCCTTCTTTCCAAAATCCCTTGTGAAAGCAGTGCAATCATCAGGCAGCTTTTGGTTTCCTGCATTCCAGCGCCGCTCGTGAGAGACTGAGAGACTGTTGTTCCAAACCAAACACACACACACACACACACACACACACACACACACACACACACACAGCAACATCAAGCCAAGTCAAATGTGAATTTCTGAATTAAAATTGGCAACTTATCCTACACTATTATATGTACAGTTGCTTTGCAGGGAATTGGTGACTGACAGACACAGTGATGGCAGTTACACAACAAGACTGTGTAATGTGTTGAATAGCACAGTTGAATTCATAAAAAATAAATGCACGGCTGCTCAGTTACATACATAAGGTTGTGTTATATCCATGGACTTACCTGGTCTAGTATGACCATTAGCTTTGTCAGCAACATTAATTAAATTAAATGCTAACTATTAAATTGATGAGCTTGTGTCAGCATTAGTATGTATACACTGAGCATGGATACAGCTCGATGTGCTGCCAGTCAGCTTTGTGGTCACTGTGTAAATGTTGTCAGTTGTGGTGTTGCAACCAAAAACTCCTCAGCCGACCAAAAAGCATTTTCCATTTCCATTTCATCTGAGATACTGTTGACACAAAAAATGCAAACAGGCTTAATTGCAATTCTTTTTATAATTATTTTCAATCCATTAACACATTTACTATTTATAAAGCTTTTCCAGAGTCTAGAGAAGTTTTTTTTGTGTGTGTGTGTGTGTGTGTGTGTGCATGACGACAACGCAATCAATGGAAAAACAGATGAGCTGAGTGGGATGTACATGCATATGTGGTTGGCTGCACAATGCAGATATAAACCTGGGAGGCTACAATGTTTATTATTTATGTGCAGGATCTTTGCTGAGAACAAAGTCAAGTTGAAAAAAATGTGAGATTTTTGTTTTGCTTTACACCAGTTCTAAGAATGATGAAGAGATCAGGGTGAGGTAAAGTGCACATCATGTAAGTTAGAATGAAGCAGTGGGTGAAGTGGATAACCAAAGGTTGCTAATTCATAACTTGGTGCTTAAATGATACAACAAAACATACAATCACAAATATTTCAGACTCAAAACTAAATTTCATCTGCAGCCTCACACACTATATTCTCCCTGCAGTAGTCTAGTAGTACCCTGAATTAGGCCTTTCTAACATTCATGAGACGCCCTCCCCAAGACACTCACTCTTTTATACAGTCAGTAGGCTGAGTGATTGATGTTTTAAATGAGGGCAAAGAAATCCTCTGGCATTTCACTGATGGTCACAGACGTACCCTGAAATTAATTTCAAGTAGCTATTGCCACTGCACAGATATCTCCTCCTGTCCAGGTATTTTAGTGTAGTGTCAGATGGACGGTGCTGTCATAAATATTACAGAGACACCTTCAACATGCATAAAAATCCAGACAGAATTATTTAACACTGTTTACACTTAGTTACCAGACAATGTGCACAGGCAGTGCAATCACATTTTTCATTATTTCTACTGCAGCTACTTGTTTCAAAAGTTTCAAATTGCAATATTTTGCAAGGTAAAATAAAACTTAGCTTTTTCTCCATTCTCACTCCTCGTGTAGCCTATTGTGTATAGGAAATGGAAAAGTACCTGGAATACATGAAAATTCATTTAAGAGCGGAAAAGCTTCCAGTTGCACTCTTGTTTCTGCAGGCAGGGAGGTAAAAGACATTCCAACGCCAAAGGCCAGTTTCCAATTGGAAAGTCTGGGTAACCGCCCACTCCTCCCTCTTGTTGTGCAGCAGTTTACGCACAGCTGTTGCCTTTAAGCAGCTCTGTAAAGACTGAGCGTGTACAAAATGGCATCCCAGCAGCTCTATCTGAGGTTAATAGGGCTGGCTACATTGGTAACAGTGTTGGCACTTAGAGGTGAGCTCAATCTTATTCTTCTTCTTTTAGTTTTCTCCTGTTTTTCCTCTGCCTTGCTTTTAAAATGTTACATTTTTTTTAGTCCACCTTCATCTGTCTTTCACCATTGGCTCTTATGCTTATTTCTAGATTTGTCTGATAGTTTGGTTTTTAACAGCACTAGCAGTTAAAAAGATGAATAATGACATGTCAGTGTCAGTTCACTGTAAACGGGAAAAGAAAAAGGCAGTTTGTCTATAAAAATGTTCAAATATTGATGATTGTCTCTGTCACTGTTTTCACACACACCCTAATTTGAGGTGTATTTAGAGCATAAGACACATTTGAAAGGAACCTGCCAACCCTAAGTGCAGAAATTTTACTCCTTTCAATAAAGATTGGAAGGAAACTCAACATACAGTACTTCATAAAAAAAAAAATTAAAAAAAAATAAAAAAAATCTGATATTCACAATGAAAAATTCAGGTCTGTTTGTTTGAAAACTGAAAAAAAAAATCTTCTAATTTTCTTTCTTTCAAATTATGCATTGCCTTGGAAATGACTAATGTGAAATATACCATATAAATCATAAATGGGATGAACATGCCATAACAATGTGATGTTTCTTAGCTGATAAAAAGGTTGAACTCATCTTGAGGAAAATTACTTTAATGTATCTGTACATAATAACTACCAACTTCCTGTCCTGTACTAAACCCACGCTGTCACATGGTGTAATGCTGAGCCGACCGACTTTTTTCATACCTAGTCTTGTTAATCAGTCGTCTGATTCCTCCAGCATCAGCACTGTGCCACAGGGCTCCACTTCAAGACCACTGTTTTTTAATCTGTCTAGGCTACAGCTTGGTGGTGTCAATACAGTTTTATAGTTGTGCAGATGATACCAGACTATGCATCTCTATGCCTTACAATCACAGCAAATTATCTTTGGAAGGCAAGGCAAGGCAATTTTATTTGTATAGCTCATTTTTACAAACAGTTTGTCTCAAAGGGCTTTACATAGCATCATAACAACATCCTCTGCCCTTAGACCCTTACAACCTTAGACAGAGCCATGCTAGCAGGTCTCTGACGGTGTACTTAAAGCCAGTGCTTTGAGCTAAATACTAAGGAAAGGATGCTAACATGCTAATAATGATTAGGAGGTATAATGTTTAATGTGTTTTTCATCTTGTTTTAGTGTGCTAGCATGATAATATTTTCTAGACACTAAGTATATCTAGTAACAAGTAAATACTAAGGATGCTAACATGCTAATAATGTTTAGTGGTGCACTGTTTAATGTGTTTATCATCTCGGTTTAGCATGTTAGCATGATGATATTTTCTCAACATAAAGTGCAGCTCATGTTTTGACGTTAACATCATTGGTTTCACAGGGATTTAGTCACAAATCATTCACTAATGAACAGATTTCAACTTTGCAAAAGCAAAAGTCACCCGTGGGCTACATCATCTGGAGACTATGAATGCCTGTAGAAAGTGTTATGGCAATCCATCCATGCATGGCTAAAAAGGGGAACAATGAAGCACAGCTTTTTCAAAGCATGTTATAAGAACCTTTAACTTTTACAACATTTTTCTACACTCTCACTTTGTGCGACTTTACCTTTTGAGAGATGCCATTTTATCCATTTAGTGTTAGTGAAAGGTAACACTTACATTAGAATGCACTGATAAACCTATAAATGCATTATTACAGACATGGGGGGGGTGGGGGTTAACTCATTTAAAACAACAGTGGGAGAAAAGATTAATAAACACCCCATGCAAAAACTGTGGAAAAAATGACTGAAACAGCACGTCTTGGACAGACAGTTATAGTAATGATATAGTCAGCAGGAATTTGCTGTTCAAAGAACATTCACAACACAAAAGAAGAAAAGAAAAAGGAGAAAAAAACACATGCAAGCAATTTTCTCCAAGCGTATCCCTCCACATCACACAGTGAAAATGTTCTGTGCTCAAGCTATGACAGTCTACATAAAGATCTGGACTGGATTTCTGTGCATTCTCAGGCATCTTTATTCTTAGGTAGATCTGTCTTAGCCGTTCAGCCTTTAACCTTTCAAAAAAAAAAAAAAAAACATAAATGAAACCATTTGAGACTCATGGAAACCTTGTATAAGGGCTTATGTGCTCTGAAAAAACAGCCAATTACAGCAACAAGTATAAAAGGTCATCTGACTGAACTTTGGCAAGGAACAAGATGCCTCATTAGTGCCCTTTATCTATATAAATATTCCTCATGCACAGTGCCGCTCCATGGCTCCAGAGGGAAGGAAGAGAAGCAGAAAGACTGCAGCAAATATATTTACAACAGACTGGACAAAAGCAAAAATACCTGGATGCGAGTTGGCAACTTTTCATTTAACCCCTATTCATGGCACCACTCTGACATTTGTATTGATGAAAAAAATAAATTAAAGAAAACTGAGAATAAATTTATCCGAACAGCTGGTTTAGTTAGGGGGTAAATTTAGAGTGTACTTGTACTTTGATAAAAAAAAATTGTTTGCCCAGAACTGACCATAACCTGCAATTTAAACTCAACAGAAATATTGAGTATGGGTGTTTTAGAAAGAAATCACAGCTGATGAACTTGTGTTATACACTGTGTTCGCACTGTGACTCACTGGCTCATTCATCTCACCTTTACAGATGTAGACGGTGAAAGCAGCTTGCAGAAGATCTTAAGGAAAAGAGACGGTAATTGTCTTCACTAAAAATGTTGTCATGCTGCTTATATTAAAAAAAAAAAAAAAAAAAAACACTCCATTTTTAAGTGTTATTAAAAATACCCATTCATTATTTTCTCTATTGTGCTCCCATCCAGTGGCAGGACCTGGTACTACCCCATCAAAGTCCTCTGTTGCTGTCCCTCCTTCCAAGGCTCAAGAGTTCCTGGCGAAGCTAAGCAGGACAAAGAGGAACATTTGGGACCGCAGCAGACCAGATGTACAGCAGTGGATTATGCAGTTTATGTACATGGGGTTTGATGAGCAGGTGAGCTGTGTTCGCTACAAGAGAGTTCAATGTTTCTCTGAACTCCTGAAAGCGAACAAAAAAACAAATCAATATGCAGTTGAGCTGTCAACATGACAGGTATTCTGCAAAATAAAATTTCATGCAACAAAAACACCACATCGATTTACCACTTTTTTGACAAATACATGTTTTGAGAAATAAACGCACATTTTGTGCCGATAAAAGTCATCTTCAACATAATGCAATATTGTATTACACTTTCACAAAGAAGTATTAAAACAGTCAGAGTTGAAGCATCAGATACCAAAATATAGTTATTGGAGGTAAACCTGCAAAAACATTGGATTTTATGCTTTTCACAATTCAACTTGTGTCATTTCAAATTTAAAATCCCACTCCCTAGTAAATGTCTTTACAATTTCAAGCCCTGGCTTTAAAGACAAGTTTTCTATCATAAGTAATAAGTTGATAACGCTCTTCTGGATGATTACAGTGATGATTTTAGGTATTTGGTGGTTCATGTGCAACATTGTGTATTGATTTTAATGCTTAAAAGCCCAGAGAACCTCTCCTCTTGGGCCATGTCTTGCTATGACCAAACACAAAATGGTTTTTGATGTAGAAAAATCAGTTTTGATCATTCCACTTGACAGCTTTCTGTATGTGTGTTTTCGTCTGGGTTGAAGTGGGTGGTGCACAGCTGTAAAAAGGCTGCCATGTGTGTCTGTGGACTGATCAGAGTAGTAATGTAAACACCAGGCTGAAAAGCAATGTTTGTCATTGATAGTTGTAATATTGTGCTCTGTTGCACTGGAAACCACACCCAACAGTGGTGTCACTGTGTACTCGCACATCCTAGGGCACGACTCTAAATATCTAAGACAGGGTGAAACCTTAAACCACCAAAGATCAGTAAACTAAACTATTCTTTAAATCAAAATCAGGATTGTTTACTTATATTGCTCCTATCAATCAATCAGTTTCATCAAATCTAATTTACATAGCGCAGATCACACAAATTGAATGTAATTAACAGATGTAGTGGTGCTTAATAATACCAGAGGATGATTTTTCACGTTGACTATAACTATTGCTTATTTAATATTTTATAAATGAAGAAAAAATAGATTTTCAAGGACTTCAAACCTGACAAATACAGCAGAAAAATGCAAAAACACACACATAAAACACAATAAAAACGTCATTCATATGGATCTTTATATATCTGCTATTTAGAGGACAAAAATGTAGAGTAACAAACGTGGAGTAAAGTAGTCTGGTCTGAAGATCTAAAAATTTTTAAAAAGGCACACGTATCCTGAAAATGTTGCGGTCTGACTGAATGAATAATCACAAACATTGAACTGGGTACATGCCAAACAGATTCCCTCACACTCACACACACACATTTATACATTACCCCACTTATAGAGCCAGTGTCCGTTTTCTTTCAGACCAGTGATTGTCATATATAAATCACCAGGGACGGTCAGGAAGGGTAAAATAACAAGCACAGGAAAATGGAGCAAAGGAACAAAATAACGCTCTAACCCCACTTTATTTGACAGCATTTGTTTCAGCCAGTGTTGTAGTACTTCTCAAAAAGCCTAATGCATGACACCTTGTGCTTATGCCATTTGCTGTTGCTTCCTTAAAAGGCCAAAGCTGTCAAAGCATTGGCCTTTTCAATGTTTGCCTTTCATGCATGTCTATTTGCCACAGCTGTGCCCGCTGACAGTCTCAGTGGGCACCTTATCAGCTGCCTGTGTGTCCATTAGCTTGAGATTTGTTGAGGCTGAGTTTTCCTAACGAGTCACGTCTGTGGTGTTTTTCCATCCCCAGAGGCTGGAGACTGACCTGTCGTACTGGATGGACCAAGCACGCTCCAGTGACCAAGGGCGTCAGCATCACTATGATGAAAATTCCCCCATCGGTCCACGTGACCCTGGTTCTTACAGACATGGAGCGAATGTCAACTACGACTACTATTAACTCCAGTCATATGAACACGGTGTCTCGGAATAGTCAGAGGGGTGTGTTTGTTCATATATGTTAGTTCTGTGCCTTCTCTTTAAGAGACCACAGCCTGTGATAGTTTGTTAGTCTTACACGTGTCATGTCTCTTTGTCTTGATTTGTTACACTCACCATTGTAAACCATTAGCCACTCTTTCTCTCCATCCCCACATATTAAACATAACATGGCTCGTATCTGGCATTACTGTGAATAAAGATGTGACTCCATCACAGATGTGCCCAAATCTCCTGCTTTTTCACTTCCAATAACAAAGCGGTCCCCCTCACACACACACACACACAAATCATATCTTCTTCCCTAATGACATCAATTATATCATATGCAAAATATTGGAAATATTTTATTAAAATAGCATCTTCTGAAATTGATAAAGCACATCTTGAAATGAGAATTTCACAAACACGATGAAGTCCTGATAAACACATTATGATGCTGTAACAGCCTTTCTAGAGTTTACCTGCAGTGCGCTGCACGAGCAGCCGACAGGGTGCTGGCATGCCACTGATAAGACAACAAAACATCCGGTGGGGGAAAAAAAAAAAAAAAAGAGTCAGGTAGCGAATCTCCAGAGACAAATCACCAACAAACTGATTAACACAAAGCACTGAGATTCTCATGTCTGCAATTTAAATAGCAAAAGCACAAATTCACAAAAAAACGTAGGCTGGGTTTCAGATTTTTTGTCTTTTTTGCTATCGTTTTTGATTCAAGCTTGTCCATCCATCACGCAAGCTCTGGCAAGAAACCCTACCACATGGTGCAGCTGCAGGTCCAACACAAGGCAACACTATCTTTTTTTTTTTTAAAGACAAAAAAAAGACTCAAAAGTTGTCTCTGCTTGTCAAAAAAAGACACCATATCCCAGAGTGCTTTACTCAATGGTATATTTAGGAGTGTTGCTCTTCAAGGGTCCCCAGAAGAGTCTTAACATCCTTCTCTGTTGTGGGAGAGTCTGTGGTGGGACATGTGACCTCAGTTGTGTCTGGGCCTTCCTTTCTTCATGCGGGCGGCTTTAGGTTTAGGGATGTACTGATTGTTGGCCTGGTGCTCAAGTTCTCTGCTGAAGTACTGGATAGTTTTGTTTAAGCCTTCCTCCAGCGGCACCTGTCAAAAAAACCACTCTTAAACATAATACAGCTCCAAAAATAAATAACATATATTTTCAAATATCGATTGTGTAACCATAAGTCAGATATTGTCTACAAATATCTACATGTCCGTCACGTAGTCTAATGGTAATGATGACATGATGCAGACTGCAGCGATATAGCTTATAATATTTTTTCAAACTTCACTGACCATCTAATGATTTTATGTATTCCAATTTCCCCTGACATTCAATTACTGGACTGGGCAAATTGCCTTGATGAGCTCAAAATAAATGAACTAAATAATTAAAGTGTGTTTCACTGTACGATGGTCTTCAATCTCTGAGCATAACATTTCTTTTGAGGTATCTATAATTATTAAATATAAGAAACATCAGTTATAATTCAACATGGATTCTTATTTCTTTTTCTCCATAAAAATTAAAACATATTGGCTCATTTCTTTTTAACCAAAATCTGTCTGACTGTTAAATGTCTTATTTTAAATTATAGACTTTGTTGCAGTAAAAATAATAATGTAAAACACATGCATGACAGTTTGTGAGCCTTTCAGTGTGTTGTGTGGCACACATACCACTGGCTCCCAGCCAAGCATCATCTTTGCTTTTCGGATGTCAGGTCTTCTCCTCTGCGGGTCGTCTTGGGCCTCTGGAAGAAACTGGATCTGGCTCCGACTCACTGTGAGTGTACATGTTAACAATCAAAAGCGTGCATTGCAAAGGACAGGTTGTTATTGTGAAATTTGCCTTAGCCTGTAAAGCCCTGTAAACACACTTTTGATGAGTAAACACGTGCACAATGTAGTCTTTCATACTACTGGAGCTGGATGTAGCTGACACGCATCTCCTCCAAAGCACAGTATATGCTTTGGTTAAAGAAACAGCACACAAATCGACTTGGGCTGGTTGTGTTATATTCCCTACGTGCTTCCAAATCCCACACCAAGTAAACTGAGTAAAACTTTAATTGTCTCATTTTATAAAACAGCAAGACAGATTTATATTTACTGATCTAGCAAAGCCATTTCCAGTGAAAATGTTGTCTTAATCATTGCTCTAACAGTGAAGGTGTATACAGTATAATAACTGCTGGGCACAGCCTGATAATATAGATACATCCATCCATCCCTACGACAATAATGAGGTTGTGACTCTAAGACCTAAATAGACTTTTATGACACATATTTTTAGTACCACACAATCTCAAGACCCTCGATCAATCTAACACCTTACCGACAAGACTTTTAATGAGACGAGCAAACTCCAGTATAGTGTGTTCCTCTGGGTTCCCCTACAAACAGATAAACAGACTGTTACACCAGTGTCAGCAAGAGACAGACAAATGTAAGTGTCCGCTTATGTGGAATTCATTTTTTATTTCAATTTGTGAAACACAACTGGGTAAAATTAACTCACCAGATTGACTGGACTGCTGATGTTACTGTTCATCAACAAAACCAGGCCATTCACCAGGTCACTGGAGAACATTAAACACAATGGAGATACATTTAATGGGATTATTTTCTTTTAAATTCCATCCTAGTGCAACTTATCTTTGTGAGGGACAGAATGTGCCTGAATTTTTAGAGATTTGTTTTATTATTAACATTATGTATACTGTGCATGGAGTATCATACAAATTTCACAGCTGACTCACTCAAGTGTTTCAATATCATTTTCTTATTTAACACATCAGCAAATGTTCACGGGACAGGTGACAAATGACTCGTGGCCTTGGCACACACTCTTCATTTCCTCTAGAGCATTATAAACACTCAACCCTTCCTTTACTGTTGTCAATTAGACAAAATATAGTCTGTACATGTTTTTTTTTTGTTTTTGTTTTTTTTAATTGGGTCATGCACACAACTAAACCCAGTCCAGTGGGGCTTACATGGCCCAACCAAATATAAACCAGAGCCAGAATGCAGCACATACATTTCTAAACAATACAAATACCAGTCCAAAAATAAAGAAGAAACCAGTTTACAAAATGTCAGGAAATGTCGCTTGCCTAGCTTTTTTACCACATGCTGCCAACACAGATAAATACACACGATTCATTTGTGCGATGCTATTAATAAGCATTAGACCTTGACATTATCAGGCACATGCAATAATAAAGCACCTGTAATAGTAGCAAAGAGAAATTATTTTTGATTCTAAAAGTTTTGTGCGTGTCAACAACCTGTGTCATAAACAGAGAGCAGAGGCGACCTGAGGTCAAGGGTGGCCTCAAGACACACTGCACATTACAAGTGCAAGAAAGTGCCTCTACCCTTGGAGAATCCCTCTCAAAGACTTTCACAGGGTCAGTTTAAGGTTTAAGATATAGTGAACATGGCAACACTATAGTGATTTCTGATGCAACACCACCAGCTCAGTTTTCTTCCTTCTTGTTTGCTTGGTGAAGTTGTATCTCCACACAAAGCTTTCATACCACACAAATATTCTGTTTTATGAATATAATGCTGTGTTTTGTAATGATTTTTGAATTTCAAAACTGCTCAAGGTTCTCGGTTTGTCCAATAAATAACTAATAAGGCAATTCATTATTTTTTGTTTCACTAATTTGCAGAGATTAATTTGTCTTCTTTGAAATTGTACTTTTCTTTTCTGTTGATTAGTCTGAGGAAAATTAATTACATTAGTTATTAAAGCTTTTTGAAATAATGCTTTGGGAATTATTTGAAATTCTATTATTATATGTTTAAAAGAGAAAGAACAGATATCACTGTGGAAGTTTGTGCAATTTTATAGACCTCAACAGTTTTGACATCAATTGGGAATTGAGTTGAGTTTACTGATGTCATTTCAGGTTTTCTGAGAATTGCGCTGAAAAGAAAGTTTACCCACAGACATTGGCTGTTTACAAAACAATAATGTCATCCAAGGCAGAAGGTGAATGCTTCATGGAGGGGAGCAGTTCCTGACCTCTCTTATCTAAACTGATCAAAATATTTATCACCTGAACAAAAACCAATAAATACTCTTTTAACCTTCCAAATACATATATTTGTGCATAGCTTAAGGACAGTATCAGCCCCTATATGGGACAGAATGCTGTTCATACATCACTGGTATAGACTGAGGAGAATAATTCTTTATTTGTGGGAACATGACAAGAATTAGTTAAAGTTTCTCATCTTACCTTACGTATTGAAAGGCTCTTGTTTGGGAACCGGTACCATAAACCTAGAACAACAAGAGGAAACTGATTACCATTGATATTTGTGGTTTTCACATTCACCTTCTGTGTGGAGTTTGCATGTTCTCCCTGTGCCTGTGTGGGTTCCCTCTGTGTTCTGTGTTCGTCTCTCGGCCCAAACACATCCATGTTTAAGTTTAATTGGTGACTGAATTTCCCACAGGTGTGAATGGTTGTTTGTCTCTGTATGTTGGCCCCATGTGTTCCCCACCCTCGCCTTATATTAGCTGGGATTGGCTCCAGCCGCCCGCAACCCTGACGGATAAGTGGTATAGATAATGGATGGATGGACATTTAATCAAATCTAAATGAAAACTACAGAATTGTCAAGTGCACCACTGCTAATTATCTTTTTCCTATTTCACGTCCCAATGTCACATTCATTTTCAGTTTAATGCATTAGAATCAAATACTATTTAGCTCAAATATATGAAAATTAAATAGAATTCTAATGAATCCACATTAAAACTACTGAAGCGTCCAACTTTTCACTTGAAACCATGCTAAAATAATAAAGAATGCCAAGGTTTTCCATAAGTTTTCATACAATTCAAGATGTGCACTATATCCTCCATCCATATGCTAGAACTGAAAACGTACGTGCCAAATGTGTTCAAACATTTTTATCACATCCTTAATCAAGACGGTTAAAAGCACATGATCAGTAGAAAGCCTTAAATGCCTACTGTGAGAGGTTCTCCCTGTAGAGCCTGCAGGATGAAGTTGCTGACAACACGTCCATCATTCATGTGCATTCGGGAGCCAAAGGTGTTGAAGATTCTTGCCACTCTCACCTCAACTCCTTCCTGTGAGCAAAGAAGAATTTGGGTGACTCATCAATATTGAAACGTGAAACGTTTGTGATTTGTATTGTACAAATTACACAGACGACATCTATAAATTCGTTATTCTGGGTGGTGGTAAACCAGCTGATTCCTGCAGTGTCTAAAACTATGAATGTGCAGTGAGGAGCAATGAAACTTCTGCTGTTTCGCAGAAAAATGTACCTGTAACTATATGGTATTTGTGTACCAGCATATATCATCCATGATATGTGCCTTCACTTCCAACTTAAAAAATTCTTTTTTTTTTTTTTACATTTTAAGTATGATGCATTTTTTTAATTCAATTGACATCTTGTTAAAATATTCTCCAGGTGAGTGTGACAAGACTCTCCTTACATACAGTTCACACACACTCCAACAAAGATTGTCTAAATGAGTTGAAAACACACCTTGGCCCCAGATACCCTTTATAAAAATCCATGGCCTTCTTAAGTCGGCCTTGTGCATCAATACATGGGATGTGGACCCATCTCAGGTTGTATGGGATGAATAAAAACATGAAAATTATGTAGATTGTTATGTTGAAGATGTGGAACATGAAATTCAATGGACACAAGCAGCAAATATATTCAGTATGGTGAGGCACAAAGACACAATAAGGAAAACATGATAAAGAGGTCGTGGAAGGTAGGTGTGTGGGTGTGTGTGCAGAGGAATAATTAAATACTTCAACACATCACTGAAGTGGTAAACACCAATGTGCTCATATTAAGAGAAACCAGCTTAAATGACTATTTCAATCACAATAGGTTGAATTAACATTTTCCAGTAACTATAATTGTATCACTTGCAGCCACACAGAAACGTCCCATAAATCTAACACATCTCTGTAACTGCATCTGACTGTGTTGACTGACATGTTATATATCCAAATAGGCTGTCACATTGCCCTCAGGTCATTTAATGCTCAATGCATGTGCATCTATTCATACATTTGTGTCCACAGGACACCTCCTGGGAGTCCGACATCCCACCCTCTTGGATAAAAAGAACATGTGAAATACATAAATGTATCTTGGCAGAAGAAGCCAAGGTAATAACCATAAAATTGGGCTTTTAAACTAAACAGTACCAGGGATGTAACATTTCTTTAAATCATGTAAAGCATGTCAATGTGACGAGATGCTGTATTACGAGTAAGCTAAGAAACTGAAATCCAAACCCTGGAAGGCTGGTAGTCGAAACCATCAGTGGCTTCTTTTTGTGAGTATTTCATCTTGGTGCTCCATGGTTTAGGGGTTGAAATACTGACTGTGCAGCACAACATTTCTGTCCAGGAATATTGGTTATATCTCTCTGTCCCACATGATTTGGCATCTTCCCACTATCCCTGTCTAAAAAGGCTTTAAATGCCAAAACAAAAACAAAACAATGTCTGTGTCTTTCACTTAGAAATTTACATCCTTCAAGTTTATATTTAGTCCAGCCTCAGATGGTGCTTGCAGCCATACCCTGCTGTGAGGTCGTATCAAAACAAAAAGTGATCACTGCTCTTGATGTCAAGTTGCCAATTAAACAAGTAATATTTGGCCCGCAGGGAGGGCTGTTAAGAGTGTGACTAAGGAGGTGTCTTCATATAACCAAAGTCATGCCAGGGCTCTACTATGAATGAGAAAAATTGTTTAGGCATAAGCTAGACATACAGTAGGTTGCTGTTTATACTGGTTATTCCTATTGATCTTATTCATTTTATTATTTTTTACTTCTGTGCAATTTTTTTTCATTTGATTTGGCTGGTCTGGTTTTCTCACTTTGGTTAGGCAGCTTTGTTGAGAAAAATGCTACATAAATAAAGTTTTACCATTATTATTATTGTTAGGATAATGTATGAAAAATACATTTTTTATAGCCAACTACTGCAAACTGTCTACTACTGCTATAAGGTTTTTGGACTGACAGTGTGTAATGACCTGCTCTTCTGACAGAAGTACACTGGTTGTGGCTCAATGAGTTATCTTCCCCTATAATGTTCCTACTCTGCTTGAGGTTTTGGACTTTAATGTCAGTACTCTCTTAGAGCAGCATATACAGGACATTAGATGAGTGGACTCTAACACATCCTCCCTGACAATTCAGACTAGGCTTGGAGCAGCAGAGGACCACGTTCGACATTTGACACATGATTAACAGAACATAAACTGTGCTAATTATAATCTTTCATGTCAGTCAATAACAAAACTTTATGTCTTATTAGTTTGTATTCATGTAATAAACATACAAATGTAAGCTGAATGTAATCTGCATGAGAAAAAAATGAATGAAAGAAATAGGAAAAAACATGATCAATGTAAACACTTTCCACTGAAGTGCCAAAAAAAGTCTTAAGTCTGCCCCAGCATTTTGTTGATAATAATATATAATTCATTCCATCAAATAGAAAATGCTTAATTAAAAATGTCTTACACGGCTCTATAGTGCACATGTATACTGAGTCACTGCTGTTAACAGTTGAACCCTGGGCTTCTCTTCTGGAGGAAAAGGCTCATTGTTCATCCTCTATGCTTGTCACATTTAACCCAGACAGCCATTCACCAGATCAAAAACACACACATCACATCACAACACAATAACATACAGTACAGACACACTCACACACACACCCTCATAATTAAGAAGTGCATGTAATGACCACTGCTCACCACATAAAAGATTTTGTGTTTGTGTTGCAGGGTAAGATTCATTGTGTAATATCAGGAAAAATATCTGCACACTCCTAAATATGCAACACTAATTAATTATAATTTGGAAGAGGATGCCAAGATCAACTGCTGCAAAAAAAATGTAAGCACTGGTGCATCCAATTAGACTTTTCAATCCATCTGACTGTAAAATCAGTTATAAAATGCAATTATAAGGCCTTGGTTTTTGCCTTCACTATCTAGTGGCTCATCAAGCTTTAGTCTGCCACAGAAACCACAGAATTATGGTGTGGCATGTATAGGAATACCAATATTGATATCAATAAGAAAAACCATCATTGAAGATAAAATCCTAATGATACTCATCACTACATATGATACAATTTAATAATTATAAAATGGGGACACTAACAACTCAATCATATGAAACAGTGCTCGTCTTGTATATAATCATGAAAAAAATTAAATTTTGTCTAAAAGCATAATTTCAAGTCATCAGATATCTATCTATCTATATCTATCTATCTATCTATCTATCTATCTATCTATATATATATATATATATATATATATATATATATATATAT
>CM076658.1:8900558-9065732 GCA_038496675.1 Rachycentron canadum
ATATATATATATATATATATATATATATATATATATATATATATATATATGATAGTTTGTCATCTTTATAATGTTTGCCTTCTGTCTGAAAAGCAGGTAATACATACTTCCTCCACTGCACAATGTACACTCATCAATTTCTAAATGTTAATGAATTATGATTACATGACTGGGCAATAGATGTAATGTGTGATATTCTTTTCCCTCTGCACAAAATGACTGACAGCTGGATATTGAAAGCCAGCCATTTCCAAGAATTCTGCCTGTAAGTGTGAAAAAAATAATGATGAGGCAGATAAATAAATATCACCTGCCTGAAGGAAGGGCAAGAGAAGTCAATCATATCTGATCATTAAAGGCTGGTGTCAATCAAGTCGTATCAGGAAAAAAAAAAACTATCAAAAAGTCTCAACATCATTTGGAGGTTTTGGAAAATATACATTTAATTTTTTAAGAACTTTGATGAATATTTCATCATAAAACTCAATCCAGACTCAAAACGAGATTCACGGACACGTCTTTCCTGATACTAAATGTTCCTTCACTGCACTACACAGCCAATGTGCATATCAACAATTCATTAATACTGTTAGAGACCTGGTGACAAAAGGGGTATGGTTCCACATCCTATTTAATTTTTCGGACATAAACATACTTTTGTATTCAGAATTTTCAAGATCAAATCAATTGATTTTAGAATAGTACATGTTTTATATAAATGCAACATTTGCTGAATTGTGGTGCTGTTCAAAGACCTCCGCCATGCCTTTTATTATTTCAAGTGCCTGCTGTAGAGTTACAGTGGTGATACCTGTTTCATGTAGGCGTAACACATAGTCTCTGCTACACGTTTCCCCTCATCGTAGCATGCTCGAGGACCTATCGGGTTCACGTGCCCCCAGTACTCCTCATTCTGTGGGTGTACCTCCGGATCTGGATCAGAAAGATTTCGGCAGCACTTCAGACACATTTTTAAAGTTAATGGATTGAGTTTTTTGCATAGAGATTTGGAGTATCCACTGACACATGTATGAACATATTTCCCCTCCACTGCTATAACTGCTTTGAAGGGTTTAGCACATGATGAATAATCAAACCTGGGAACATAAAAGTGAAACAATGACTTACTGACCTTCAGAGCTAGGTTCAATGATGTTACTTACTTTGAATGATTTTCAGGCTAAAACTCTCTTTAGTGACTCCGACTGCGTGATTGTTTGGCACAAATATTTCACTTTGTTTTGTCAGATGACAGCGAGTATTCACAATTTTTTAGCGTTATAAATACTGCCTCTTAAACAGCACTAACCATAATTGTGCTGTGGAAATCAGACAAATCATCACTTTACACTTCTGCAGTTGTCCACGAGTACTAAAAATTTAAAAAACTTGGGGTGTGGATGCTGCAGCAGTCTGAACTGTTGCTACACATCCAACCATTTGCTCAGCTCATAATGTCACTGGACAGCAGAACCAGCAGAAACTAAATCTGATCATCTTTCTTACCTCCATAAACCTCAGAAGTAGAAGCCAGGAGAAGTCTCGCACCCACACGTTTAGCTAGGCCTGGGAGACAAATGATACAATCATACAGTCTTCTTTTGCAATAAACAAAGGAGATTAAAATGTGGCCTTAAACATAAGATTGGAAATAAGACAGCACATACTGCACCATTACCAAGGCTGCACAATCTACAAAATATGTCACACAGTTTTAGATATGGAATCTGTGACACTGATGGCTTTATCTGTGCTATCTTTAAAAGTACCGATATTTGGATTTTTAAACATAGGTCTCCAACAATGGCTCTTATTTGGTACACAAAAGGTTGTGATGGCATTGCTGAAGAACAATGGTGAGTTGGGAAAAAAAAATCTATAATTAATGGTTGTTTTGCAGTTCAAAGCTTAATGACCATTGTTAGTGGAATGAATGCGCATCTCAGGCTAAATCTTTTCAGCAATTCCATTATTTATTAATTATTATTAATATTATTAATAATCAAATATAGAACTCTGCTGGCTAACTTAGATCAATCTACCACCCTGACAAAAATACAAAACACAAGGGTCTGATTTTAATTCAAAGCATGAAATATTTAGTTGGATATTTAGACAGTAAACAGTTGGCTTGGGCAAAAGTTTATAATGCGATGAGAGAGCAATGGTCTTGTAAGAACTGTGGTTCGGGACTACTAGAAGAGAAACCACTGATGAAACACGTTTCTTTAGATCAAATCTCTTTGAAGCAAAGAATCTTCTTCACAACTTGAAACCAGCTTATTCTTAGCGTTTTGTGGTTTGCTAAACTTTCTTTTTCTATTTGATAAATGTTCTTTTTGCTTTCAAAATTATGAGAAATGTGTTACAGTGCTCTTGACAAACCTTGAAAGAAGTCTTGAACATTTAATCTAAACCTAATACACGATAGCTATCCTTTAGCTATCCTCACGTTATATAAACTCAGTCAGCATCACACACTTCCATACTCACCAAGCATGTTAAGAGTGCCAATGGTGTTGGTCTTGAGAGTTTTGATGGGATTGTACATGTAATTGGGAGGAGAAGCTGGAGACGCCAGGTGATAGATTTGGTCCACTGTAAAGAACATGAGAAACAAAAATTACCTCATCTTGAAACAAATATTTATTCCAGTACAATGTAATGACAGTGCAGCTAGATGATTCTCTGCCGTTTATTTCAGCTTTTTGGAACTGCGACCTTGTATTACTGACTCTGAGTGTACACTGAGTCATAATGAGAATAAAAAATATTGGATTAATAAAGTAAATTCAAGCTGGAAGAGAGGAGAGGATGTGTCAGACAAAAACGTGACCCTCTATTGTGGCTCTCCCGTGCCTGCTTTCAGGAGCGGGCGCGGGAGAGCCAATTTATTTCTACTTTGAAGTAGCTCAGAGCAAAGAAATGGAATAGGCACAAGATGACTAACAAGGGTTAGGGCGTACATGGTAATACACTGCTTTATAAATTATACCTCATAGTGCTCAACTAAATTTGAATCACATAGAAGTGGTTATAATTTGAACAAAACTATGTGTCAGTTATATAAGGTTCAACTACGATAGGTTTAATCACACTGTTTGCGTTTGGTAAGCTCTTCTTCCTATGACATCGGACACATTTTCTTCTCTTTTCAAGGTGAATATCAGCACATTATTATTATTATAAAGGCTTGGCCCCTGATTCATGACTTGAAAGATTCTCTCTTTTGTAGCTTGTTCCAGCTTTTCGGAACATTTATCTACTGCACAGTTTTATTACCACCCTGAGATAGAAAAACATTGAAGTCAGATTCTCGCAAATAGCAGAAAAAAAAAAAAAAAAAGTAAGGATCTGTTGTTAGTTTATGTTTTTCGCATTTTTTTTTTTTTTTTACTACTTTATGCAAGGATATAACTTAGAGGACAGAGATGGCACACCATGGTCAGTTTCATGGAGTTGGCAAGACTCCTTTCGACTGAATTCTTCTTCAATGCATTAAACTACAAATCCTTCAAAAATCATTATTTTACGATAACAAACAGGGATATGAGCAACGTGATCACTAGGGTCATGGATTTTCACAGCTTGTCTCTTGGTGCCAAGTGTAACCTTATGCATATTTTACACTATAATACTGCTGCTGTTGTGTCTCCCAGCTGGTCTGTGTGAGTCGATATGCAGCTGGCAGATCATGTGAAACACAGAATTTTATTTCAGGATCTCTGCTGAATGTGAATTGGACAAGTGTGGATGATACCAATTGATTGCATTAATGAAATTAGTAACCACCTGCACCATCCATGCATTGTATTATTCTAATGGTGCAATCCAAGGTTATTTTACAATAAACTAAAGTGCAACATATGAGCTACTTCAAGACTGACAACCCAACTGCTATACAGAAATCCTGCCAGCCTTTGACAGGTTTTGACTGAGGTGACATATACTTCGTATGTAGTGATACAATGTGTGTCATTTTGCATTACCTTGTGAAAAGCTTCTGTCTAAAAGCCTATGACAAGCCATAGTAGCAAGGTCACAGCAACCAGTATTTAACATCATCTCCATTAACAACCAACATATACTTTTTTAATAGACAGTAGAACATCATTGTGTCTGCAGATGGCTGTGCTAGGTTATATTTGTACATCATGTTACACCCCACGCATGGCCTTTTTTCTTTAGTCCCATTGACTGTATTGATGAGGTGTGACAGCCCTGGAAGATCAATATCTGCCCTAAAACAACAGTCATGTATATGAAATAGGTTTTTCTCACTTAAATCAATTACTGCTGTTTATACTGGAAGTTAAGCTGACTTTATAATGAGATTCCAGTGTAAGCAAATGTGGGAAAAAATACAGTCCTCATTTTCATGCAAAATTACTTCTAAAACTGAAGCAGGCTTCAGCAGCAGAAGAAGTAGGTAGATGTAGGTTTCTGAAAAAGGTATGATCTTTGTAGCATAAAATTCCCTCTTTCTAACTCCACCATATCTGACCAGGGAATCAATCAATCAGTCAATCAATCAATCAATCGTAGCGCAGTAACTGTGGCTCTGTTCAATGTGCTCATTTAGATAACAAAAGCATGTTCCTTAACTATGCTGTTTTCATTGCCTTTTTGGGGTTGGGGAGGCAGAGCAACGTCTACTCAGAACACATTTCCTGGAACACATAAATTCACCTAATGTAGGCATGGCAATAAATTGTTCTCTGTCCTAACCTCGCATCTGTTTGTTAATGTTTTGTTCCTTTCCATTATTACAGACAATCTGTGTTAAAAAGAAAAGAAAAAAAAACAAAACAAAACAAAACAGCCATAATCTCATGTAGTCTTGTGTAAAAGATGACTTCACCAACAAAGGCCATTATATAAATGTATGCTGAGAGCAATTTGTACAATGACTGCTTTATTCAACATTTTCCAGATGCAGAAACATGGCATTCACTTTTCAAAAGGGTTGTTACTCATGAAGGTATTGTGGATTACTCCCACAAGATAAATATACATTATTAGAAGCGTTGAAACGAGTACAATGGTCCTGAGAGTAATAATGTACTTAGGTGAGCTGAGTTCATGATTTCCTCTTGTACACTATGTGTAGAAGAAACATGGAATAACCCTGGCTCAGGGTTAGGAAGTTAGAGGAACACCTTATCCCCAAGTCCATTTCTTAGTTATTTATTCATGCAACTGGGTCTATATTGGCTATTTACATGTGCGCAAAAATGTTTAAACAGAGAAAGAAAGAATTGACTTAAATTAACTTAGTATGCATCATCTCTACCTGACTCTCAAGTAATTTGAGCAATTTCACACATGAACCGGCTTTGACTGTTAACAGCAAGGAAAAAACACTTTATCATCTTCAAGGGTTATTTTCTTGCTCACCTTCAATATATAGGGGCTCCACCACATCATGATTGATGAGCTCAAAGTTTTCATGGCCAATCCAGTGCTCAACATTTCTTTTCCTCCCTGTGAAGAAGTTGTCCACCACAGTTACCTCATGGCCATCCATCATCAGTTTGTCAGTCAGGTGGGAACCCACGAAACCAGCACCTCCAGTAATCTAGCGATAGGACACACATAACATTAATAACATACTATTTTTGCAATATCATGTTATATCTAATCTTCCAAATGCTTTACTGATGCTTTGCTGAACAAGCAATTAAACAGCCTTTCCACACTCTCTCAGAAATAGGTAATTGGGGTGAAGATATGTCAAAATTAAAGACATCTTGTCTTCAATTATTCTTTCCTTTGACTAAAGCAATTGCAAGGTCTAAGTCACTGGGTCTTTTTTACAGCAGACATTTGACATGTCAGAGGAAGGAATACACCGTCCAATCCAGGTGTCCTCCAGACAGTGTAATAGTGAGCCAGCACATATAACAAGTTGAACAGATAAATGGAAATTCAGACATGATTCATTTTATTATTAATACTTTTCCTGCTGTGACATTTCAAAATGTCTGCTCTCACTCATAAATTACCTTTCAGTGTTGTAACAGAAATAGAGAATATTGCACACAAAGAAAAATATATGAAAAAGTGGTCTTGGACTACAAAGTCAAAAAGCTAAAATGTTGTTTCACAAGTAATGCATTAATAACTTTTACAGTGTTCATCATCTTATTCAAAATGCTAAAATTACCTAATTAGCACTGAACACAAAGTACAGATGGGAGTCATTTGTTTTACAGATTTTTGTATATATATATATATATATATGATGGATAAAAAATTGATGAAAAGGGTCACTGAGACCAATTACTAAAAGTCATCTGGGGAATACATTGATACCAAACCGATTCAATAGTTGAGCAGACATTTAACTCAAAACCAAAAATGTCAACTGCATGGCAGCTCTCAATGAATCCTTGGGGAACACCAAACCCAACTCAATAGGATTCACTATCTTGAAATCATGAATATCTGTTTTGCTAATCCAGCAAGCAGATGTTGATAAAGAGTTATATCCTTAGAGTAGCTAAAAATAAGGTTATCTGAAAACAGAATTTCTTAAAAAAATTGCGTGAAAACAGCTGCCAGTGTCATAAAGGACATCTGAAGGACTTTGTCCACAAATCAAATTGGTATGTGTAAATGGGAAACGACCACCCATTCAGACACACACACACACAAAAAAAAAAAGTGATGATCAAGTGGGGGTTTTGACTACAGTATCGCTTTTGTGAAATTGAGTGCTGTATACCAATATTCTCTTCCGATCCTTTTCTGACAGGAACTTCACAGGTGGGTATTTCTGAGAAAAACTGGAAGAAAAAACAAACGTCTTAGTGAAGAACATCTGGAACAAACAGTCCAAAAGAAGTTAAGCAGAACAGAACAATATCTATGCCCTAACTGTAAATCCAGTTCCTGAATAGTAAACAAGTTTTTCACTGCAGTTTAATTTTTTGATTTGCCGTAGGAATAATTCCTTTTCTGATAAATAAGGCTGCATCTTTCTTTACATACAGACTTAAAGAAGGAAGTCACACTAATGTCTTTTTTTTTTTTACTCTACAACCCTTTCTAACTTTATTTTGTGTCTTTTCAAGATTACAGCGATTACACAGACTGTTTGAAAGGGTCTCGTAACCCTTTTACATTTTGCAGATTAATAAAATGAAGCACACAGTAGGACCATGGGGTTCTGCTGAATGCAACCATCCAGATAAGTGCTTTTGTACTGCTGCTTCAATAGTAATCAAGCAATAAAAGATGACCAAAATGATTAACATCTCAAATCAGAATATATGCACCATCAGCAGCTGCAATGGAACAGAAAACCATGATGGTCTTCATTCAGCAATAAACCTCAGCCTGTATAATGTTCAACTCAATTGACCCACTGTGGCTTTTCAGGAGGATTAAATTGAGCCTTGCTCTAGCATGTTGAAGAATATGGAGGGATGGGAATTGATGAGATTTTATTGATACCAATACCAATTGATGAGATTTTATTGATACCAATACCAATTGATGAGATTTTATTGATACCAATACCAATTGATGAGATTTTATTGATACCAGTAACATTGTCGATTCTGCTTCTCAGTCTGATTCTTCAATCAATTCCCTTAACCATGTCTGATCAATGTGTGGAAAAGTAACAGACTTTCAGTGTTGATGCAAATGTTTTATTATCTCTCAACAGAAGCTGTAACCTGGGACCTAGCTGTGGCAACAGTCATCTACTAAAATGGATGAAATGAGAGAATATTTGTACAACAATTCATTTTAATGAAGATTTTCTGAGTTCAATAAAAATAAATCCACTACACCTGCCTGCGTGGCCTTAAAGTTAAATATTCTAAAGTGGAATATTTACCCACAATAACACATGTACTGCTTGGTTAGGAAGCACTCGTGCGTATAGCATCCATTTCATAGCATTCCTGAAATTTAAACCCATGTGCACACAACTCAGTCAGGTGTGACAGTTTGAACATAGCGAAATAATTTGTTGGGTTGAAACTGAGTGATTTCATCTAACTGGGCAGGCCACCCAAGTACAGATACATTTGTAATGCTGCATTATCTGTCATCATCTTTCTTTGAGAATTGAAGTCAAGCTTCACTTTCTCTCTGCCATGACACGTTTGTTACCACTTTCCAGCAGTGCAGACAGATGAGTTTGATGTCATTGTTTTCTAATGCGCAACTGTCACAAAAACATGCCAGCATCGCTCAAAGGAATTGATAAGCTCAGAGGTATATGTTTCAGACAATTAAGAACCAGTTCTTGTTTCCCATCCCTAAGATAATTTGCAATCTAAACAAGTGCCTTTGTACTGCTGCCTCAATAAAATCAAAGGCATAACAGGTTGCACAAATAATTAAGATCTCAAAGAACGTGGAAAAACTGACTTTATTCATGAATAAGATGCTACTAAGAAGTCACATAATTAATTAACACCCATTAATTCTAATTTTACAATACAATATGTTCTATCTGCTGGAGAGGAAAGCCATTCAAATCATTTTAACTAATTGTGAACATATTTGTGCACAAAAAAAACATACAAACCTTTGTTCAAGATCACGTATCTTCTCTCTGAGCGGAGCCACAGCCTAAATTGAGATGAAAAGTGAGACATATGTGAGATAAGAGCACAAGTCCCTGCTGATGAAATAAATGTGATAAATGTATCCTTCTGTGCAACTTGAAGGCAATATTACCAAACCAGTGTGTTAATGTAAGTTTGTGTCATTTCCAAGCTCATTTGTAGCTCTTGAACACAACCATTTATGGATTTTGTGAAAAGAAATAAATAACTCCAACTAATCCACCTTTAAACAGAAAGAACTATCATGTTACATAGGAAGTAACAACAGTCAATACAAATAAGGATGTAAAACACTGAATAAGAAAAAAAACTTGGGAACATGTGATTTGAGTTCACTCAAACACAATCAAGTTTACTATATTCTTGCCACTATCCACACCCTCTCCTCTTTCTCCAGCAACTTTCACACTGCCTGTTAAAGGTGGGAATGTTGTACCTTTACTCTTTGCTTACTTTTGTGGCATTGCAGGACAAAAGCCAATTCACTGTTGTGTTACGTCACCTCACATCTAAAGAGCACCAGCACATTATCTAAAATTCACACTCTGACATTATGCCAGCTGTGTATGGTTCTGTTTAAATAAGCAAAAGTGACAATATGAGGGGTCTTCACAATTGAAGTATAGTGGAATCTCTGCGTGAAAAGCACTGGTAGCTATGCAATAGCAGGTTAGCTCTGATACATGCAAATGAACTGGCAATCTCATTTTCAACCAGTAAAGTCCTCTTTATGCTCATTGCAATCTCTGCATTAACATGCCTCTTGGGTGACCTGATCACAAGTGGGTACCTCTAAGTATAGCTGTGAATGCACTCAAGACACATCAGAAAATGGATTCTGTGAGTGAAAAATTGATTATCTTGGATTACACATGGAACACTGTCTGAAATTTTCAAAAAGCCCATAGAGATATATTATAAGCGCATCAAACATCTTAGGTGATTTAGTTTTCCTGGAATGCAATAGACAGTCTTTATTGTTTTCATTTCATTTGATCTTCAAACAGAAATGATGTGCGTGTTTATTTGCCTATAGAGCAGGGAAGTGAGATTTAATCCAAAGGAGTTACTTGAGCTGCAAGTGGAGATGCATTCTAATGCCAGCTATGAACTCACATACTTAAAGCTGTCCACCAGGTGTAAATAGGCATTTTGTTACTATCACATTACAAACACATTAATTACCTTAAAAAGGCATGCAACTGCCACACTTCATTAACCTTAGAAATTGACAGAAGATGGTGAGAAGAAATGCCTTAAGCATGGATGTTCTATCCATGTTCTGCCCGTGTTATGTCTATTAATGGGAAGATGCTGTGAGGGAGAAACATGTTGGACCTTGGACATAAATGCATGACTGTACGTGAGCCTAAATCTGTACAGATAATCAATTTATAAGTTAAACGTTCTTAGCAAGGTAATTCAACACAGACTTTGGTTACTAGAAGAAAAGTCATATATCATGCGACCTGTCCTTATATCTGCCGTTAATGCGGTAATGATAACGCTGCTCCTTCAAAATTATGTAGAATAACACAGATGTAAACAGTCAGTGAATTTTTGTACTTCAAAATGGTTTCAAAGCAGCACAGGATTGTCTGCAAGATTGTCTGAAATGCGATGGATTTCACAGGCAAGCTTACCCTTTTAACTCTAAGGTTAACATGATAAACTGAAATCATTTCAGCAGGCATGTGCAATATATGATAAGCAAATATTTTGATTCAACATTGAGGTAATTATAATTTGTGTTATGTAGCTGCCTTTTCAGTTGCAATGTGTATATGAAAACGAAAATGTTTCCTGTTACATAAAGACATAGGCTCATATGTGGTTTCATTTAAATTGCATTGGATGCTGCTAAGAAATTGAGCAATTTTGGCAGTATTATTAGCAATGATGTGCAAAGATAAAAGATGCAAAAAGACATGAAGTTTAAGATTTTCACAGCATATAACAATTTAAAAATTTAGTTGTGCTTTATCTATTCATTGGATTTTTTTAAGAAATAGGATTATCTTGGCCATATAAAAAAAAATTAAACCACGCAGCAATTTCAGACAGACTACACCAGATTATATAAAGCCAATCAAAAATCTGGGTAAGGCGAAGGCAGTAAAAATTATGTTAAAATATGGAATCACTATCTCTAATTTGGAATCTATGTCAGTACAAGGTGGCATTAGCGTAAATGTGTAATAATAATTCAAAAAGAAAGAAATCCTATCTGAAAACAGCGGCGCTCCTTGGACCTGTAAAAGACATCAGATGAACAGGACGAACCAGCTATTTTAATCAAACTCACTTCATCAATTCTCTGCTCAAGTTTCATTTCTCCGTGTTCTTGTATTGATCTGTGATGAGAGAAAGACAGAGACAAGGAGAGGGGAATGACATGATGGCAGCCATAATCACTATGTCAGAGAAAATAGCTCTCGACTTCAAACACACTGTTAGATGGCAACACATGACCCACTACCCAACATCCAACAGTGGGATATAAGAAACATCAGCTGTCACAGTAAATGTAACTTGTCACAATCCCTCTACATGTATAGCTTGAAAATTTCTGTTTACTATTAATTGATAAAACAACTGCACAGATGTGTCTGTTGTTGACAAATTGAGCTCAAAAGGTATGTCCTCAAAAAACAAAATCATAGACCACCAATAAAAACAGTGTCAATAATGACAGTACAGCTAAAAGGAAAAACTACCATGGTATGACAGGCTCATCAATATATGCCTAATACCAAATCAGCACAATCACTGCATTAATTCACACAGCATTTCAAAGCAAAGAGAAAAGATAGAGCTGTGATTATAGTACACAAAGACCAACATTTATAACAGCACTTCAATTAAATGGAAGCATCAGGTGTTTTTTTTAGTTATGACATGATTTTCTCTCACATTTGTCTTGACAGTATTTTGAAGCCTAAATTAGTAAGTGCAGATGTCATGAAAATCTAATTTTTCATCTCACTGATATTTTCAGCATCTCAGCTGCACATTGTCGCTCAGCTGTGACAGAGGGAGAAACTGTGCTGTGTAAGGTACATATGCAGGTTAACAATAAATACAGTCCAGTCGGTCCCGCCAGATCAGGAGGAGGGAGCCACTGTGAGAATCTACCTGCAGATACCAAATCCTTTCACCAACAGGATTGAGTAGCTTGTTTTACAAAAAGACTAAGCATACTAGTACATTATTTGAAAAACCTGATGGTTATACATAGTCACATTATATTTTACAGTGTACTCTAGTCTACTCCTCTCCTTAAATTTTAATAACACAACAGTGTTTTTTAAAACCATTATTATATAAGTAATTATAAAGTATTTTTAATTAAATAATACTGCATATAGAAAACAAATAACTAAACAATACATAGAGCTCCAATGCTTTACCTTGTGTCAAATTGCAACAATCCCCTGTCTGGTTGTTGAGGGTTGATTACATATTGTAATTGTCCAGAGAGCCCAGGTCTGGCACACACACGCTACGCTGAAATACAATTTTACCCATTCGAAATAGTAAAAATAATAATAATAATAATAATAATAATGAGTGGTAGTCAATGTTAATATTGTGGCTTGTCTGCCACAAATAAGTCAATGTATGGGAATCACTGCAACACTGTTGTGACCATGAGTTACTAAAAAGTCTTAATTTTTTTCTTAAAAGCAGCTAGGAAATATAAAAACTAGTTACAGTACCTCATGTTCGTATATGTTCCCCAGACAGCTGGAAAAGAGAAAAAGAGAACTTTTCATAAGATGTCAGCATGAATCGTAAATTCAAGGTAGATATACAAGACAGAGCAGTGTCATGTTCTTTATGGGAAAGGGCACAGATAGCTCTATTTCCTAAGGAGGCAGGGGTCGGTTAACATCTTAAGGAAATTCCAGGAAATGTTTTACCGGTCTGTGGCTGCCAGTGTTATTTTGCATACTTTGGTGTGCTGGGGTCAACACTAAGAAGACAGAGACAATGCCATTGGACAAGTCTAGCAAGCTGGCTCTGTCATCAGCATAGAGCTAGATCCCCTGGTGATGGTGGCAAAGAGAGAGACCCTGCTGTCTATCATGGACAATGACTGTCACCCACTGTACAACGCTGTGATGAAACAGTGGAGTGTGTTCAGTGAGGGGCGATTTGGTGTCACAGAGCTGCTCAACTGACAGAATCAGATCCTTTGTCCTCAGAGACATAGGCTCTTCAACAGGGTGGGGAAAACTTGAGTAACAGGGTTGATGTTCTACACTGTTGGTATATTTCATAAGCTACATTAGTCCTGGTCATTAAGCACTTGAAGTCACTTTATTTACTATAAACTATAATACATCAAAAACATTATTTTTGCACTGTTTGTAATTAATTCACTTACTCCATCAACAATCTCATATGTGTCCGACCTTGTGGTTTCAAATGCATGTTTATGTATAATATAGTGTGTATTGTGTTTATATATCCAGTATTAAGCTACTGGATATATAAATTCATTTCCTTTGGGATCAATTAAATATCTATCTCTCTGTCTATATATCTATATTCAGAAGAAACATCCAGTCACCAAGCTTATAATTCTGTCACATGGTTCAGTACATTCAGAAAGTATTCAGACCCCTTCGATTTTTTTCAAATTTTGTTACAATGCAGCCTTACACCAAAATTAAAAAAAAAAAAAAAAAAAAAAATCTACACTCAATCGACCATAACGAGACACTGAAAAAATAACTTTTTTTGCAAATTCATTAAAAAGTAGAAACTCATATATCACATCAACATAAGTATTCAGACCACTTGCTATGAAATCCAACTATCTAACTAAATTTAGCTCGTGTGTCGCCCATTTCTCTTAGTCATTTTAAAACATTTCTACACCTTGACTGGAGTCCTCCTATGGTAAATTCAATTGACTGGTCTTAAGAGAAACTCAATTTTATTGGTCTCAGTTAGAACCTGTCTCAAATCCATTGGATTTGGTACTAAAGGCACCTTCAGACAGTGTGACAACAACACATAGATTGTATAATATCAATTTGAGGCTTGTCAGATTGTTTCTTAGATAAAAAGAAAAAGTATATAGTAGCAAAGGTATGTCATGAGGTAATGTTTTCTACCTGGACTGCTTTTATGTTTAGAAAATACAGCACAGAAAGGTTTTGTTTTTTTCTCCCCTTTTGTTGCCATTGTTTTTGTTTTCTGTGCATTTCTGGTTTTTTTCATTCACTAGTATTTTGCTTGTTATATGACATTTATGAATCCAAACATTCAGGACATCACACAAAAATGTTCATAATAAATTTTCTATTGATAAGTTAACTAAATTTCATTCTTTCAGCACTGATTTGTATACTTTAACTGTCTTGGAAACACAAACCTTGTACAGATGCAAAACAAAAACAAACAAAAAAAAAAATCCAACTTCACCTTGTGAAATGTCTCTTCTTCTAATGAAAATGCCCCCCCTTGGAACTTACATAGGTCTTATCTTTTTTTATACATTTATATATTTTTATAATATTTTTTCTCTATGTGGAGCCTGGTTGCTTAAGCAGTGGCAAATGGGTACTTTAGGTTTTTTTAAATTTATGTCCTGCAAGGGGATCTTGAAGGTTTGACCACTAACGACTATGCTGTGTCACTTTAAAGTACTCACAGGAGTTTACAGTTTGGACATCATATTTGAAAATAAACAAGCCGTCCCAGGGATGACGACGGTTTCCCCTGGTAAGGCAGACATCTGTGTACTTACAGGCAATGTAGGCGATCAAAGCGAGGGCAAAAAGTAGCTTCATCATTCTTCTGTTTAATCCTGATATCAGCCAGATGACCCGCTTCATCATCCAGGAAACTGACAAGCCACACGTTCAAGTCCAGCTACAGCATTTTGGGTTAATATTGCTCATGTCCTCGGTGGAGTCCGGTATTTAGGGTGTTTTGATTTGTAGGACAGGCTGGCGGCTACACTCACCTAATTAACACAAAATGTAACTAGCTAGACGGGACAGACGAGTTAGCTGCTGCTGCTACGTCAACACCAACAGGAGCAGTTTACGTGGCTAGCAGCGCACATACCGTACAGGTAGCAAACGGTATCAGGTGGCAAGCTACACCGAGGAGTGTCAACATGCACAACTACACATTAACTTCAATATCAGCGACCATACAGGCAGTTGTAGTATGTATCATTTCTCTCTTAGACGGATATCCCAGAGGTAACTCTACTAACTGCGGCGACGCTTTAAAAAAAAAAAAAAAAAAGGTTAGCCGTTAGCAACACATTAGCGCATTAGCTGCGTCCAGCTAGCGAGCAACTAAACTGACAGCGCATATTTCTTCCTTTCATAGCGGCCGCTGAAAAACAACAAACGCGGACTCTGCCTTGCAATTGTTCCCTTTAAAGTGCCGGGAAAATACATTACAAAATCATTTCATGTGCAGTACACGTCTCGGAGTTTGTTCCTCTCGATTGGGCCGAGGAGTATGGGATGAGCGATTACTCATTGCTCGATTTAACAGCCTGACTTTTCCTGCGACTGTGTGACACTCATTTGACTTGGCGAGGCTCTACTAACAACAACAACAACAACAACAACTGTTTTATTTAGGTAAGGCCCTCATCAAGTCCGTTTCCACTCGCGGTCTTAACACAACTATCAAGCATCGCATCAATTTTGAATCATATTTATTATTTTTTTCCAAGTTGCGGAACAGTCGTTTATTTTCGACGCTGTCACAATGGCTCATTCATTCCACCAAAACTTTCCACGGTGCAGTGAACGTAACACGTTGATTTTCCCATTTCAGCCGCTGAAGCTTATTTGGCCCTGTCAACATTTTGTCAGGTAAAAATCTGCTTCATGTGCTAAATACTGTACTGTATTGTCCACTATTACATGGTCTTATTTAATTAAGACCAATCATGTCAAACAAAGTGGAAAAAAGACACCAGGGCATCATAAATAGAGTTTACAATTATTCCACCCAATGAAATGTAATGAACCTTTCAGGTAGACATTTGTTTTATATATGTAGTTGTAGTCTGGTCTACCTGTTGCCAGACCTGTAACTGACCTTAAAGATTATTAATGTCCACACATACCTTCTGAAGGACTATTGGTTGGATTTAACTTTGACTCTAAATTATTTTCCAAAGCAGTGGTGTCCTTTTTGTGAAGCTGTAAAAATAAATAAATAAATAAATAAAGTTCGAGGGTATCTAAGGGTAATATTAAATGTTTGTTTGGGGCTAGTGGCTTGGGAGACTTCTGAGTTGACTGGTAAACACCACTGCATGTTCATAATGAGCTTTATGAAAAATGGGGGAAAAGGCGTAGATATCCTGAAAAGGACTGTTGTCGGTCTTGCTGATAAATCAAAACGAAACATTTAACAATTAAAGAGGGAAATATTAGAACATATAATATTCTTCAGGTGGGTTAATGAATATGTGAATATGAACATAAATGTTTTTCACAGTACAATGGTAAACAAATGAAAACATACTGTGTAAATGTTCTAGCAGTTTAACTCCCAGTTGACTGTGAATACAGATGGTGACTTGACCAACACAAACAAATTTATAATCCTAGGATCAAGTGAGATTAATGTTATGTGACGTTCATGCATTAGTTTGATCTACAAAGTGCACCTGGTGGAAAGAGAGTAAGAAAACATTTTTTAATTGTCATTTGTCATTTTCTCACTTCCCTTTTTTCAAATTTACTAACTCCAGAATAAGTGAGACGTGAGTGAGAACAGCTTATTAACCTCATACTACACAGTCACTTTGGCTTCAACTTACTCAATTTACTTAATTATCAGTGTTTTCCAGCTATTTGGGTATCCGTGCACGGACACAACTAAAGAAATGCAACACTTGAGACAGACATTTCTGGCATGCTCAAAATTCAATAGCATATGTTTCAACCAGAAAAACCTGGTAACTCGGTAACCCATACACAAAATAAATGCACAAACTTGTGAATTGTGCAGGCCACACACCCTGCTCAAGGTTTCTGCCTCTTAAAAGGGAATTTTTTTCTTGAAACTGTTGCCAAGTGTCTTGATGGGAATTGTTGGGTTTCTGTACATAACATTATAAAGAATACAGTCTAGGCCTGCTTTATTTAAAAAATGTCTTGGGATAACTTGACTTGAGTTGATATGACACAATATTACAGTCCAGACACCAGTGCCTCCAATAATCACTAATAAATCATGGCAGCACCCTGGGGCTGACATTTTTTTACTCAGTTTTCAGTATATTCATGGTTTCCACAAATCCGAATGACTTTGTCTGTTGATCCTTGAAGTTTTCATCTACCTGCCACCACCATGTCAAAGTTTTCACTTATCCTGTGAAATATTTTAACAATTCTTAAAATTGATGAATGTACCCATTGACTTAGCATTTACCTCTAAGCAACACTGTGAACAGCAGCCGAACACAGCCTTGTCTTAGTCCTGTTATATTTGAATAGTTCAGTCTCGTGACCACTACAAACTAAAGTACATCTACCTCCATTGTATTTGGACGACGACAGATTCTCAGACATGGAGACAGAAACTAGAACAACACGTGTTTAACTGAAGAGAAACAGTACAGCGGGGTTGGCATGTTTTCATATTTCACAGTGCTTATGCATAATTTGTGTCAAGTGGTCTCTCTAGAGCCAGATTGGTGGTTGCGTCACCTCAGTGCAAAATGAAACAAATAGTATTTATTTTCTGCATAACCAGTAAGCACAGGGACAAGTAATGGTTCAACTGAGTGACGTCAGAGTTTTATACCATAATCCCACCTGCCTAATGGCTGAGTTAAGTACACAGTATATTAATATCATGCAGGAAGCTCTAGATCCACACATGGAGGCTGCATGCATTCAAAGGCAATCTGGATAAATATGGTCTGAGCAGACTCACAGTACAATGAAGTTCATTTCCCGCCTGTCTTTTTACTTCGAGCTTGGGAAGAAGGTACAGACACGATCACTCATCTGGGAATAATCCAGTTGTTCGGGTCTTGAATGACACAGGTCACTGATCAATTGTGCTGTTCAAAGCACAATTACCTTAGTCAACAACATTTTTTCTAGTTGACTGTTTTATTTTAAGACCATAAAACATGCTTGCAAAATGCAATTCACTGTACGAAAAAAAAGCAAAATTAGGTAATCACAACATAATTGTTTCCAACGTTTTTGGTAATCGGTTTATTTCATATCAGAAGGGTTTCAGGGGAGCTGACTAATATGAAAAATTGTATCATTAATAATAAGCTACATTTCTTGAACATAAATTGCTTGCATCAAACAACGTTCCTTCATCAAACTGTGTAGAGAAATACAAAATAAAATACAAATTAAATGTCAGAAGAAAAAATTTTTTGTATTTTTTATTAAGAGCCATTAAACATGAGAAGGAATTACACTTTTGTGGCCATGGTTTTATATATGGTTATATCATTGGCTGATTAAATTCATCAGAGATGATTTCCAGAATCCATCTGTCAGGGAGGTTTGGTAAGGGACCATCTGACAGCTGTTAATTGTGGGGATTGGTGTGAAAGCAGCAAACACAGCTTCTGTCTGGTCATTTCTGGCCCTGTTACATTATCAAATATGAACACGGGGAACTGAGTACCAAAGGATTATTGTCTAGAGAGAAGGGAAACTTAGCTTTCTCCTCAAGCACCATCATTCATTTTTACCTCAGGAAGAATTGCAGCAAGTTTGTTGACAGCCAAACTTTGACTTACTTCATAACAGTTTCTGTTTATATATATATATATATATTCTTTCTTATCATTCTTACCGGTCTGTTCGAAAGGTCCTTGAAAACCCTGACTGTATTAGCTGTTGTAGATTTCATGAGGCTGCTGCTGTTTTACTTGAAAAATGTATTAGCATCCTTCAACCCTGTTTTCATCAAATGAAGTTTTCTTCTTTTAAATTTTTTGATTATAGCTCATCGTCTCATTATGTGGATTTTGTCACAAGAGAAAAAAATGTAGGGAAACAACTATCAGAACATTTTCTAACAAATAATAAATTTAAAATAAAAAAATTGTCTTGTTCTTTGTAGAAATCAAATCAGACCAAGCCAAAATATGGGTCCATCTTGTATTATATGGTTTCGTCAATAGACCTTTCACACAGCAGCCATTTTGACAGTGTGAAAAGCACAGGTGTAAATGATATAATTAATTATGTTTGAATTCCATTTAATTGCTTTGTTCACATTGGATCTCTATCTAAAGTCTTGAGTTTACCTGTGCCTCTATGATGACAAGTCAAAATTTCTGTTCTGGAAAAAGTATTAGTCTTATAATTAAAATATTACATATTTATTTAAATAGACTACAGGTGAAAACGAGCCCATTCACAAATGTGAATATAACGTTGAGGAGGAGTGTTCAGAAGAAGAAAACAAGTTCACGGAAAAACTGGAACTTCAGAGATTATCTACAAATTTTTATCCTGAAAGATTTCAAGCATCAAAGTGGCTTTATTTCTGAATGCTGGAAAAACTGCACGTCATCATGTTAATTTATTTAGATGCCTCAGGCTCAGAGGTTGCAGCAGGCTCATGTGCATCACTGCTGCACTATTAGGATGTGGTTAGCTTGCAGTTTTTATTGCAATATATTTAAATTGTGCTTTTAAAACTCTAAAACCTTTAAATACAATCAAAAGAGGCTGGCTGTTAAAGGATGTGGCGCTCTCAGATTAAGTTACTGTGGAGGCCTCCTGCTTTAAATTACTTTATATTGTTGCTTTGGGTTATTTTTCTACAAACACAATTTCTTGTGCTATATATTTGGCCATTGTCTATAAAGATATTAACCCACACATACCACACGTTTGACCACACATACAAATTTGTCTTGGTCTTCTTGCCATAGCTCACAAAAAAAGGTCAGAGGTTTGGGAGAGTGTGACTACTTTTTAATAAAAGAGCTGTGTGTTTAAAGCATGTTTGGTAAAAAAAAAAAAAAAAAAAAGTCAAAAGCAGTAGCTGGGACAAGGTGTGTTGTGAAGGTCACAATAGGTTCACAGAATTACAAAGGCAAAGACCAGCCACAGAGAGGAACAAGTGTTGCACCCTGTTGTACACACAACAAGTGATGGAAGCATCCTTGTAGTGTGAAGAGTGAAAAAAAAAAAAAAAACAGGAGCAGGAGCTTTTACCTACTCACACCTGGTTAGTTCTTATGTGAAGTTAATGCCCTTGGTGGATTTTTCATTTTCCAAAAGCAAAAAAGCTGAACCCACTCCCCCTTTGGCAGCAGCACAATACATAATTTGGCAAGCGTAATTTCCTGGTCGACTATTTTGTAAAATGAATACCATACTTCTGCTGCATCGCAGACACAAATGTGGGTTTTGCTTGTAATCATCCCACTGTCACCTGTAGCTGTCTGAAATGTGAAGAAGCCTGTTTTGCATTTGTGCTCACTGTCAGATAGTGTGAAAGCCTTGTGTCCTTGATACATAAAAACTAAAACTTCCTTTAAGTCAGTTTGGCTCTTAGTTACTAATCCAAATATAGAGCTCGCTTAACTCACAAAGCTGGTCATGTTAGGTGGAAGCATAGATTGATCCATAATATATGCCCAATAATGTGGCTATGGCGATCGCCCAATAACACACAGACATGCATATACCTAGGTGACAGATATTACATTGCACAGTGATTTCAGGATAGCTCATTCATGACTGTGAAGGCTGTGCACACAGCTATAACAGCTGCACTGCTGTCAGAGGGAAAATCAAGGAGAAAGTGAGTAAATTAACCTAAATAAAGGCACAATTGAAGGAACCACACACACACAACCACACACACACACATACACAACTCTCCCATGACCCCTATCATCCCCGTGACGTAAGAGTCGCCTTTAAAAGGCTGCTAGCGGCGCAGAGCGCAGTTGAAGCGTCAGCGCTCAGGCGTCTCAGTGGGAGCGCGGACTACAGCTAATCCAAAAGTAGTGATCTGGAGTTGACTGATTTCCCAAACAAATGAAAAGTCACAGAAATTTCCATTCTTGTGCAAACTTGGATTAATAATAACAGTTTTCTTGAAAGAAAAAAAGACATGAAGGTGAGAAGAGAAGGCGGTGCGCTCACTTGAATTTGGTGAAAACGAAGAGGAGAGGCGCGATGCGTTAAGGTAACAGGTGTCGGTCTGTGGTGACAAAGTGTTTTTCCCTTTCGCCTTTGAATCAGTGTCGGTTTTAAAGGAGGATGGAGGAATTTACGTTTTGAACACAGGTCCTGAAGGAAAAGCAGCATGGAGAAAGACTAAGAAAGAGGCTGCCATCCACAAATTTTGCAGATGAGCGATGTGACCAACCGTAACTACCACAACGGCTCCAGAGTGAAGACAAGCTCCGATGAATGGACCGCAGCATGTTTTCTGGTCAGGCTGGACTGAATCACAGCTTCAACCTGAGCGATGACCGGGAGCTGGTGGACACGCCGGCGGCCAGAGGGACCCTCTCTCCGGCGGGCTTCGTAGTGTTGTCCGTGGTGCTGGGCTTCATCATGACTTTCGGCTTCTTTAACAACTTGGTCGTCCTGCTTCTTTTTTGCAAATTTAAGAAGCTGCGAACTCCGGTGAACATGCTGTTGCTGAACATCAGTGTCAGCGACATGCTGGTGTGTCTGTTTGGCACAACTCTCAGTTTCGCCTCCAGTATTCGTGGAAAGTGGCTGCTGGGGCGCAGCGGCTGCAGCTGGTACGGCTTCATCAACTCCTGCTTTGGTAGGTGGTAATATTCTCTAATTGTGGACGAAATAAACACAGAGGGATGTTTGCTGTTTTTTTTTTTTTTTTTGCGTAGTGGCCCACAAGAGTTACAGCATGAGATAATGACTGGAAAGTGATTAGATGCATCCATGTTGTTTTCCCACTTCTTAAGGATCTGACTGTATGAGAAGTCATCCAGACCAAAACTGAATACGTCACTTGCACATTTAGTGTGTATGTATGAACATGCTGCATATACATAGGCACAGTATATAAATGAAAACATGTAGCTCACATACCGGACACACAAACAGACACAAACACACACACACAGGAAAAAGTGTGTAAGTATGAGGGTATAGGAGTGTGAGGATGTTTGTATGTTCATGTACATGAATGTGAGATTTCTGTTTATTCTTGAATATAGAAATACTTAGTAAGTGTGTTTGCATAACTAGCCCATGTATATGTGTGTGGTTGAGTATCAAATTTTAAGTATACTTAAAGGCACCGGAGGTTGCCACAACACGGTGTGGTATACGCAAATCAACTGTGTGTAGATCAACTTGGAACATGGTCACAATCTTAGCGCCACAAGCTGAAGAGAGGCCAATTACATTTTATGTAATTACCCTACTTGTTTTATACCAAAATAGTCTATTAACTAATCCTGAAATTGAAATGAGCTGGTTATGGTGGCTGCTATGAAAACCGTTCCTGGCTTTCCTGTACAGATGCAGATTCATACTCAGTAGGTGCTTTTGAGTTGACAGGACACTCCAAAATATATTACACCGCACATAGCTCCCATTTTGGCTCTGGTGTTTAAGGGATCAGATCTGCTTGAATGTAGAAACTATATGTTTTGTTTATTTCTGTTTATTCACCTTCTGTTTTGTTTTTCTGATCAACTGAAGTACTTTATACTGTGGCTTTGAAGTCAGCGGGTGTTCATTTTGGTTTTGAGTTTGTTCCCCCCAGGGCTTCCATACTGTGGTTCTCAGTATTTGTTTGTATGGCATGATAATGAAGGCAGGAGGCTGTGCACATTGAGTGATGACGTCCAGTGATTCTGTCAGTTACCAGACATCAGACATATGTACAATGTTTATTTCATGTTGCCGTTTACCTGCAGATATCGCCTTTGCATTGATTCTACAAGTTATAGGTCTATGAACACCACTCTTCCAAAGATATAAATGTATATATAGATCTGTAATTTGATGCTGTACTTGTAATGCACAAAGGTAACACAAATATTCACAAGCAATCTTGTATCATCTTTCACAATAATACCTATACACAAATGAAGTATTACAGTAGATATTTACATGTTTACAAACACCTGGCAAACAGCACACTCACCTTGTTCAGTACATCTTGTCCTCCACAGTGGTGGCCTTGTTAAAAGAACAATAAAATGTCAGTTTCACATGTGCAATGATGCATGCTTACACTTAGTGTATGAAAATGGCAAAGAGCTCTGGTTAAACTGCAAACAACCATATTAACACCTCAATTGGAGACCTCCTTTTTTTTTTTTTTTTTAAATAAATATCCCTGCCAATATCCCTGCCCTGTTGTTTCTCCTTCAGATGAGATAGTAGAGGGGCTGCTTCTATATGTCCTTGCTGCAACAACCTCACACATCACGTGTAACACTATGATTGATCACCAGTTGCCTAAGGCTAGTTTCAAACAAGGATCAAATAAAAAAAAAGGCTTGTGAAGGAGGACATTTATTTGGCATAAAGAACTCAGTGTCATATTGAATCTTCTCTGCAAATCACCTCTTCTGTCTATTTAGAAAAGCAAGGATAATGCCACTAGGCAACAGCATGTAGGATGACTCATGTTCATTTAATCAATTTATTAAAGTAGCTTTACAGATGTTTTCTGACTGCTGACTTTGACAAACAACAGGATAATTTGAATTCAATTTGTTGATGCTCTGACTTGCCATTTATTCATCTTGTCAATTTCTTTATTTTTCCAGTACTTTAGGGAATGACCAAAGCCTTTGCAGATTGCGATATATGTCTGACAGGGGCTTTTAAACACCAGGGTTCTCATTGTTTCATCACTTGTTTGGGATGTTGACATGAGCTGGCTCAGATATGATCTATGGTCATTACTCTCTCAGTATTTATTATGATGAACATGCATTTATACATTAGAGTACAACTCCCATGCACTTCTAAGCTGCAAAAACATGTAAGTCACAGATAGTTTCATAAAAAATTATATCAGTAAGGTTGAGCTGTAAAAAATAGACAACAGCTATGGTTAGCTACTGGTTAGCTGTTCCCCCGACGGACAAGTGGTATAAATAATGTATGGATGGTTTTTGGGGTAAATAGAGCTTAATGTTATCAGTGATGTTATGTTTCTGAATGTTTTTACCTAGGGAGAGCATTTAGATGGCAAAGTCAATGGGGCCTAGGACAGAGCCTTGAGGGACAACACACAGCAGGTTTCCTAAAGGGGAGGAAAATTATTTATGTTGACTGAAAACGTTCTGTTGTTGAGATAAGAGGTGAATCATTTTAATGCTCTGCCAATATCCACAGCATTATGCTTTAGCCAGTCTATTAGGATGGTGTGAGCAACAGTGTAGAAAGCAGCACTGAGCTCCAGTAGAATAAGAATAGCACAGTTTCCAGAATCAACTATGAGGAGCAGATCATTATTGGCCTTCAGTAGAGCAGTGCTGTAGGCTGCCCTAAAAAGGTAGAAGTTAGGCTATATTATTTTGCAGAACAACCAACCTCAGGGAAAACATGTTTGCTTAAAATTTTGAGTGATTTTTGAGAGCGTCATCATAAATTTTCATTAGAGTTGTTCTGATACTAATATTGAAAATGCATTTGATACTGCTTAAAATGCTGGATGGGGCATCAGTGGATCTATGCTATCCTGATTTATAGTTTCACATGTCAATCAATGCACATCAAATGACGCAACCCTGGGTGATACGGTGATCATGTGCTGGACTCACGATTGATCAGGCATTCCAGCTTTACTTTCAAAATGTTGAATACACTGGTTTTCTCAAGAACTACAACCACATGAAATGCTTACATTAATGTTAAATTAAGCTGACTATGCATTTCTGGCAGGCTAGGGATTTTCCCTCAAGCCAACATAGTGAAAGCACTGAATATGAGTTCAGACCAGAGGCAATATCAATATACAACCTCACTCCCAGGTTACTCTTCTCTTGCTATACATGGTTTCTTTGAAGCTAATTACTCAATGAAAATTTAAAACAAAATCAGTTGGTGGTTTGGGGTCATTTGTTTGTTGAGTCACTTGGTGTGATAATCCACCAACATCCTGATAGACTATAGGTTTTACTTTGGATCAGACAAAATAAGACACTTTGATTGACATTCACTGTCTTCGGAAACCCCTAAAGAAAAGTGATTAATACAGTGTATGTGTCTATTTTGCTAATGTAGCAGCTCTATAGATGACAAAGTCAGTGCACTGAAATATCTCAACAACTAATGGATGGATGGTAGTGACATTTTACACAGTCAGTAATGGTTTCCAGCAGATTGATCCGTCTGACTTAGTGGCCTTTGCTCTAGCAGAAACAACAAGTTGAGGTTTTTATTTATTTACTTTTATCGACATCTTCTGAATTGATTGGCACAACATTTTGTAAAGACATAAATTTCCGAAGTGCTAGTAATGCTGGTGATCCTTTGACATTTCTATGAATTCTTCTGACTTTTCATCTATGCCACGAGGTTGACATTTGTGAGATCAAGATTAAAATGTTGTATCAACTATGGGATGGATTGTGATAAAGTCTGGGATCACACATTCATATTCCCCCTTTAGAGTGAATTGTAATCACTTTGATGATGCCCAGACTTTTCATCATCATTCACCATTATTAGGTAAAAGGTTTTTGACCAAATACCTACTGAAATAAAGTTATGCACATGATAAACATATACTTATCAAATGTCAGTATCTTAGCATTCTCATTGCCATGTTATCATGCTTTTGTTATCATTTAGTTAAAGCTTAAAGAACTGCTACCATGGCTGTAGACTATAATTATATAGAAAGAGGTATTATATTCCAAAAACAACTCAACTTTAAAAACCAATCCACAAAGATCTGCTCAAGAATAGTTTGAGTATTGTCTTGGTTATATGTTTTTGTGTCTGCACTCACTGCACCTCTCTGTCTCCCTCAGGTATTGTGTCGCTGATCTCTCTGGTGATCCTCTCCTATGACCGCTATAGCACTCTGACTGTATACAACAAGCAAGGGCCAAACTACCGCAAGCCCCTACTGGCTGTAGGGGGCTCTTGGCTATACTCCCTGTTCTGGACAGTGCCTCCCCTATTGGGCTGGAGCAGCTATGACATAGAAGGAGCGGGAACAAGTTGCTCTGTATCCTGGAGGGTTCAGACAGTCCAGTCTCACGCCTACATTATCTGTCTCTTCACTTTCTGCTTGGGCATACCTGTTCTGGTGATGATCTACTGCTATGGCAGGCTCCTCTGGGCAGTCAAACAGGTAGAGAGACAGCAACTGTGTGTATTTGTGTTTATGCAATTTTCATCTCAGATGTCGAGGGCGATAGCACAAATTACCTGAAGTTATGCTTCATCATAATCTACCTTTTGTATATTAAACACTATTGGCTTGATAGTCTGAAGTCTGCTTTTCCATGAAGACCAGCAAGTGTTTAGTTTGAATTAATTTAATTTACTATTGAATCAAATGGTGTTTTTGAGGAGATAAAATTATCACACAGCACACTGGAACTGCGCATGGCCTCTACTCCCATCTGACCCCAGTTGTGCTAAGTACAGACTGAGGAAGAGGCATTTTCAGTAATGCTTTGGTCTGCTTGGGGACCATGAAATATCCAGTAAAAAGGCACAGCTTCTCTGTCCTCTGGTGGGAAAACAGAAATAGCTCCTTTCTGCTCAAACCCCTTTATCTTGCTAGAGGGGGAATCCATTTCCTCCCGGGAAGAAATGTGTCTCTCTCAGGCCACAGTGGAGGAAAGAGATATAGCCCAAAATTGAAACAAGCAACCTAGATATAGGGTTTTTTTCCATCCATTCAATTTGACTGTTTAGCTGACAACACCCCTAAGGCCGGCAGCTATCTGAAATGCTACAATATACCCAAAAAACTCTTTGGGCCCCTCCACTATTTAAATGTCCTAGATCACACATGTGATACCACATGGGAAAGGTGATTGGTTCCCTGTCAATCACATTCAAGTCCTGGGATGCAACACATCTATCCCAGACATTTCTCAAACAGAAGTGAGACAAGATAGTAGATGACATGATGTGATGATGTGACCACAGACCTGGGAAGACATTTAGTGGAAGAATTTATTAGGATAAATACATAAACAGGGAATGTGGATGGATGAAAGTGTAAATCAAGATGATACCCAACAAAGAAAAAGTTAGGCAATTTCTCCACTTAGCAAACTGCAGTGCATCCATATCAGTTAGGCCTAGAAAAGTGAAGGAAGTCATTACTCAAAGATTTCTTTGGTGAGAGAAATCACTGAGTCACAATCTGTCTTTTGAAGACATGGAAATACATGAAACGAAAGCAGTAGCTTCCATTTGCTCTGGACAGAAAAGATCAGGGACTGTGCTAAACACAGCAATATGATTTTCCAGGGTCCAGCTGCAGGGACAGTATCTGGGCTTCTAGATGTCTTTTCATTCATCACTGGATGGATCCATGGCTGAGTTTTTCTTTCTTTCTGAGTTTAAGGGAGTGACTTCACTTTACTTAAGCAAGTGAAATCCTTTGCCTCCCATAGATCTAGATTAGTTTAGTGTAATCCTTAGAGTAAAGGGGGTTAACATTGTGGGGGATTAGGACAGCATTCCACTTCAGACAAAATGTAAGCTACTTAAGCATCCTCTTGTTTCTCCTCATTTGAATCCAGTGTTTTGGGATTTTGGATTCAGTTTTTAAAATGCCACACAAATGAAGATAATCAGAATAAGATTGTGCAGAACACAAACACAAAAGGGTAATGAAGAAAGAGGAGAACATGTTGCTGGCTTTTTCCTAAATAAATATTTTTTTCCATTTGGACTGACCCACTGGTATCAATAAGCAGCTTTTATAAAGTGCCCTCACCTATAATTACTTCTGTGTGGGTGACATAAGCTAAATTGGTTAAAGTGAGTCATACATCACACATATCACATACTAACTCTTCCTTAGCCAGAAAATCATTTTTAGACTTAATAATTTTATGTTGTATTTGATCAGAAAATGATTGAACTAACATTTTAATAATTTATAAATAATTTATTTTATTGTCATTGGGCAAAAAAGAGTTGAAAGACACTGAGTGAGAACTGGATATGTGTCATACGCACCCACTGCTTTCAACCAACACACACACTCAAGGGTTTTTCCGACTGAATTAATCAGTTGACTCAGAAAATGATTTCATTTGCAGTTAAGCAGCTGGATTAGACAGCCATGCGTTTGAAGTAAACAGACGTGATCACAAAACAAACGAGACAGAAAGCATTTTCTTCAAGTTGCCACAAATACAGTATTTGAAAGTCTCAGTATTCAGACGAGGCTTTGATCAAAGAAACTCAGTGCGTGCTTGCCATATTTAATACTACAAAGCATCCCTATATTGTAGGAACCATGCATTGTACTTTCCTGTAGAAATATCATATTATATCATATATATTATGGGGATTTATTTCAATTTGGCTGTGTTTTGAATACAAAAGGTTTTCTTTTTATTAAGTACTGATGCCTCAACTCTCCATTACGTTGCACACTTGCAGAGACCAATTTAAATCATATGACTAGTGAATGATGGTGTGTGAGAGTGCAAAATAGTGCAATGTTTTATTTTTAGTGAGCATTAGAAAAATCATCAAGCTGTATTTTATATGTTGTGTTATAATATGTTTTGTTGAGTCAAAAGCAACTACATCATAGTGATAACAAATTGTTCTACAGTTTCTGTGAGTCTGCTCTTTGAGGGAGAATCCAAACAAGTATAAGGATTCTGTTGGAAAAACTAATCCACTCTAAGCAAATATGATCTTCGGAAGGTCAACAATAGCAGAAGCTCTGCACATCAGAGAGCAATGGTGATGTGAACTGCAGAAAACGTTTCACTTCACAGTAATAGCAAGACCGATATGATAACACAGGCTGCTGGGTACATCTGCAGCAGTGACTGTGACAGGGTGATATTTGTCACCAAGTATAGATGCAACTTGTCAATGAATCACTGCTTTGAGGCATGAATAAAACAGCTGATGGCCATCAGCTAATGTAAGTGTGGCATCAGTGCTCTGCCAGAACTGATCATGGATGTATTATGAAATCTGGATATAATGCCATCACTGAACCTTGCTGCTGATTTGTACCAGTGGTCTGTGGTATTACATTAAAAAATCCTAGAAAGCATTTTCGCCAGAGACCACCATTATCAAAGAGACAGAACGCCTTTCGATACAACCAAGGTCAGTGATTACTCCTTGTATCATGAATTTTATATTTATAAAACTTGCCCAGAGACACCTTTAGATGCACCTTATTAGTAAAACACTGAATAAAGCAGTTTTATATTAAGAAAGCTGATGTTCAGTGGACACAGGATGTGAGGGAGCCCCTACTGCTGGCTCAGCCTTTTTCTCTGATGACTAAAATGCTCCATTAGGTTTAAATTTACAGTTAAAACAACCAAGATCTAAGGAGTGTATCTTAGAAATGTGACTTAAAACTGGATAAAAAGTTAATTTTGGGAGTCAAGTGTTTCAAAAGATGTGTGTGCAAAGGGGATAAGCCGTAGAGGAATGACCAAATGAAATTGTTACCTGCTTGAAATTACTGGAATCATTTAGAATAATACTAGGTGTGGTTATTTTTATACATTTTAATGAGGAAAAGTAAATTTTTTTACCTTTAAGTGTGTGACATCATCCAAATGTAAAGACCTTGGACTGAGTGGGAGCACGCAGATGAAGCCAGAAATAGAAACACTAACGTGCAGTTGGCCAAACGATGTGGAAGTAAACTCAGCAACTAGAAAAATGATTTGGTTTTGTACTGAGCAAATAATTGCCGCACATGTGAAAGAGTGCCGGTATTCACTTCACACACATATTTTGTCCATGGAGCTAACGCAATGCTTGAGAGACAGACAGTCTCCACAAACTACCGTCTTTCCCACAACAAGTCTGTGCGTATTGTTACGAGAGGAGAGAATTTTGTCATTCAGTTTGCTTCTTTAATATGAGTTTATTGGATATTTCCTGTGTGATTAAGTTTCTCACTCCATTGAAGTTATGTCATCCGTGAATGGAGCTGAACTCCTGCTGGCTCTGTTTCAATTAAATCCCAAGCAGTCATTAAAACTAAGCAACATTTGCATTAAGTGGGCACGATTCTCAAATAAAGTAATGAGAAAGCGCTGGGCTCAGTGAGCTGGAAGACTCTTTCACCTCAGTCTTAGTTTATCAACATGACAGAAGGGTGAAAAAAAGGGCTTCAGATTAAAGAAAAGCCATCTGTGTTTAAAGACGTGCAAGGAATGATGTTAAGAGAACTGCAATTGAATTAGGGCTAAGCTACAGATTTAAATGTATATATCAAGAGACTGTGTGCGTAAGTTTGCTGAAATTGGTTACAGCTAATCTGCTTCATCTTCACACCAAGTCTTCTTCACACCAAATCTGCCTCCCAGATTGAGGAAGACTAGAAGTTCAATATAACTTGTCATGTCTATGTGGAATTTAAGAAGGAAAACAAGGTGGCAGTGTGCCTGCATTATTTATTTTTTCTTTAATAATAGAACTTTTGTAAAATTTATTATTTTACTGTCTGAGCAGACAAATCTCTTCATTGTACAAAAATACAAACAAAATCAAATTGAAGTAATTAAATGCACCTAGTGCATTTGAATGCCACAAGGAGAGCATACTGTGATTGGCATTTATTTTTCTAGTTTGAAGGCCCTGCAAGTTCAGTGCAATGACAAGAAACCATCAGCCGTCTAGAGGGATGAGGTATTAAAGAAGGAAATTAATCAAGACAACAAAACATCTTGGCTTGATCACCTTCTCCCATTCTCATCCACAGGTAGGCAAGATTCGAAAGACTGCAGCCCGAAGGAGAGAGTATCACATCCTGTTTATGGTTCTGACTACGGCTGCCTGCTACCTGTTGTGCTGGATGCCTTATGGTGTCGTGGCCATGATGGCAACATTCGGCCCGCCCAACATCATTAGTCCTGTGGCCAGTGTGGTGCCCTCACTATTGGCCAAGAGCAGCACAGTAATCAACCCGCTCATCTACATACTGATGAATAAACAGGTGAGTCAGCGAGGGGTGTATGTGTGCGTTAGTGTGTGTGCATGTTGCACAAACTCAAAGTCATCATTTTGAAAATCCAGGACAATTTCACATGAACAACAGCTTTATTTACACAGTAAAAAAAGACAAATTACAACAGCTGAAATCATACAAATGATCTATTGAAATATTAATTCAAGTGTAATAAGAATAAGTCAAGAAGAACACCCTAAGGCTGTCGGGAGTGAAACACAACCTTCACTCTTAATATGTTCAGTTATGGATGCTTCTATTTCTCTTCCTCAATTTGGGAATGCTGCAGGAGGGAAACGTATTTTTGAAAAAAAAAAAAAAAAAAACTTAAATGTTGAACAATCCTTCAGAGGCAGTGTGTGTTACAGCAGTTCCCACAATACTAAAAAAATACAAGATATGAAAAATAGGCTTCAAGAGTAAAGAACAGAAAAGTGGCGGTTGAGAGGGCAAAAAAGTAATAAACGGTGTCACCTAACATGTTTTCTCATCTCACCGCTTCAATATTCAAATATTAAAGTTCATGTCAACTTTCACTACAATGTCCTGTATTTAATACAGGCAATGAAACTGTTGTATTGAAGAGGATTAAAAATTATGTTTCATCTTAAACGTCCCAGAGAGAAGCAATAGCACCTTGGAGGTCCTGCTATTGCTCTACGTCCTTATCCCAGGTTTAAAATGCTCAGCTGAGACATAATTAAAAAGGAAATTTGGCACAATATTAAGATGTGAAGATGAAGTTGCCAGAGGGAAATTGTACTCACTTAAGTGCATCCAGGGAAGTGGTGATACCTGCACCACAGCTGGATGTGATTTCCCTGGCCATAAGCATGCAAATCTGTAAAACACCATGAATGAAAAAGAAAATCTTATAGTACAATTGCCTCTCACAAGAATTAATGACAATGGTGTCTACTTGCAGCACAGTACAGCACAGACAGTTTAAGACTCAGCCCTGATCTTGACTCGCATGCTCTGTGCATTGGAAAGTGATCAAAAAAATCATTAGAGATATACATGTACAATATGTTCAGGGTTTCTGCACCTTCAGTGTGTTACAATCACAAGTACTAAAAACATTTATTTATTTATCTCCACAGAGAAACGTAAAACCTACAGCAGAGATGAAAGCCTGCATCCATGGTTTTAAATTAATGCTGAAATCTCCTTAAGTTTAAATTGTTCTTTGTGTCTATTTTGTAAACCTCTGGTACAGTCCTCTAACAGTTGCTGAATTTCTGACTTTACTGGGGGCCTTGTCCCACAGCAGCCTCTAATGACATGCCATATAATCAACATGAAACTGGGGCTGGGTATCAAACCTTTGAATACTTTTGCATTCTGAAAAAAATGTGTCTCAAGGATCAGAATCTATCAAGTCTAATATATCTATTTTTTATGTCACAATTATTATTGTCAAATATATCAGGCATTGTGAGAGATGCTGCACATCAGTGAGAACTTCTTTCTCAGCATTATTCAATTTGCAGAATTTTGCATCAATGTGATGAAGTATTTTTGCCTTGTATGTAATTCACTGAATTAACTCATTACTATCTGGTTATGTCATCTACAATTCAATTACCAAAACATTTACTCAGTCACTATATGCAGAAGATTTGATATATGTTGTATTGTATAAGTATTGAAAACTGGAACCAAGTACTTAAGTGGTCAAATGATTGTTTCTCATCCTTTAATTTGTTGAGTTTGTTCAGAAATGTATCTTTGGTATCAGCACAATTTGTGTTTGTACTGACACGGACAGACTGACACACACTAACAGATTTTGAATGATACCAACCCCAGAATCATCTAAATACAACTACTACTAATATAACTACTACAGAGCCATCATCTTCAACATTCATATGACTATTCAAAGCAACAGTTCTGTGACACGTTTTCACAACTTATACCAAACCACAACCAATGGCACAAGCACATTTTGTAAAATAGCACAGCTAGTAAATCTCTGTTATAGGCAAGATTTTTCTAACTGCATGTCTGCAGAAAAAAAAGAAACACCACCATCTCTGTTTTCCACCTTTTCCCACACTGAGCCAATAGCTCACTGCAGATCTGGCATTGACTCACTGTAAACATAAAAACCCTTCTAGGAGGAGACATAGCAAATCTGATGATTGTACAGGTTCAAATTCCTCTTTTATAATCATCTTTACTCTGAGCTGTGGACACGTACAGACCAATATTAGAGGATTCAGAAAATATTAGACATTTATAGTAGTAGGAAATGAGCTTCATGCTTGTTACGGGACAAGGAAATAACCCTGCAATGGGCTGCACATACGCAGGGTCGTACTGCAGTAGTAAGCTCCAAGAAGGGTTTGGCCATTCCGCGAAGTAGGAAAATTACATTCAATAAAGAGTGAACTGACCATCAAAAACAGGGGCTGGTGATTGCTGAGGCAGAGCTGAATCCCACTGATACAGATCACGCCAGCAATATCAACTGCTTCGCACCTTTCACGGCAACCAAACAGTGTGGTACTGCAGTCCCGCCACAGTATGTACTGCATGTATCCTAACAGCCACAAGGCAACCCGAGGGAAGTGATCAGTCGACCACTAGGCACAGGGTCCCTGCTGTTCTGAGCACCTGCTTGCTGTGTAGATCCATTTTGGCCCCATTTCCTTTGATTCAATTACATCCCCAGTTTAAAATTTAAATAAAATAAAATTATTGTATGCAGTAACAGGCAACACAGCTTCTGATTTCCTATGAAGATACCAGAATAACGCCAAATGGGAACACCTGCCGCAGAGCAATGAAATAAATGTACAGTAATATGACTGATGTGATAGCTTGACTAAATCTGCCTTTTACTCTTTGTGTTCCTCTACATGTGTTGCCACTTTATTTATGTGAACGTGTGTTTGTGAATGTGTGTTGTATTTGTGACATTCAGCATGGATGACTTCTTTGCTAATTCACAACCATTTGTACCTGGAAAAAAAAAAAGGAAAAGCAAAAAAATCACAAACATCCTGTTATAAACAGTGGCATTTCCTTTAAGTGGAGAACCACCCTTTGATATTGGAAAACACAGATTTTACACCATTGAAACACACCCAGTTATTGAAAAATCACTTGTCTATCTAAAAACACTGATCTGTTGCTACCCTAGTCAGCTCCACAGCTAACGTGGCTCAGCTAAAGCAGAGAAAAACATCTTTTCCAGATCCAGCTTGTATACTTTTCCTGGAGGTCTCTGGTCTGGTAAACTGTCTTGATGAAGACAAATTCTTAAAGAAGCCTCCACGCTGATCCCTCCCTGAAGGGGGTATGGCTTATGTTCTTCAAGGGTCTAATTTAAAACTTATAAGTTTCAGCCTCTTTGTCTCCAGTGGTTTTATTGCACCTCTCCCTCAGTGAGCCAGAAAAGGCCAGAGTATGTGTGTACATCAAGGTAGGTCAGGTTTCATATCTCAGATGTCACAGTCGACGGTGCTGAAGCCTGGGAGAGTGACCCTTCCCTTCCTCCGGAGATCACTCTCAGGGCCTTTGTTGATCCTCTGGATCAGGCTCTTCTCATATAGGAGGGGATGGTAGGCACCCAGTGTACAGGCAGCGTCATAATAACGCTCGTGGTAGTGGCACAGGTCTGTCTGCCTCATGGAGGGAATGTACTCGTACACGTGCACCTGCTCGCACAGCGCCATCATCAGAAGGATACCTGCAATGGGAACAGAGAGAGAAGTTCAGGTATTCACATTTAAGGCTTTGTTTTATCAGTGCATGGTCTAAACCACATGGCGCAAATGCATTTAGGTAGTGTTCATGTCACTTTTGCTACTTTAACATTGGAAAAACAGCAGCTGCTCCAGGCGCATGGTTCAAAAAGGTTGTAATTATAATGGCGCAGTGTTTCACACAGAGTTTGCGGTCACTTGATTACATGTTGTGACCGACCAGTGAGTCCAGCCTGGCATACGTTTACAACTCCTCTGTGCGCCCTGAGGCACAAAAAAGGGCTGAATGAATTGCTCTGATGCTCACAGCTCTGCCAAGTAGTGTCGGCACAAATCACAATCGAGTGTCTTCCTAAGAATCTGATACACATTTATAATCATAAAATCTCTACTGAACCTGCACAATGTAAAAAATCAATTGCAGTTACATTGTTTAGTGTAAATGTGAAGTTCAGTTCAAATGAAAAACAAGTATGCAGGTGCTGCATGGTATTTTCAGGACGATATCTTACCAGCACGGAGAGATGTCAGCTCCCACATACATTTAGTTACCTTTGTTGTTTTTCTTTCTACCTTGCTTTGTGCTCTTGATCTCTGTTTAGCATTTTTTCTCTGATGATTATTATTCTGCTCACAACCATCGTCCCTCTCCAGTACTGCTCTCCAGTGTGAAAACACACACACACAAATGACCAAGAAAAATGCTTCCTACAGAATGTATTTGTCTGTCACGTTGCCGTGGGTTGATGTGTTGTCAGCCACTTGTCCATTTACTGTTTTTTCTAATAAGATCCACTTTTTACTTTTTCCATTTCTAAAAGTAATTTCACAATAATTATTATTGATCAATTCTTTATGAATCTCATTACCCTTTACGACACAGCCCAACAAACCCGGTAGAAATGAATGAATGAATGAATGAATGTGTTTTACCTATGTTCATTGTCCACACTACAAATGTAGATAAATAATGTATTGGTGAGGCTGATGGCTTAAGTAACAACTTTGCAAAAACACAGCTGCTCTTATAACAACTGTATTTATTGCATTTGTCTTCACTGTCATGTCCGTACAGGCAGTCAATGTTAAAAAAAAAAAAGCCCTGCCTTCAGTTGTACAAATTAATTCTGATGCAACACAAATGAAAGATCAAGCTCACCACTAACACAAGTGTTAGAGGCAACCTACTCTGCTCTTCCACTGCAACAGGCCATTAGGGGACCAATCTTTGTTCACATGTTCTAACCGAGGACATGTTAGTGAACTTAGGCATGATTTCTGCCTAATCAAACTCTGAGCAGACCTGCACCTCTAGTCTCTCTGCTAGTGTGATACTCAGGCCAATCCATCTTTGACGTTCCCAAAATCTTGTATAACCCCAGTGCCATTTGGTGGAGTTATATTATGTTCACATTATGGTTTCTCTCCTTTTCCTTCTCAGTTCTACAGGTGTTTCCTGATTCTGTTTCACTGTAATCACTGGTCAGGGGAGAACGGCAACATCTCTATCCCCTCCAAGACCACGGTGATTCAGCTTAACCGCAGGGTCTACAGCAACACGGTGGCCTGCACCGCCCAGATCTCCACCGATGCCCTTAACCAGTGCTGCAGCACACCAGCCACCAGGCAAACACCCCCCCCAACGTCGCAACCTGAAACTGGATATTCTCAACATAACCAGACCCGAAACACTGTCATTACGCAGCTTGAATAACTCACACTTGTTGATGGCACTTGTGAACTACAGTGAGATGTGGACTCAAGCCTGATACTTTTTGTGTGAGCTTGTGTTTGTACAGGACAGAATATTTTTTGTGCAAGTGTCCACTTTGGTTGAGTTTTTGTATTCATTGTACACGTGAATGTACTAGATGGCTATAGAAGTACACTTCCCATAAAGACAATATGGCTGAATATCTGTGAACAGATGACTTACTTGTCAAACCTTCCTCAGATTGCTGTCAAATGTAAGCAGCACACTATAGTAAAAAATATTGTCCATGCTTGAGAATTAAAATTCATTTTAATTTTAAACTAAGAGCAAAAACACAAACCAAAAGCATACAACCATCTACTTTTGGTCATATAGTGTATTTAACCCTTTTTTATAGGTCTGGACTGTATGTTCATGACATAATCTTATTCCAATATAAATTTTTTGATCAATTCAAAATTGCAATAGTTAATATAAAAAAGTTTTTGGTTTTATTTTTTAATTTTTAAAATTTTTTTCATGAAATGATGATGATGAAGATTGGAATGAATTTCACCATAACGACATTTATGAGCTTCTATTCCCATACTGTGATCACTGAAGCATTTATCATTTCTGTAACAACATCTTGTAACAACAACTCGCACATATTTTTTGTGTTGGCTGAATTTACTTTTGAAATCCAGGATCTAGTTTTTTCACTTTTTCTAGAAACTAGAAGTCTGATGCCTGTTCTCTGTTGCCGTTTGGTCAGTTTGTCATTGTGCTACTGTAAATGCCAGAGCTAGTCATTAATAGATTTGTGCTGCAGTCTGTCTAAGTGAATTGATGTATTTATCATCTCATGCCCATCTTTTCTTCCTCTGTACCACTATCACTGTAAATATTGCAGAATCCTAAAATTTCCCACACAATGACCTTATCCTACATTTAACTTTAAAGCTGTATATACCTGAAGTGAACAATTTTGGTCTGCATGTAGCCATTTATCTAGTTTTCTGTCCTTTGATACGGTTGCATGATTTTGTTGTTGGTTTATTTATTTTTAGTATATGAAATTTTAAAATTTACCAAATGTCTTGACAAGCCCCAAGACAGCAGTACAGTGACTAGTCACATCTCTAGTCCCACTGGGGGGCAAAGAAGAAGAATTTACATAGACCCTATTGTCTGGTGGTCATGGGGGTCAGTGACGCTGAGCATGATGAACACAACAGGTGCACTACAAAAAAGGCGGATATGGGATGCCAAGTGGCTGCTATCATCTGTGTTTTGTGTCCTCAATGCCAGATGGAAAGAGATATGAAGCAGCAGAAAAGCATCACAACAGGACGTACACCATGACCAGCCAAAGAATAATGGTCAGCCAAGAGGATACAGTGTGATGGCTGAGGGGGAGACTCCAGAAACTGTTGAAATTTAATGGTCCTGAGTGAAAAGTCAAGTCATGCAGATATCAAGCATGTTTGATATGAACTCCAGATGTGGTTGCTTTCCTCAGAGACTGCAATGACCGACCTTCTCCCTGCAGGGTGGTGCCAAATGTGTATTCTGACAATCTGACTTGAACCCACCTGGAAGCTTAGTTGAGTTAGTTCCAGTAGTGAATGGATGCCAATACGAACTGATTCTAGGGGAGATAATATTGTTGTTGGAATTAGTTGTTTTAATAAATATCATTGCTGTGGAAGAAAATGGATGTGTTGCTTAAAGAGGCTGGTTGTTCTTGTGAGAGTGGTATGGAAACCAAATGAGGTTTATAACACTTACAAAAGGCAATTTTCTTAAAAATGGCATGAGGCTCTGATATGCCAGAGGACTGTCAAGAGACTTTTGACCCTTTCGTGATGACCAACACTATAAAGAAATGTCACACCTGTCTCTCAGTGATGGTGAAAAAGAGTGATTAGATTATTGCTGTGTGAAATTTGAACTTTGACAATAGATTTTAGAACCTGTACATGACAAGACAGTGTATAAAACCGTGTGCAACATCCATTCTGTTTGTGTTCAAATACACAAAAATGAAAATGATTGTCAAGACTGATTTGAGATCCTGTTAGAGGGTCTTCTATGAGGAGATCCCTCCATGGCATCTGTACAGTTTGAGGACCTGCCCCTCCCTGTTATAGCCATAATGACTGCATGTCTTAGAAAAGACAAATAAACTGCACAGCCCCCCCACACTTAGGATGTATTATCATGCCATGTAACCCTGATTGGAGGAGTAATTAACCACCAAGCAACCAATTTCCTGTGGAAAAAGAAATTCTTTGCCTTTGTTCTTATGGAGGCTGAAGGCACAAAGTTGTTTTGAGCCAATTACATTTTTCACATAAATGTCTTTGGAAGAAAACACTAGCTCATTTGCATGTCACTGCAATGCTGACATGGATGGCATGCAGACAAAACATTATTTTTGAGAATATTATATCATATAATTTCTGAAAAGAGAAGGTCTTGAATGATGAACACATCTTAGAACAGCACAGGGTGGTGGTCGTTCTGCGTTATTATTGCTGGACCCCGCTGGGTCGAAACTAATTTTTATATACATACATTTTATAGCAGAATTAATCAGAAAGCAGTCTAATTTACAGAGCTTGTAGCCTAACATGTAAGTGATGCGATACGAGTACACAGAAAAAGGCCTCCTGCAAGGAACATGATGACATTTTAATTTCATTAATATGGATGCAGGCAGTGGAGCCTTACATTGCAATGGGATTTTTGTTTTTAATAAAAAAAGCCACATGATGGCTTTAAATAAAAGCCGTCATGCCTCTCATTTAAGTTGCTTAATCAATAGCTGATTTATGCCACTGCATTAACTGCAAGAAGTCACAACAATCAGGTCAGAAAACCAGCTACACTGTGACTGAGACCCCGTGCAGGTCAAACAAAACCTCACCAGCCTGGTTTGTGACAAAGCTGTGTTTGATACAGTTCCAGCAGATCAAAGTGTGGCCTCTTTCATATCTGCGGTTAAATTGTGGTTATGTGAAATCACCTGCTGTTGTTGATGTTTTTTTCCTCTTCAGATGCTTTATTTTATGCTTTGCTTAGAAGACAGATGACCAGCAGATTACATCCACAACACTGGAAGCATCCGTTCACATGCACTGATGAACCTTCATGTCAATATCTTGCCCCTTTCTGCTTTAAAAGAAATCCCCCCTCTGAGTTTAGCATCATCGTTCAGCTGTCTGGCCCAAAATCTGATTGCTCTTGTTCACTCTCAGTGTTATTTTTGACCACAGCAGGCAGTTGTGTCAGTGGAAAAGCTCTAAACCCCACTATTTATCACATTTAATAACTAGCTGGAGAACAACAGGGAGCATCAAGCAGCATGTGACACAGATAGTTTGCTCAGGATGTGGCAGAAACCAACAACAGAGCTGCTCATGTAAGAAAACAGCTGTTTGCTGATGCGTTCGCCACTTCAACATAAAGGGTCTGTGGAGTGAGCATATTCATTCATCAGCATTGTCGTTAGTCTTGTTTGATACTTTTGGTAAAATATTACCTGAACTTCAAAAACAGGCATTTAATATCTATAGCTACATTGCTGCTGCATAAAAGAAGCCGATTGTGATTGGCCCTTTGAGACAAACTGTTTGTAAAAATGGGCTATACAAATAAAATTGCCTTGCCTTATATAAAACTGTAGCAACAGAATACGTTGATATTTAAGAAATATGAAGGGAGGGATAAAAAGGTGTGTCCTACTCTATTGGTAACATGACAATTATTCTAAATAAGTACATTCAACATCAGGAGTGAAAATGTCATTAGATTCAATGCATTAACCATAATAACAACAGTCTGAAGGTGACTGGGCTCCTGGACTTCTGCTATAACTGGATGTTTTTTAGGTTGTTTTTTTTGTGAGCAGAGAAGCATATAAAGAGACCATCATGAAGTAGATACTGACATGCTGGAGAGTTTCTAAGATGAGCTTACAGGGGTCATATTTCCACCACACCCTGCATGGATGAGTGCATTGCATTGCTATGCTGCATGCGGATAATGTCATTGTGCATACTGAAGATAAAAATTTAATCGTGTCTTAGCATGTGGGTGTGTGTGTTTGTGCCTCTATCTCCTCCAGGAGCAGAAAAAAGGCACCTGCAGGAGAACAGACATACATACCGGCTGTATGTGCTTTTCTACTGACCTATGAAGCCGGATGAGGGAGGATTGGGCTGGATGTTCTCCTGAGTGTTGCCCTGAATCACATCCCAAAGTCGCCACACATAGCTGGGGTGAAGGATGTAGAACGGCTGGCCAGGATGGCGCTTGCGGTGCTCCACATAAGGACCAAACAGGTTGTAGTCTGGACTGGCATACCACTGACAAGAGGGAGAAGAGGAGAGAGGACACCTCGGTTTAGACAACAGGACAGGCAAATGCTGTGACGGTCTGGAATTTCTACTGATTCTTCTAACAATTATTCAGCTATTCCCCAATCTGAATTAAAATGGTGAAAATGAAAGCACTTTGATTTGTTAAAGTGCCAGGATTTAAGTCTCCCTTCATATCACTTCTACCAGACGGTGACAGATTATCAAGAGGAACAGCCTTCAGGAGCCTTGGAGCTGGTTTTGAAAGTATTCAGAATCTACTTTTAGTACCTACAACCTTTGTACAGTCCTGTGTGTGCAGATTGAAACATTTTTTATGATGAACAGACATCTTCAGTCCAACAGTCACAACCTTGGGAATGAACAATTTCTGCTTTTTCATGGAAAACATTTTTAAGTCAGTGATAAAATTTTTCGAACGGCATCCTAAAAAAGATTAAGCAGTTAGGCCTTAGCTACGTTAGCTTGGCTCTGCAAAGGAGCTATGATGGGAAAACACACTCCACTTGGAAAAAAAAATACATTAAAAAAAGAAGAAGAGAAAAGAATACAAACAGAATTGGACACTATTTCAACTGACCTTAACAATTATTCTTCTGCCTTTCATCTGATTTGGACAAACATCTTTCTTTGATTTCTACAATGGATTGAGGCTACTTCAGATGTTTTTTCTGACCTCATCAGAGCTACTAAAACTAATTGATGCTGAGCGTGTCCTTTACACTGTTTCTGACACTGTCTGTGAAGGACTTTAAACAGAGAGATGCATCATGCCAATGCAGTATAGCCACAGATTATAAATACAACAGAAGTTTTATTTTTTTATTTAATTTTTTTATGACTGACTTCTCTTCAAAAGAAAAAACAAAAAACAACACTATAGTTACACATTTCTTTCTGCCATATTGTCCTGTGTGGTGCTGGCCGGCTGTACAGTGGCCATGGCTCTCCACTACATTTGGTTTTTATTCACGTATTCTTTCACAGGTTGTAGTTGTGTGATGTTTTAATCACGCATGTTTTTTTTGTTGTTGTTACACTTACAGATAAATAATATATGATATACATGACGTGCATAGAACAAAATAGACCTGGAACAGTTAATGTTACCAAAATAACCAACATGCTGTAGTAAAACAAAACATGGTTCAACCACGTCCTGTGTGCAGTGAGAGGACATACAGTATGTGACTCCTGTCACTGCACAAGGATATCCTTGTGCAGGTACCATAACAGCCATTTGTGAAATTGTGTCCGAAGCCCGTGGACAGCAGGTCAGCATTTCAACAGAACCTATTATACAGATGGATAATTGAAAAGTTTCTTCCAGAAATCCATGATTGTTTGAACTATGTAAGAAAACCTATTTGAGACTATTTTATATTAGAATGTCTCCGGGTTTTGAGTCAGTCAAATTATTCAGTAAACACTGTATCAATCTGACAGTGAGCATCCCTGGGGCGATCATCTTAATTTGGTTTGGCAACTTGACTGTGGAAAATGGAACCAAGCAGAGTTGTCAAAATTTTAAGACAAATATTAAGAGATTCTCTGAACAACACTGCTGTGTTGAGAAAAGCTCTGTCTATGATTGACAGCACTGAACACCTCTGTGCTGCACTGGGCAAACTGACCAAATGCTGCTATCCTCAAGTAGCAATTGTAACTATACAAATAGTATCAACTTCCGCACACGAGATAATCGAGATGACTATATTTTTACATTTATATAGTTTATTCTGTCTATATTCTCTATTCTTTGATATGATGATGATGATCTCTCTTCTGTTCAGTTCGTGGATAGACGAGGAAAACAAGGATAAATTATGGAGTGACTGTTGTTTTCCATGACTGTGCTGTGTGTGTGTGTGTGTGTGTGTGTGTGTGTGTGTGTATATATATATATATATATATATATATATATATATGCACATACTACAATCACCATGTCCCACTGGCTAATCATTTGGCTGAGAAAAGAAAGGCATTAAGGCTGTATTGAAAAGGGTCAGGTGCCAGTGAAGAACATCATGTCCTTTATGAAAATCCAGTCACTGAGAAATCTTTCTTTCATCTTCTTGTGTTGTGGTGGCTTTGTGCGGGTTGAGATAGTTTATTGTTTAGTATTGTGAAGCATCCGGATTGTGTGTTGTATTTTTAGTAACACGCCAACACACTAATTAGCTTTTTTGTTGTAATATTTGCTTAAATGATCTGCTTCCAGTGTGCCATAAAAATGCTTCGCCTCCATCTACAAGCACTCCATTGTGTAATACTCTGGGAAAATGTTAGTAAATGAGGTCACAAGCTTGCTCTGTAAAGGCTACTGCTCTTTCAGAGAAAAAAAGGTTAAAGCCCTGCTGATTAAAAAGGACAAGTGCTTCTATTATTAACCTTTCAACTTAAAGGTGAAAGAAATTTAATAAGATCAGACAAGAAAGTTTCTTAATATTCCAATAACAGGAATCGGCCAGATCACCATCTATATGGAAACCAATTTTAATTGCAGTGTGTGGTTTTTTGTGTTTACCTGATTGCTTCAGCTCTTGCAGAAGTCTAGGATCTTCATTTTTTTCCAGCAAATAGTTCAATGGGAAAAGAAGGTGGAATTAAAAAAAAAAAAAAAAAAAAAAAAAAAAAAAAAACACTTCTGAACACACATGCAAACGTGAATCAGAGCCATATCGAGGGCGGGGACCAGGGGGCCAGAGAAAGATAAGAGCAGACAGTGTGGACTAGAAGGGTCAGTTACAGTAGTAATAAGAGCTGATGTTGTGTTTGTGTGGTTCAACCGCTGTGGTGAAGTAGAAAAGTAGTTAAACTCTTCAATCAATTTTCTGGACTGAATGCTTTAATAGTTTCTGTCCATTCACATCATCTTGGTTTTACAATAAACTCATCCTCTATAGGAAGTGTTCTATTGACTTTTAAGGTATGCAGAGTAAAGTGAGAGCAGTGGAGGGCAACAAACAGCTTAACAAGCTCTTGTGTGAAAAAGAAACATAAATACCTTCTGCAAGTTGACGGTGTAAGGCGCTGGGTCCCAGGCCACAAGAGTCACATTCTTGTAAATTAAGCTTGTGTTAAATCGATGCTTAGGATTTGCCAGAATCTGTAGAGAGATGTATGATGTGAAGAATTAAAACTAATTGTATAATGCAGCTATTTCACCAAACTCAGCATCAAAGCCAGAAAGCAAAAGCAAATGGTTCAAGATTTTGGAAAACATCATTATTCCTAGCAGCCAATTAACTTATATCTTACCATAAAGGTGATAGAAAAAGGGGAAACAGCTAGCCAATGTGTCCAAGGATTGGGGGGGGTTGTCAAAAAAGACTAATGTGCACATAAAATTTTAAAACAGCATTGGTCACAAATGATGTGGCTCCAAGTCAAGTAAATCATTGATATCCACGCCCTACATGCGTTTCAGTCAGTGACACAGCTCTTTGAGTTATATATCTATTAATGATTAATTATTATGCATCACACACTGGCTGAACTCTCACTCACCTGAGAGTTGATGATGCGGATCGTGGTTTTGTTCCCCACGTCTCTCTCGTATCCCTCTGTAGGAGCAGCATTGAACCGCAAAACTGCATCATGAGTGTCTGAAAGGAGAACCACAGCACGTCACCTGAAGCAGGTAATGAACTCACCTTCAATTAAACATGTTGTTGACCACATACAGAAAAATATGAATACTATGAATGTGTATTGTTTAGTAATTATAAAATTAATATAATTTTTTAAATGTGAGGGTAACCTATGCATTGCAGCTCACATATATACACACACCTTTTTGTAGATTAATGGTCCCACACCTTCAATGCATTTGTGGCAGGAGTCACTATGACAACATGGTGACTGCAGTGACGTCAATTATGATCACACTGGCGACAATATCTGTCAAGCTTGCAGACACTAGTTCTCTCTATTGGTTAGCTGGTATCTGATGAGCCAACACTATCAAAGAGCTTTACATGTAAAATGCTGCAGTTTTACTAAAGGGAATCAGGATTTTAAGTCCACATTTGGTTCATTCTGTTTATATGGTGTCCTTTGCAACTGACACACAAACATCACATCCTCAGCTTGACGGATGGTTGTAGTAATAAGTAACCTATTCCTGTGCTGATCTGATACCAGAATGGATGATTGATCCAGCTTTTGATCTGATGCACCTTCATCACTGCCAGCAGTCGACTGTTACGGCAGCGTTTGGCATTCAGAACAACACTACCTTCTGCAAACACATGCTCGCTAGCTCGACATTGAGTTTGCCCTCCTGTTCCAATGTAATGCTGTAGTAAACGCATCTGAACTACTAGACTGATGGACTTTCATGACTGTTTTCTTAAAACAGAGGTCAATCTTTTTCTACATCCAGCAGAGAGAGTTTTCCTAATAAAGCTAGGTTAAAGATAGGTTAATTTTAGGTAATTTATTTGTATAGCACATAATCATACACAGGGGTCATTAAATATGCTCAACAGAAATAAAGAAAAAAAAATCTTCACAAAAAAGAAAATGACATTTTTTAAAATTTTTATTAATGTTTTCTACTGTTATAATTTATATTTATTTCCTTAATTCTTGTTTATTCTTCATTTAATCAATTTGTTTCTATAATACTGACTTTGTGATGCATGTATTTATTATTACTTCATTGTATTATATTTTTACATTTATTTATTTCATAAGGATTTTGGTTATTGATAACTACTGTATAGCATTCTTTTTATTATAATTATTTCAAATTTTTACATATTTTCTTTTTTGTATATTGTGTTTGCGGACATTTGCATACTGATGAGCCTGTATTTCACTTGTATTTGCCATTGCTAATTTGCTGCCTAAAACTAACACATAATTAAACCTTAAATAATGATTTTTATGAGTCTGGGGGAAGCATCGAGTGAAAGGCACTGCTTCCATCAGTGATTATAAAGATCTGTATATGTATATTTATATCAGCTAAGAGTGCAATCACCATCACATTCACTGGTTTATCCTGTTAAAGAATATTTTGTGTTACTGAAGTATACCATTTTGATAGAATATAATTAAATAAATATTTGGGCTCACTTGACTCATAAAATCCTAAAATAGGTGTCGGGGAACCAGTTCCAGCCTCTGAGCTCTTTCATGATAAATGATTCGTAGGACTATTTTTTCCTGAAGCCAGTGATTTTCAGTCCTGTCTGACTGTGACCTTTTAAAATGAAGTGATGCTTCAATTGTGACCCCCTTTTCAGGTAGCGGGAGTGGCCTTGGGAACAGTATAATCGAAAAAATTTTTTTTTTCTATTTTCTGTGATTCCTTCTCAGAGGAATCTGAGAGGTTTAAAATTGTCAGGTACTTGAAATCAGAGGCAAAATTAAAGAATATGCCCAAGTATAAATGGTGAAATACCATCGCGCCCTTCACGACAGACTCAAATTATTACCTGAGTCCAAGTTTGATAAATCTAATGTAATTGTTTTGAAAGTAGAAGAATTTCAAATACATTTGAATTAGTTGCAGGCATTAATTTTTGTATTGTTTCAACAACCCACCTTATAAGACACAACACTTTTCACTTAAAAAGGAAAAAAAAATGGTTTTAGTTCAGGTCTTAAAGATTTTTCTTTAGTGGCAATATCAATATACTGAATTAACAGTTTATTAAGTTTATCTGTGCAATCCATTACCATCAAACCTCAAAGCTCTATTTAACCTGACAACTGCAGCTTTTATACAATGCATTCAATTATAAATTCAGCTGATGTGAAGTCAGGAGCGAACTTCTCCTTCTCTTGTAGTATTTATGACAAGGACCAGGGGTTTCTTATTTCTTGCTGACTCCGTGTTTAGTATATTACTGGCACATTAGCAGTTTAAAAGCTAAGAGTTGTTAGTGAGAGTAAACACTGGCTTTCTCCAGCTGTCAGCGGACTGTGTGAAAAAGAGAGAAGAACCTCATCGACACAAACTACATCAGGTTCAGCCATAAAGTATGTGAAGCTTGTGACATATACTGTGATTAAAGTGCAGTATTACAACACCATTATTCAACAACAACCATCTCCCAGAGGGATTGATTATTGTCCTGCAAAGGGTCCATCTATCAGGGTTTATGGGATTAAACCTGCGTGAGCCCACTGCTGCTCTGTTGCTGATATGATTTGATATGTTCCTCTTGTTACATTATGAATACATTTTACAGTTTGTGATCAATACCCGTTTGACTGAGATGCAGCCTGTTTTGACATTTGTTAGAGACACTTATGTGTGCGACCCTTTGTACAGCTGGAAAAACTGATTGAACTGATCATGTTTAGCTCCTTCTGAATTTATGATCCAGTTATTTAATCAGTCAATGGTTTTGTTTCTAACAGTGTGGGAGCCAGCATCAATGCCTGACAAATACAAAGAGAGAGAGAGAGAGAGACGCAGGGTCCAAAATGTCATGAGGAAGCTGCTGCAGCAGATGTCTGGCAGCAAATGAAGCGTCCATTCACGTTTCGTCCAAGTCAGGAGGGTCACTTTTGCCATCTGCTCACCTGAGCTACTATCATGCACTGTTGTGGTATCAATCATGGCTCCAGTTAATACGGTGTCATATTTTTCTGTGCTGGCCACCTTCCACTGACTTCATGCTATGGCTATAAATCAATATCATGTGCTCACTTGTAAGGTTTTAAATGGTCTTGTTCGATCACATTACCAACCTGTTAACCCATTAACTGCCCGAGAGCCCTGATGGGGATATGTCAGCTGTGGACTGTTCTATGATGTTGAATAGTTTTAAAGTTTACAAGTTATTATTATATTACTTTTACTGTTACTTTATTTTCTGTGTTCTTTGTTTGCTGTACAAATGTTATTATAGTCACAGACAAAAGAGCTTAAGTTAAAAACTCAAGACATTTACAAGGCAAGAATTTCAAATATTTCCTGGTTTCTTCAATTCTATTTTACATCACTGTAAATTCAATCTCCCTGGGTTTTGGACAAAATAGGCAATTGCATGGCATCACCTGGGCTCTCTGGAAATTGCAGAGTGCATTTTCACTCTACGTTCTAGCATTACATTTTCCTTTTTCATTTACTCTCATTCAAAATATTAAGACTAAAAGGAAGGGAAACAGAATGTCACACTGCACAAAAATAAATTACATACAAAGGGATTTCAGATCTGAAGCTACTGCAAGGAGGCTTTTATGTGATTATGGCTTTGTCCAAATGATTTTAATGGTATAATAAGCCCAGGGGGAAAAAAAAGATCAGTTCTCCAAGTGTGGTTTTTAATACATCCACTGGAGGGCACCGATTCAGTGGAAACCAGTTACAGAAAACACAGAAAACACAAGAGCTTCAATTTACTTCTATAATCTAAAATAATGGCCAAACATTTGCAGAAAAAACACACAAACAAAGAAGGACATGAGTCAGAGGCTTCGTCAACACAGGATGAGGATACTTACTCAGCAGTACCACAACTATGATTTCAAATATAACCCGAGAGTGGAGAGAAAACCTCTCAGACGGCCCCAGAGATAAACATTTCAAGCTTCACAAGGAGAATATGTATTCAACAGAATTATGCTTTTATATGTGTACATATTATCTATCTTCTCCATCCCATGCTTTAATAGAGACGCTGTTCATTCTGTTCACCACACGATGGCAGCCTCACATCATTGTACATCCAGGCACCAAACTAAGGCACAACAGCAGTTACAATACTCCCACATGAAGTCAGTGCTGCAGCTGCTGGGAAACCCAGTGATCTAAATGTCAATCAAGCCTGCAAGCTGCACAAGAGAGTGGTATGAGTCACATCTTTTTTCTTTTTTTAGGTGATTTGTCACCACTAACAGCTGCATTATCAGGGTTTTGATTTAGTGCAGCCTGTTGGGAAGGACAGCGGTGTGAGCACAAGTAGCGAGAACAAAATCAATGCAGTTTGATTTTCTGTTGAAGCTAAGCCTCAGAATTAATGTAACAAAGTCAAGCTTTTCCAACACTGTGAGGCGACTTAATAATTAAATCGGCTTTGGTACATTTATCTAATTCATCAAGTCACTAAGTCTCTAAGTCTCCATTCAAGAAAAATCTCTTTTTAAAAACTAAATAGTGTGATGAAGACACAATGAACCAATACCTTGCTGCTGTTTGACATAAAGATGTATGCGATGCTATGCCCCCAGAGAAGATCTGTTCATGAATAACAGCTTTTTATTTGACGTCTGTGCTCTTATATTGACTCTGGAGCTCTCTTTGAATTGATTTTAAAAAAGGTATGCATGTTGGAAACTGAAAATAAAACTTTGATGCTCGGAAGACACTCATTTCCTTTGTCTATGAGCATGTGCATATGGGTCACATTATTGGACAAGAACCAAAAACAAACATGGGGGATGATGATGCATCAACAGAGATTTAGAAGCACCTGCAGAGTTTAAATCCAAGGCTCGGTGCCCAAAACTGAAGACCTGCCTCTTTTTCTCTGTGCTACTACTTGTCAAATGTTTTTCATACTATAGTTTTAAAAATGTAAGAAAAAAAAGATCCTAATATTCTTAAGAAAATGCAGCAAAACAGTTTGCACCTACAGCTTTATAAATAAATCTGACATTACAAAGCTCCACAGTGAGTGGAGGCATCAGTGTTGAAAGACTGCAGCGCTCATGTTTTCACTGACACAGCATCAAGTTAATTCCAATGTGACCAAAGCATCAAGTGCAGATGCAGGTTTGCATCACTTGTGTGCATCTGATTATCTGTGAGAGGGGTTTTGACTACTCAGATTTTCTAGGGCAGAATGCAATCTGGGTCAGCCACTATCTGTATAACCTGTCATTATATATAAAAGGTAAATGTAAAAAAATAATACACAAAGCTGAACTCCCCTAATTAATGCTAGTGTTTGTTCTGAACAGCTGAATTCACAAGGAAATGTAAGGAAGCTATATGTGATGTGAAGAAGCCTGATCGGTTACCAGAGGGGTTTCTGCTTTCTTCTAGTGAGCCATCTGTCACTGAGTTCACACTCTCCCCACTAACCAAAGAGCTGCCAAAGTCTCTAAACCAAGAGCACACACATTCTAATGCAAAGACATATAGCCTGCTAGGCACACACTCAACCCAGCTTACAATCAGCTTGACAAGTTAATCAGCAAATGCCATGAAAAAACCTGAGTGAATGCAAATCACAGCAGGTGCAGATGGATGTTTGTTGAACTTTAAATTCCAACATCTTAGTGGGCCACTGTAATAGCTCAAGAATACATGATTAGTTCAGGCCCGAAATGAACAAATTAACCTTTTCTACTGATGTTTTTGCAAGTTCAGTACAAACTTATTTTGCATTGACCATATGTCCTTGTGGCCTTAGCATCTATACTACACTTCAGCTCTGCTTTGTGGTGCTTTTATGATGCTGTGCTGCTTCTAATGAAACTCTACACTTCTTGAGTTTCACACTAGATGACTTTAGTGAAGTGACAGATTACGCCCCTTGACCTGAAGATTTGAATTTAAAACAGATGGAAGAGGATTAATTGTGATCAGCGTCAACACTAAAATAACAAAGAAACAGCCAGTTTTTTTTTTTCATGACAAAGGGTCTAAAAAAACTATTATCAAGTTTAGGCTTTAATGTGAATCTTACTCATCTCTACAGTTTAAATCCTAATGACTTGCAATGCTACTTGAGCTTGTAACTCTGTTAATGTTGAAAACTGTTCATTGAACAGGCAGAATGTCATGAAACTTTCCAGTTCATGCTCCTAGGGGGATAAATCCTTTTGATTTTATTGACTACATGATGCTTCCTTAACACCATATTGAATGTAAATTCAAAGTCCCACAGCAAGAAGAGATGTACATACAAGGGCTTAAAGTTTCTTTTTTTTTTTAATAGTCTAAGGTCTGTACGCTATGCGTTTACAATTCCACTGAGCACCAGCAGAAAGAAAGGTTCACTCGTGATCAAGTTATTGATCTGTTATTTGCAAATTCTGGTTCTGAAGGAGAATATCCTTTAGAAGACAGAGACGGCACATCAAAAGTACTCTAATAATCTCTAACCACTTTCAAGTCACAGTCTTTTGAAATGTCAATGTCAAAATCTAGTATTTCTTTTTTTAAAAACACAGTGCTTAAAGGGTTAAATGTTGTAAAGGTAAAATTTATATAAATATATCACAATATCAGACTCTCTGATATCTCTACTCACCAATCTCCTTTCCCAGTCCAGAGCGTAGAATGGCACCAGCCGAGGTGACCACCGCACAGGTCTTGAAGCTGCGCTGGTTGTGCTGCCTATACAGGTGCTCCAGAGGAAGGGATGGCACAAGACGAGCCCAGCCAAGCGAGAAGAAGGGCTGCTCCGAGCCATCCACCGTCCTCAGACGAGCCTGGGCTTTCATCTGACATAGCAGCTCCTTGGCACTCTGAGCAGCCCTGCGATGCCCCGTGTAGGAAACATGATGTTTGTTGGCACTCACGTAGTCTTTCATGGCGCGCTGCAGCCGAGGACTCAACATGCCGGCAGACACGCGACCCCGCCACAGCCGCTGCACCACAGAGGCTGACTTGGAGAAGTAATATTCCTCCAGGTCAGAGGAGTCACCACCGGCTCTCTTGTTTGCTGTAGTCCTCATTCTATTTCCCAGTTCTTCATCTTCATTGTCTCTCTCATCTTCGTCTTCTTCCTCCTCCCCGATGTGATGGCGTCTGGAGTTGACATGGTTCTGGTACTCGGAGGTCTGAGATATTCTCTCACGACTCAGGACTGCAGGGTCTGAATGAGAACCCACATTCTCTGTACCAAAAGAGGACCATGCAGCCAGGCTCTGAGGGTCCAGGTAATCCTGGCGGCTGGCTTCCTGACTACCATAGATGGCGTAGGGAGCACTATTGGGGCTGTGGCTCACCTCCAGGCTGGACTCTGGGGTCATAGAGCTGACAGAGGGCTCCGGCTCATCTCCAGGGTAGGTTGTAGTTAATGTCAAAGCAACTTCAGGCCGGGAGCCCATGATGGCGTGCTGTTGATGGGAGGCCTGTATAGAGGCAAGGCGACGGGTGTCAGGGTGCTGGGAGAGTAAAGAGCCAACAGAGGTCAGGGGCTCATCCACACGAGCATCCAGGAAGTAAGAGAGGAGGGCGAGGAAGAGGAGAACCCAGGCCAGCATTAACACCAGCACCAGCCTCCGCCACTGCCTCATACTGGACTTCATCACCTCTTACTCACATACACGCCTGTTCAACAGCCCGCCAACGACAAAGCCCCACGGCCAGGACTCAGCCCCGAGGTCAGCTGGAGGGCCTGTAAAAGAAGAAAGCTCCGAATTCAACTGCTCAGGGGGATGAAGACAAGTGTGATAGCAGAGGTTTGAAATGCTCACCTCAAATGATGCTTCTATTTCCTCATGTCCACGTGTCCACCAGGATATAACAGGACCCTGAGAAGAAGAGAGCTACAAATTAGTGGGGTCAAGAGAGCACATGCCTGTGTGAGCCTGTGTGTGCGTAAAAACAGACACGCCACAGGAAAAGCCTCCTGCTGGGCAGAAGTTGGCTGCTTTCCACTCATAACAAAAGAGTGTTTTTTGACACTGGGTCCATTTAATAACTGGAATCAAATTTACAGCTTTTTTCATATAACACACTTCAGTCAGATGAAAAACTAAATGCTGATTCATCAGCTGAGTTTGTCACTCACACACACACACACACAATAATCACATAAAATATGAATCATGTAAAGGGTGTGATTGAGGAATGTGGGAGTGTGAAGTCAACAGGAACTGAACCACCTTTGGTAAATGGTTATTACCCAACTAACATCAGCCTGGCCTGAAGTGTAGCAGTGCAATTTTTCCCTCACATCAGTGGTGAATGATGAGTGATGAAGCTGCTTGTCTCTACATGGAAGAAATGAGAGCATGAATTTGCATTTATATGCAGTATATTAACACTATAATGTGGTTGTATACTGTCATTCATTCCATACAGAAATTCACTTGTGGGAATCCGTTTATAGTTGTTCAACACATTAATTGGCACTTACACCTGCTCATGAGTATATTGTGATGCGTTAGAAACTATTTATTTACAGTTTATACACTGATTAGTAATTCAAGTAATGTATTATTGATTAATCAATCACTCAACTGACAGAAAAACAGTCTCTCAATAAAAATCAATTAATCATTACAGACTAATGGTAAAGAAAAACTGTCAATCATTTCCTTGTTACAGCTTCTAAATTGTGAGGATTTGTTACTTTCTGCTATATGATAATGATATATAATAATATACTGAATATATTTAGATTTGTACTGTTGATTTACAATAAAGTCTAAATTGAATCTCTATAGGTTTTATGCATTTTATATGTCTAGATTCATATCACAGAGGGTCATCAGAGAGGTCTGTTCAGTGTTCAGTCTGCAGAATGACAACGACCCCAAACACATCCACAGTCATAAAGATCTATCTCCAGTGACAAGGAGTACAGGGAGTCCTGGAAGCAGATGGTCGGGCCCCCACAGAGCCCCAATCTCAGTAACATGGAGTTAGTCTGGGATTACATGATAAGACAGAAGACACTGAGATAGACTACAGACAAACTGTGGTCTCCAAGATGACCCTAACCTACCTGCCAAAAACTGTGTGTAAATGCACCAACATGAACTGCAGCTGTGTTAAAGTGTGTCAGAGGGTGGTTACATTATGTGATGCTTTGATTTGGAACTAGAATTATTAGTTTTCTCACTTTATTTTAAGTGGTTAAAACATCTGCACAGTGCTGTGTATTCTCTAAACAAGAGAAAATAGAAAAAAAGAAAACAAATAAATATTGAGTAATAAAAGATGAAAGACAAATTTGACTTAGTTTAGTTCATTTGTGTTACAGTTCGCTGTCACCACAGTAAGAACCAGTGTTTCACTGCTACACTGAGATGCACTATGAGTAAGTCACTACTTCAGAAACCTGCTGGACTCATCTCAACACATGTGCTTCTGCATGACACCTTTCCTTATTTCATTGATGTGCCACAATCACTAAAACAAAAACACTTGAACATCATTATCAGCCTGATTTATTTTTGCTGCAGCTTTGATAATAATCCTGTGTACAACACATTAGGTTCACGGATTCACTGAGTGAAATACACAGCAATGAAGGTGAATAAATGAAGCATTAAATTGCCTCACATCAGAGGACTACAATCCTCTCATCCACGCGTAATTATGAGTTTTGGTCTCCTGATGTGGGAGTATTTCTCCTGAGAGCACGGCAGAGTGAAGCAGGAGAGAAAAAAAATCTCCTGAGTGTTGAGCCTACTCTAGTCCTAATTACAGCTTCTTGTGTCTGTAGCTGCCAGGTCCTGCAGAGTGCAGCAGAAGTGATTTCAGGTGCCCCCACACTCCCCCCCCCCATTTACTCAGACATTCAGGCCTCTCACCCTGGGGCCCACACAGGAGGCCAAAGCTCATCCACTGACCCTGGGTCAAGCAGGAGGAAACCAGCAGGGAACAACTGGGACACGCAGAGCAGAGACAGTATGGGACAAAGAAAATACTGGAATCTGAGAAAAAAATGCACATCTACACAAACACACATCATCTGATTGTTTTCTATAAACTTGCAGCATATCCTGGCCTTAAGGCCATATAGTCAGGTATGTCTGACAGTAATCCCCTGTGCAGCAGTTTCGACACATCTGTCACACTGGGGTCAAATGTTACTTAGTGGAAAATGTACTATTTAACACCTGGAAATGACAACAGCATGCTGAGAAGACAATGAAAACAACCAGGACAGCACAACCTCTGCCCAATGGCAATGTTACCAACAAGCAAATGTCATCTATATGCACCACTGCTCCACAAAAACCCTCTTTAGATACTTGTCTGTATGTGTGCGACCCGAGGCATGTCATGCATGTGTGCAGTTAGCTTGCCTCACCTGGCAGCAATCAGGATGTGTGGTTCAGTAACTCTGGGGAAGTAACATAAATGTGTGGTACAGATGGAGTGGCGGGGGTCTAGGACAGAGCTGGTTTTATGAGGGCTACACAAAGAAATGGTACAAAAAAGGAAACATTGAAACGCCGCGTCTGCCAGACAGCAGAGGACGACTAAATGACTTAGTGGGAGTGATGAACAAAAGGAGCCTGCGAGATTATAAAGCACAGATCTTTTAAAGAGCAAAACATGAATCCAAAGTCAACATATGATTATGAAATGTTTGCCTTCTATTATAAACAACTTAGAAAATCAGCTAATCTCTTCACAGAGAAACAAAAGGAGGGGAATCTTTGGCCCATTTGCTCTAAAAGTGACTTAATTGGACAGTCAATCAACTTGATCACTTAATCAACTAATCATTTCACTTGTAGTGACTTTAAAATTAAATGTCTCTAATGTTTAGTTCTTGTTTACCACTTGGGTCTGTTTCTACTTGGCAGACAACCAACACTGAAGATTACTCACAGCTCACAGCAATACAAGTGTGAAGATGTGACAGAAAGGAATAAAATCATAATAATGTTACTTATTTTTAAGAACATCTGCACTTTGATTTATGCGTATTAATAGGTTGAATAAATTAGATTGTTTTGTTGCAGATATATGATGCTATGCTCCGCTGAAGGTGCACAAAGTATGTTAGGTAGATATGAGGACACTTCAAATATTGAGGTTGAGAAATGGTCATTATCAGTTATCTGACCAGAACATAAGGCCCATTGTCACTGCTGTCTGGTGACATCTAGAACAGCTGATATCAGACACCGAGAACATGAAAGACATTGAAACAATGAGTAACTTTGAACCGCAGCTAACAGTGGCACATCCAAATAGATAGGGAGTAGAAAAATTAGATCCCAAATGGAGAGTCACATTATGTCACATTAAGTTCTTGTTCCCAGGCGTCTTTTTATCTTGGTCATTGTTGGAGGATTGCTGGAATGAATTGTCTTGAAATATAGTCTTTAATGTTTGTGTCAGGTCTTAGCCAATTCTTTGAAGGAAATGTCAACTGGAAAGGGAGAAAGGTATGATGTTTTGCCCCAACGCTTTGAGCTTCTAAATATTTTTAAAAAATAAATAAAATTAGTTTGAAGAACGTTAAACAGTTTGATGTTATAAATGAAGAGTGAAGCTAAGTACTTGTTGAAAGTCTAAGTGGCACCTACATCAGAACCCAATTCATATAGTACAATATTCTGGACCACAGGACTGTTAAAATAGTTCAAGTGAAGGGAGGCAAAATGGATTAAGATGTGGGTGGGACTTAATTGTGGCTCCATAGTGGACCAGAATGTAGAGAGCCCACAAATTTTTATTGTCATAATCACTGATGTAATAGACAGGAAAAAGAAAATATGTCAAGGCAGTTGAAGTAATTGGGACTAAAAAAAAAAATAGAAGCAAACCAAAAAGAGCAAAGAGTGGACAAGACATTAGACAGTGTCTGAGAAAACAACATGGATTATGGTCCTTTGTACCGGATACAATTAATGGATTTACAACAATAATTCTTTGTAAAACTACAGTTTCACCACTCGACATATATCTTACATTATGCTTCTATCACTACACTTCATAATTGGCCCACTGCTGCTAACCTTTCTCAAGCTGTAAAATCCCTTTGGTTTTCCTGTATTGTTGTTGGTGGATATTTGTATATGTTCAGACACGTGTAGAACCACAAAATGAAAATAGAGAAACGAAAAATGCGACCTCTTTTTCTACAGAACCATAGTAATATTTTAGGTACTTAAATGTGATTTTCTATTCAATTTTTATGAGGGCAACAGAATAACCCTACAAGCATTAGCTGACATCAAACTCAAAAAGAAGACAGGCAAAGGAAAGACAAAACAAATAGTGCTTTCGAGTATTTCAAATGAAAGGAGGAATTGCAACGGTTGATATGTTGTTTTCCGTTTCATTGGTTTTAAAATCAAACTGGTATCATGACATCTTCAGTCTATTGTTCATTTTAGGAGTCCTTGACACATTTAATATTAAACATATTTAACATTTGATCTTACCTACAGAGGGCAATTATATTTCTGTTTTGTCTGTGTGAACATAGAACAACTGCAGACTAATGTGAATTTAGTTCAGTATTTATATATGAAACAAAAATACTTGATCAACGAAATGGAATATAATGATACTGGATCTCTTTGGGGCAGCTTAACACTGCAAAAGCAACTCCGCAACAGAACCAGTAAAATAGAGTCTATTTATACATGTATTTCTCACATTCCTTGGGTCCCAGCATGCCTTGCTGCTCCCTGCTGTAATATTCTCAATGTGTCTATCGTACAGCCATTGCCTGGAGGTGACTATACAGAACTCTAGCCACTCTTTGACTGCCAGGTAAGTGCATGACCAGCCCTTACAGGGGATATATCCACAAAGCATCCAACTGAAAATTGTTCAGTCTACTTCACTACACCCCATTGAGGACCCAGGGTAGAGAGACCGTGCAATAAATACTTGGAAACCTACTCAAATAAGGGAATTGAAATTTCTGTAGGAAGTAAAAATTCTGACTTCGGCGTAGAGAAGCAAAGGCCACATGACTTTTAAAGAAACATATTACAAATACAACTCAATGTCACAATACAGCTTACATGTAAATGTACAGTTTAGCTGTACAGTTTAGCACAGGAACATGTGAGGAACAGGTCAAATAACCATAAGTGAATGGAGCTTAATTAGACTACAAATTAAAAGCCTGTGGTGTTTCAATAAAATTGTCCTACAAGGAAGACATTTAATGAATGAAGAGCAAAAAATAGACCAAAAACCCAGTTCTGCAGAGGAACGTGCCACCCTTCTCCATTCTGCACAATGCATGGCAATAGGACATCTCTCGAATAAAACACTGACCAAGAGGCTTGTTCCTCATAAAATATTGAGCCGTCAAGAGTGGAGTTGTTCACCATCTAAAAAAAAATAAAACTCTTTCCCTTAAATATTCAAGCAGCAACTGGCAGCTACAAACTAATAGATCACAGTGAGGTTTAAAAAAAGGCAACAAGGCAAGGAGGAGGGGCCCTTTTAGATTTCTAAATTCATTTGTGAACTTAAAAAGTCCAGGCCAAGTCTCCCGGGATTATGTGAGCGGAGCATAGTGTCCTTGCGAATACAGTATGTGATTCACGTATAAAGAGATTTTCCACTAAGGTATTACATGAGGGGGACCCATTTAGAAACAGGATGTGGTTTGAAATAGAAGTGGGTGCTGGGTGGGTGTATGCATCTTCACTACTGGCACTGCTGGGGCTCAGAGTTATTTATGAACTTTAGGGTGAAGACAGGTGACTTTTGACTCAACCAAATCATACTTCAAGACCTAAAAGACCTAAAAAAAAAAAAAAAAAAACCCAAATACAATCAATGAAACGCTGCAGTATAGCTTTGAGTGCAACCTCTACCCCCTGGACACATATACGGATTAAGGGTGGAATGATTCTCTAAATCAAGTGTGTCACAGCTTTATGTTTTTACACTCCTCATACAGGCAGGGTTGTGGGTGCATCTAGTGTTAAGCATGTAGTTTCCCCAAACAATGTATCTTTAGACAGCTTCAGCTGGCACATCGTACATCTGAGATAGTTCTGAGCAAACTGATCCCTAAATGTAAAGTGAATGAAAGTTGTTTTCCCAAGTTCAATTTGAAACCAAGCACAAAGAAGGTGAAGGCATTGAAGACATCCTAACCTCTGCCAGGCAGATTTTCACCTGTGTCTTTATCAGCACGATTCCTCAAAAAAGGACTGAGCTGCTTGGTGGAGTTGGAGGAATAGGGCAACCCATTACATTTTGGGCCATATTCAGATCGTTTACTATGAATGCATGCGTTCTCAAGTCTCGCGTATGTTGTTTGATATTCGCTTTGGGTGATGTCTGCACTCTCTGACTGCCCTTCTTGTCTTTTTTGTATTCACACAATCTTAAAACTAATCTGCACTCCAGAGTTCACACTCTGAAGTGCAGATTTCTAACAAATTCCACTTCAAATGAGCAAATTCCAATTTTAGCTTTTCTTAACAAAGTTTGACTGAATGATGGCTCTAACAGGGAGGCTTTGTACCTGTTGTTTCCAATGAGGAGCTCATAAATTAATCTCAAGACAATGAGGTGTAAGCTTGTGAAGCAGCTAAGCAGCATTTAATCTTACCATTTAAACTGTCATGTGTAAGATTGAGCTCACACGGGTAGAAATTATCTCATCAACACTGCTCCAGACATGGGCCTACCAAATTTTTACTCAGAGAAAGTCAAAATTCAGTAAGCCTCAGGATTTTCAGCTGCATGTGAAAGGTCCCTGCCTGATTCATATATTTCTAAGATTAGCGATGGAATTTCAGTTGGAAAAGTCATTAATGCAGAGGTAATTACACAGGTATTGATCTTGGACCATTTTTTTGTAACTGCTATAATATGAAAAGTCCAGACTCAGCCAATAAAAGGCATAATATGTCACAGTACAACACGTATTGCTGTATTTCCTCATGTAATCTAGAGCTAGAAACGTATGCAGTTACAGATCAGACAAGAAAAAATGAGACATTGCAGACAAGAACAAAGACGGACTGTAACAAGGACATCAGAAGTCACTTGAAGTCCTGAACTGAAGCGAGAAAATTGAGCTCAAAGAAAAAGCATAATAGTGGACCAAATGAATTGTGCCTCTCTTTCCTCACTTAATGAACCCCCAGCTGCAGGTCCACCCTGCTTTAGCCTCAACAGGCAATGATTACCATGTAGGACATCAGACTTCACCCTGTGTAATTATACTGCCAACGTCCGAGCTTTCCAAACGGGTTCACTGCACTTCATCACATCTTGAAACCCTAAAGTGCAGCTGTTAAGAATAGCCAGTAGACTAAATGGCTGGCTACTTAAGTCCATATAAATGAGTGGCTAAAAATAGGACAACATTGAAGCTAACACAGAGTCTTGTGTAAAACAATCGAGTCAACTGTTCCATCTAGTGTTCTCTCTTTTACTTCTGCCATCGCTACTGATTTTGTAGCACAGTTTCTGGGCCAGAGAGGAGAGGAGAGGAAAGGGGAGGGGAGAGGAGGGGAGGACAGGACTGATTATCTATAGTACGTTTGTGTAAATATGTAGACATCTAACGTGATGGATGTAAGAATTATTACTCTTTACTTGCAAGGGAAAAACTTAAACATCCAGGGGTTAAACCCTCCCTATGTATCCTGCCCTAATCCTCCTGCTGCTCCAACATGATCACATAATGAAAGGCTTCCTCCTCCCTTCACTTCCACTTCCACTGCTCACCTTCTTTCCTTCCCCCACATCTGCCTTATTCTATGACCTACATTCAGCTATGGTGCTGTGCATGCAGATGTAAGTGCAGACACCGCTCCACTGACTGTGTTTGTGTCTATGTGTGTTTGCTCTAAAGTCAGTCATTTTAAAGATTATGCCTTACCCACGCACAGAACAGAATTAATATTGCATCCACTACTGCACCTCAGTCCGTGAGAGCTAAGGTGTATGTGTGCAGTTACTGTACTACCACTCTGCTTGCCAGTCTTTGTGTGGAAATGTGACTTACTACCAGCAGTAAATCAACCGCCTCCTCAGCACTGGCACCTAGCATGTGGAGCTGAGAAGACACTGCAGGCGATACAGCTCATTCCAGCCATCCAACTGCCTGCCAATCACATACACCAGAGCATGCAAGAGCATGACTGCTAAACGCACTGCCAAGCACAGGCCAGCTATGAAACCTAAAGCAAAACATGCAGTTTAGCCACAAATAAAAGAAAACATAGATTCAATTTCAGTGTCTTCTAATATGTAAAAAGGTTAAATGGAAAGAAGCGGCCACCTTTAAAAAAAAAAAAAAGCCAGGCATTCCTAACTATACAGACTACAAATCAACTTGTATGGACTTGAATGTAATGCCAGTAAGCAATACTGCCCTTGATTAAGGGAGCTTGTTTCCGTGTTTCCGTGTGTGTGTGTGTGTGTGTGTGTGTGTTGTTTGTTATGTTTAATAATAGTTCCAACTGGTTCACCTTAAAACTGTCAAACGTCGCCTTGTCAGCAATGTTTTTGTCTCTTTGCTGCACTGCCTCCATGGTAAGAGAAAAATATTTGTCTTATGATAGAAAAGGGTGAGATAGAGAGAATGAGAGAGAGAGAGAGAGAGAGAAACAAAAACATCAAACCATGTTTTTCATTTTTCATTTTGTGAAATGATCGAAGAAAAAACAAGCCAGATGCCTTTGATCCCACTTCTTTCTTGGTGGGAGTGGGTCAGACTCATGAGGGATGGGTTGGTGCTGCTGTAATACCAGGTCCAGCAAGGTCAGACCAGAAAGTCCTAACTCCATTAAAGACTGATCCCGCTGTGGCAGATTAGGTCTGTCCTGTTCCCCACTATCCTCCCTCACAGCACTGATTATATCAGCAGAGCAAAAAATGTCTATTTTTGCAAAGGTGTGCGTAGACACTCATTAATCTTGCTCTAAAGAAGCGACCATATCCAATAATGGCCAAGAGGTACAGGGAGGTGGAAGTCTCTCACACACACCTGTCACGGGCCATCTGCTATAGAAAATTCACACCTGATCCTCAATGCAGAGAGGAGACAACAGGGTCTACATCCTGCATCTCTGTGCCCACACATGCACACAATGAGCCTAGTTGAGTGCAGACATCCAAAGCATAACACCGAGCTGACACCTGGACACGCACACAAACCCGGACAAGGTCACCGCGCTACCAATTAGCCCCTCTCTTTCTATCAGAGCGCCATGTTAAGTGTCCATGCGCCTTGTAATTACCAGAGCAGAAGACGTGTTTCATTTAAAACCAGCACTGCTGACACAGCTCTTGAGAAAAAACAAGCCTCTGACTCATTCAGAGTGAGTAACGGACAAGACAAAGTCATCAGCTATCAGACATTCACTGGCTCTGCAACGTCAAACAGGAGGCAGACTTAAAAGTTTAAAACTAACAACACAGTGCCTAAAGCACTTTGGAAATTACAGTCACAAAAAAAAAAAAGAAATAACACTAATGTTTAGTTTAAAGCGAAGGCTCCACTTTAAGAAGAAAGAACGTCTGATGAAAACAGAGGAGTGTTGAGAGTTGAATCATCCTGACCTTCTAAGCACATCCTATTCTGATAAATCACATAGGGCAGCGGTTCTCGATGACAGGCTTTCACGGTGCACAGAGCCCTCTCGAATACAGCCTGCCAGCAGCAAGGTCCTGTGAAGGAAATGTAGCTCTACACCTCACATTATGGCCCATAAATACAGCTGGGAGCGATGACGCCCACAGCAGGCAGTCGTTTGATGTGAGGAAGTAGAGAAAGTCCACTTAAGGTTCATTTCGCTGTCCATTCTCCTCCTTGTTTAGGCTAAAATGACGTAACAATGCTCACACCAGCAGACTGTATGACTGGTCATCCTCTCACACCTACAGACCATCACACTCCATTTGTTTCTGAACTGAGAATAGATTCGCTGGAGTTGAAATTTCAGGCTCATCCATTATTGAGGAAGAAGAAACTAGGATTGAGTTTAAGAGGCTTCCTTTTACTCCAATAGCTAAAAGCAACAGCATTTCTCTGGTGTACGCACAGAGTGAGGGCAGATCTTACAGGTTAGCAGATATGCTGATGCTTTAAAAAAAAAAAAAAAAAAAAAAATGCTGACAGCATTCATTCATATCACCATTTCACACACCAGCTGTAATATTTGTGGGGAAAAACAAAATGTTTGACTGACCATGAAAAAAGCTCCCTAATCTACAGCTCTACAGCCATTTCCAAACAGCTTAACCTCTATAATCTCTCTGAACTCTGGACACTTACTTCTAAACATGGACTGAGATTAGCAGCCTATCAGAGACTTATAGCACAACTATGAAAGCAATGCCACAATAAGCTGCTTGAACATCTCATGTCTCTTTTTAAGAAGACACAACAGGAGTACAGCACTATACGTCCACAAACACACAGAAACGCCTAAACAACGTCTCCTCACAGGAAGTTTACAATCTTGTGAAGACAGCTAATTACCCAGGACATCCATCTGTGGAGTCATGGAGAGTCCTGTCCCCTGACAGTGCACGCACGCACGCGCGCGCGCACACACACACACACACACACACACACACACACACACATACACACACTCTCAGACAGGAGTGAGCAGCACAGCTGGTCTTGATGACTCCGGCGCTCCTGCCTTTGAAGGCCGAGCTCATATAACTGCTGCTCTGGTCAGTTAGTGCGCATCTGAAATTACACCTCCACCTTCCCAGAGCGCCCTACCCATGCTGTCCCGCTACTCCTCTGCACTGTATCTCAGCGTATACAGTCACGAACAGATAAAAATGAAACTCTACCTCTACCTTCAGCCGGCAGTAAATTTATATGAGAATTTTAGGATTAACTAAAAAGAAGTAGTATCGACCCAAAAGCTTAGCCTTGCCATTTCCACAGCAGATTCCAGATGCTGAGTGCTGAATTTTGATAACACGAAAGGGCTAGTTTGTGGTCATGAACCTCTCCTTTGGTTTACACAGCTTCATAATGACATTCAGCAGTGTTTTGCTGTCCTTTCACCACTTTTGTAGCATTGTGTCTGGCTGCAGCAGGTTTCAGTGAAAAGGCTCTAAAAACCCACTTTACGCAATCTCCTCAGCACCAACAGTCAGAGTTAGAGACTAGCTGGCGAACATAGTGGCACATTCAACAGTTTAAGGAATAGATATTTCCCTCTGGAGATGGTGGAGACTGAAAACAGAGCTAAAAAAGAGTGAATTCATTTGCCAGGTTACAAGACACATGAAGTCAAATGGATGCTAAACTGCTCCACAATTGCTAGATGTATAAATGAAGCAAGTTAAACTAAAACAAGTTTGCCAGATCAACTAACCGTAAAAAGGTGCGGCTATGTCAAAGTTGCTCACAATCAACAATGTTCGTAAAAACAAATAAATAAAACTAAATATTGATATGTGACTACAGTGATATCTCACAAAATGCAACATCATCCTACTGTAAAATCAGTATCACTGCTCTGAGCAGTTTTAATAGTGCAAGATTTTTAAAAAAGATAATTACCGATGCTGCTAATGACCATTGCTTCTGTCTTTCAGAGACAGGAAGTCCGTATCCCTTTATGCAGTATAGAAGTGCGTCCTTCAAGACTAACTTCTTCCTTTCCTGTCCTGGAATCTATTTTCCATTTCCCCAGCCAATGCTGTAAGGTCAGGTTCAGGTTTGGGTTCGGGTTTATTGTCATTTCCAAACACATGCGTGACACATGACATACACACAGGAAACGGGTTTGATTGTCCTGCTGGAAACCAGTACAACATGGAAAGAGTCATGTCCTAAATACTGACACCATCCCAATGATTTGTGATCAGAAAGTATTTGTATATTTCCTCTTTTTTGCTTCAGTAATTCAGTTCACACACACACACACACACACACATATATTTATGTTTACTAGGGATTTATGCTGCCCTCCATCTGATTGTCTCTCTCTTCCACATAAATCGCTTCCTCTATCAAGATTGCCTCCAGTCAGACGCCAGTGAGAGCAGTCAATTCTTGAGTTTACCTCAATCATGGGGTCAGCACTGACAGTGATCACACACTTCATCTGTTAGTATTTTTAGAACAGCAGCATCTTCTGGCTGCTATTCTGTCCCTTAAAAAGAGAGAATCAGCCTCCAAAGCTCCCTTTCAACCCACTGACTAACATGTTTGTTTGCATAGGAAGAAGTGAGAAAAAAAGTGTGAATGCAATATTCTTACATTGTTTTCATAGAACTGACCGTTGTTTAATCTTGTTGCAATGTACTGTTGTGTACATAAATTCCACAATAATAAAATAGGGAAATGAAATGAAAATTAGACATGAATATACAGAATCAGTATATTGAGCTTCATGTTTAGTATGCTGAAGCTATACTTGATATAGCTTTCATCTTGTCTCTCTTGTTTTCCTCACATTTTTTTTAGAGAACTCCTTGGACAAACCCTTGGCTTTTGACCCTTGGGACATTACTGAAGACTGCCAACCTGCCAGGTAAAACGTTGGTAACTCTTATAGCAATATAGAAAAAAATATGGTCCATGTGAAAAATGGCTCCAAGTCTGCTGTGTGTTGCCATGATAGAATGAAAGGGTAATACAGTTAATGTATACGAAGAATGCAGCTCCTCCACACACGTGTGCTCTGTCTGCACATGCACACGAGAGAGGGTGCAACATTTGAGACAATAAATATCCAGCTGCAGAGACAAAGAGGTGCCAGCCAATGCGTGAAGGTAATTACATATTTATGTGCAAAGCAACAATGAAGATGTTCTGTGAGAGTCACAACCTTTTCACACACTGGTGCTGTGTATGTACATTTACCAGGTAACCATTAGCATATTGATAACACACCGTTAAAGTGGGTGCAAACATCCATAGCTCACGTACCATAAAGGAAAATGTCCTGACAAAAGAAACGTTAAATCATTTATCTTAAGTTTTATAAAATCCTGAACTGCAGTGGTTAAAAGAACCGTCTACAAAATTCAACTTTCTTCTGCATCGCAACCTCTCAAAGGCTTTGAAAACTAGAGAGCGCATAATTATTCAGCGGCTGCACACACAAACAAAATGACACTTTTTGATGCAATGTCACGTTAACCTAGAGAGATGCTTTCTATTTTCCTCCCCATCCTGTTTATGCTGCACAAAAAAGACAATACCAAGAACAGGCCTGCTTTCGATTTAAGTGGACGACAGGTGTGTGTGTACGCATGAGTGTGTGTTTTTACTGCCATGTGTTTTGGTCTCGCCCTCAATCACTTTTCTTGAAGGTGATGTAGCCGTGAGTCTATTTGACATCGACAACTAAACATATGCTTCAGTTTTGCTGATAGGCAACTGTGTGTCAAAATGCTTTCACTTATCTTGAGTTTGTCATGTCAGGGTTGTTAGCAACATAACCCCTTTGTTTTTAATTTAAAGCCACTGGAAAGCTGAGTTGTAGCGTATCTGGTTGTTACTAAGTGAACTGCTGCAGATGAAGGCCTGCTACAGCTGTGGTTTTGTTACATGTTGTGCAAAAATAACCACATTTCAACAAGCAGTCTCAACAATGCAACATTAATTGAGTGAACTTCCCGTCCTTATCAAACACATTTTTACAGGGTTTTACACAATGTGTCTGATAGTCAATGGGTTAAAAAAGAAAACATCATGGTGCCATCATATTGTCAAATATTGCTTTCAGATGTCTTTGCCTGGAGCTTGTTTCTTTGCCTGGGTTCCGTTTTGTTTTTTAACGGCACCATGTGCATGAAGCTGTTTAACAATGACTGAGGGTCAAGGCAATAACAAACCCCTGGATCTTCTCAAGTTGTGGAGCAGTGTGTGTAGGCCTGGCTTCACTGAGAGCTGTGAATGAACTCAATGGCAGGCTGTAGTAAAGCGTCTTTGCACCGAGAACTCTGCTGCCTGTCTCAATAGCCCAATGCTCCTTTCGTTTGTTAAACCAATTTATTCTGTGTGCAAACGTTAAAGCCCCATCGAGCTCCCTTTGATGGTCGCCGTGATCCGGTAAAGTAACGAAGACAAAAGACTTTCTGCTGCATTTCCACCCGCACGCCTGAACATGATGAAAAAATTTAAATAAAATAAAATAAAATAAAACAAACAAACAAACAAAATGCTAAAATGCTGGATCGTTTTTCTCCAAACATCGTGCATGCAGACCCTCCCCTCACGCCGCTCCGCGCACAGCACAAAGCGCTCTGGAGCAGTAAATGCAGATCTGAATGGAAATCCTGCGGAAAGCGAACAAAGCCTTACCTAAAAACTGAGTCGGTCCTCTGTGGATGCTGCTGCCGCCGCTGCCGCCGCCGCCGCCGCTGCTGCTGCTGGAGGAGCCCAGCGGTCCATTTTGATCCGGTTCGCCTTGTTGCACAGCGAGCACGCAGCTCTGTTTGGCTCCCGGTTCACTGTGAAGATATCCACTACTACGCGGAGCAGAGCGGAGGGGCTGTGGTGTCTGTCACATTGTTGCTGGCCTTTTCCTCGCATCCACATCAGAAAAGGAGGGGCGGAGTCAGAGGGGGCCGATTTTTTTTTTTTTTTTTTTTTTTTTTTTTTTTAGTGAAGCACGGCGGTGGTTTGTTGGAGGAGAGGCTCGAGGAAAGGTATGGATACCGTGGACATTGACTTTGAAACCTTCCTAACAGTAGTAGGAATGGCTGTTGTAGAAGGAAGGAAGGAAGGAAGGAAGGAAGGAAGGAGGAAAGGAAGGAAGGAAGGAAGGTTTCCTACCTTTCTGTGATAATGTGATAATTTCCCAATAGGTCTGTCCAGGTCATTCTGGAGAAAATGCATTTCATTAAAAATAAACTTAAAGCTCGTGGCTAGTTAGCTTAGCATAACATAATTTGTTTGGCCCAGGAGCAGTGACTTCCTGAACCTTCTGAACTGCCTCCAACTAAAAGAAACAGTCCTTCAAATAAAATCCCATAAAGAGCTGATTTTACAATTTAAAAAAAAAAATTATACAAACAAGATATAACATGTTGATTATTGAGCTGATTTTATTTCCTTTGAAGGTTTTCCTATATCTGAAATAGTGAGTTCGGCATTTTGTAGTCCTTTCTGAATGTATAGGAAGAAATACTATTTATACATCTATTGGACTCATAGTATTCCATAATGTATCATGAAAAGTAATGTACAGCCAACAGTCACTAACCAAACAATATATGGGAATAGGTGGTTTCTGACACAAACATAGAGGGACTTTTTGGGAAGTTTTGCTATTGCTACATCTTGTCTGCAGAGTTGGAAAGCACCATCACTATTAACTGTTGTTTCACTTCTTCTGTAAGGTCAGTGTCTGCTGAATTTAGCATGCTGACCAGATAGCCAGGCCATCTGGGCACCAGGTTTACAGGCTTATTAAGATCAAAAATAAACAGTGAAACTCAACTTTGAAGGACCAGAGGCCTTTATAATATATATAATAATAATGGAAACTTGAACATCAACAGTTCCACAGCATCAGAGCAAATACATCGAAGATCACATGATATGATCAACTTGGTTGCTCAGAAATATCTACTTAATGAATCTTAATGAATCTTGAAGTGTGATATTTTTTGTCAGCTGTTATAATTTAAATCTACTCATTAATCCCATATTAATTTGAAACAAGTCAAATTCATTTTCTTCTTTTCTTCTTTAAGTTGACATCAACATAGTTAAAATCTGTGTAGGTTTGGGTCCAAAAACGTTATTAACTTTAGGGAAAGATTGTGGTTTGTATTATAATAGGGGACTTTCATTGTGGTGATAAACCACTTGGTTAAGAGGAACTTTTCTCTTGAATGTAAACATATGTAGTTTTGAGGAATCATTAGTTAGTGACATTAGGTTCCAAGTTTGTGTTTTGTTGCTTTTGTGATTTTTGCATATATGGGCAAAACATGGTGCAGTTACACCGATGACCTTCTGTCACAGTGGAGTCAACCATCACGGTTTCATTTGACACTGTATAGGCCTTTGGATGGGCAAAGAAACTATGTAACTGATATCTGTTAGTATGACTGTTAGTCTGCATAATATATTATATATGTATTAGAGAGAGAGAGAGAGAGAGAAATTGCTGTTATTTTGCCTGGCTGGGATCAGCCAGTGTAATGCAGGTTGTGCGTTTGTGCGCTCCTCTCTTAATTGCCTCATCAGTAAATGTCACACGTTCAAATAGCTCCGCTATCTAGATTTATTTATTCATTTGTGCTCCATCAGATGCAGGCGCTGCTTCTGCATGCTGCAATTACTGCTGCACAGCCAAATATGCCAATGAATAATAAATCACAACACAAAGAGATCTAACCAGCTTTCTGTGATCCATAAGACCAACTGGAAAGAAAACTTGCAGTGGATGGTGTTTAGAGGAGAAACGTCTTCTTTACCCACTGAATCTTGTTCAGATATAAATGTTCAGATAGCCTCTCTCAGAGAACAGAGGAGGGACACTTACATATTTGTGTAAAGCTAAATATTTCACACAAGCGACCACAAGGCAGACACACACACATATCCACATAAACAAGCATATTGATCAAGGATTTTGCACAGAGTCAAAATTTTGTCTCAAAATAATGCATCTAGAGGCATTGGCTTTGTTGCACACATGCTGTTCTTTAAAAAATGAAGCTCAATAACAGGGTGTTTGGAGGCAGATGACTCACAAATTCATTGGTGTGCTGAGAGACTGTGACTGAAAAATGGAGAGTGTGAGTGGGCTGTGGGAAGTGTGTTTCTGGCCCAGAGCAATATGCTAAGACCTCTGTACTGATAGGTGTCTCACAGTCACCTCAGCAGCCCCCCAGCAGGTCAGCAGGCCCTTTGTTGAACACCAGACTCCTGTGCTTATCATCAGTATCCAGGTGCGTGTCAGTCAGCAACACTTCATTATAATGCAGCCTTTGTAGTGGACGAACGAAAAAGGAATTTCACAATGAGGGAACGAGGTGTGTAACCAGGTGTGAGAAAGTGTGTTCATGTGCGTCGTGGCAGAAGAAGCATACATTTATGTTTGGTGTGTGCACGATGAAAGTGCATGTTTTAATTTTTAGCACAGCAACAAAGTCAGCATCCTAGCTTTGTATGATAACACACTGGAAGAAAAAATGTAAGGCCAGACTATTGTTGTAACACAACCCCGTGCCTATCTTTAAAAAAGCAGCACAGAGATTAGATTTATACCTTGTTGTGAGTCATTGGAAACAATATGTTTTACTTTTACAAGAAAATGAGCAAGACAGAGCCATTATTGCTACTAGCATTTCACCAGCTCTCACACATGACTTTTTTTTTGGGATTTTGCTCAGCTACTTACATACTTCCAACAACAACTAGTTATGCTAGTTAGCTGGGCATACTAACATTTGTAGCTTACTTTAGAGCAGACAAACACAATTTTGTGTTTATTGTTGTTTTTTTTTAATTAGTTTTTTATAAAGGTTAAAAAAAATTATGTTCCTCCAAACCATTTCTGAAGAGTATCATTCATATTGAGAGCTTGACAGGCCTAATGTGCCTTTAGATACAGTTGTTAAATTGAATTGGATAGCTTATATTAGGGGGAGAGCAATCGATGAGCTGACTGTTAGGTTTCCTTTTACCTCTCCTAGAATATAGTCTTACTTCACGGACACATTTCACACCAGCATATGCAGCAGCTCTGTCTGTTTTTTGTTGATATGCACACAAAGCTGAACCTTTCCGTCTATGAGGATAAAGGCCTCCACTCCCCTATTTTTTTTTAAACCATGATACTATGAAAAAGGTGGGTGACTGACATCCTTTCTGCGGTTTTCTGTGCAAATGTACTGTAGGCTTTTTGTCTATGCTTTAAAATCCAAACACCACCACCAGCACCACCCTCATCATTGCTACCTGCATAATCATCATTGAAAGTCATAACTTTGTGATTGAGATGAATCACAGAGCACTCAAAGCTTCCTGCTGCAGCTAAAACCGTATCTGAACATCTGGCCATTTCTCTGATCTCCCCACTTTGTTGTTCCTCTCAACTAATTGTGGCCATTAGAAACTCACAAGAGCGTGACGGTTTCCATGGCGATACATTGGATGCGCTGGTGTGTTTCAAGCCTTCAGTATCTTGGTCATTTCATGCCATCTGTTTCTCCTGATCGCAATATCTCAACTGATTTAGAAATGATGTGAGTCAACATATCACAAAAGTCTTGCAGATTTAATGGGCTCATTCACGTCAACAAAATGCTGGTGGAGGTGCTTGATGAGGGGTTGACAGATTGAATGAGACTTCTCTGCATTCTGCATTTCATCAGGTTCATGTTGTATCCTCACACACTGCGGAGTGATGAGTAAACAGCAAATTATATAGTGAAATGACAGCAAATGGGTACCTTTGCCCTCAACACACTGTGAAGATGGACAATAAAATCTGGTGCCAACAGGCCATTTGTTGGGTCTGATGTACTCATGTGTGCATGTACAGGAAAAAGAAGCCAAATGATCTGCTGGTAATGGCTGTGATCTGGAAATATGATTATAGTGGAAGTTAACTAACATGGTGAGTACAAGCAAATGAATGTCCACTAATTACAATCGACTCAATATGCGAGTATTATTCAATTAGGAAGATATAACCTTGGTATATAATATTGGCAAACAGGTATATAATTAGCAGGGAAGCTAAATTGCATCAACACCAAGGGCACAACATTTTGACAGCAACATAACCAATAAGCATCTCTGTGCATCTGCTGTTGTTTTTGGAGGGGGGTCATACCTGATCTCTTCAATTTATCCGGGTCTAGCTATCGTTTAGCTCTCCATCAAGTGCGGGTCAAGGTTGACCCTTTCCTGGCACGCTTCACAACACACAGATTTGGTCAAGACCCTATGTTGGACAAATTGCTGGTATATTATATCTCAGTCAAGATAGTGAATCGACCAACAGGCCAACACGGCTGTGCCCCTAGCATGGTCGGAAACATTTTGTTTGAGTGTGATGAAGTGGGAAACTAGCAGATGGACATAGAAATCATGTATGCTATAAGACCTTATATGTGTTCCTATGTGACAGAGAATCATACCAAATAAAACCATCTGTAAATTGTTACATCATCACTCTAAGGCATACTTGTCAAATAGAGGATGTCTTCTGACAACATGCTACAACAGATCTTGTGATCATTATCTCAAAGAATTCTGAACTCTCAGGGGCATTGGTGCAAGTCAGTGTGACTAATATGGTGTATGACTTAAGAGGTGGTCTTATGAATGATACATGACTTGGATATGGAATTATTTATCCAGCAAAGTATTTCTTCTGAGATCTTGTAAAATAATAAAGCAGCATCCCATTTAGTTGGCCAGACACTAGGGGGAAGAAGTAATGTTCTTGGTTTTTTACTTTTTACTAATTATTGCACTTTTACCTGCTCCACCCTCACTGGACATGTGCTACACCTGTCACACTGGTTATTCTTGTTCAGTAATTCACTTAACATAAAAGCACTGCTATATTGGGATGGAGTTTCCCTGCAGAGCTTTTTATGATCCCATATTCCCATAAAAAAACGTTTTAATATTTTGTGAACAACAGTAGAATAACTGATTCATTATAAGAGAGCAATAAACTTTAACTTCAACTTGTCAACTTCGTTTTTAGATTTCCTTCTTTTCTTCTTCACAAAGACACACAAGAGTATGCAAAAACTGAACTGCAGGACTGTAGTTAGTGTACTGAAGAATGACATAGCAGAAGGAGACAGTCAAGTGATTCCACAGGAACCACTTAAACCACCCCAAACCCCAAAGAGACACCCAAGAAGCATAAAAAATGTTGAAAGTAAAGCCTTCAGCTGCATGCGTCATGAGGAGCCTGACCCACGCACGAGATGACAGATACCACACTGAATGAATCCAAACAAAGTATAAATGATTTACTACGGACGAGTGTATGAACTATAAAACGCACAATGGCTTAAGTTCCAATATGATACATATACGAGCATTTTATCTGCCCCTGATTTAATACATTTGTTGACGGTTCTCATTTGTTACCTTGTGCTCAGAAGAGTGCCAGAACCACAAGGCTTACTAGAACAATGCACCACAGCATGATAAGGGATAGAAATGCTCAAGATAAACCTGAAATGCCACCACTAAGACACATCACTGTGATAATGCCAGTACCACTTATCAAAGAGACAAGAATAGACAAGCGATAAGATTAATTCAGCCCAAAGGTAAAGTAGATGCTGTCTCCTCAGCCTCCCACTTGTTTCTTTCCCATATATACTTTGGTCCACCTAAATATTACATGTGCATTAGGAGGCCCAGTGGATGATGGATGTGTTGTGGTAGCAGCTACACCTGCTCTTTGCCTCATTTCTTCCAGTACTCCACAACGCCAGATGAATTCAGCGACCCAAAGGGAGGAAAATGTAGGAAAAACCTGCCACCATTTCTCAAGCAGACTGTTGACACCAACATGTGACCTCTACATGTAACAAAGAGACAACCAAAGACCCAGGGCTCTGCAGTAAGCACCATAATCCTGTATTTGGACCCTCTGATCCAGATCTCCTGATAATAACCAGCATTGTGGCATTAGAAAAACAATTTTTCTTCTTGTGACCTGTGGACAGGACAGCTGGCGCAGCCATGTTTTGTAAACCAGCCTGCTGCAGTGATGAGTCTGCCACCGGAAACAATTTGATCAGTCACTTAGCATCCATTACCCTTGATCAGATCACCTATTACTGGACCAGATATTTTTTATAGACTACATGATACTTTAAACATCTTTAACCCTCATTAAAGACGAATAAATCCTGTAAAATGGAGATTCATCCATTCATCTTGCAAATTTGGGTTCATTAGGTTTTCAATATGAACAACAATCAAAGATTTTTCTTTGTGAAGTGAAATTTCTTTAAATTTCACTCAAATCTTCACTAGGACTCAGATAGGACTCAAATGAACTGATTACATTTTAATGGTCAAGGGTCAATGGTCAAGGTCATGAGCCTCCTGTTCAATTCCCAGCTGGGGCTGACTCTTTCCTGCATGTCGTTCCCCTTCTCTACAACTCATTTCCTGACTCTCTACACTGTTCTGTCTCATAATGGCGGCATAAATTGGCCAAAGGAATAGAATTCATGTGTATGGATGGATGGACGTGGATGTACAGTTCATGTACACTTCAACTCGACTGGTTGGCAGAGGCATAGTTGTAAGTCTGTGTTAATCATGACCTTTTGAGAAAGTTTACATCCCTGCATGTAAAGTTGAACTTATTTTGTAAAAGTATAATAAGCATATTGGTATTACAGTGAATATGGTGGAGTGTTTGGACCCTGTCGGTTCCTGTCACTTGCAGCTATATTAATTTGTGCTGCTGTTTTCATAGCAGTGGGACCCCATGAGGCTTCCCTGAGATTTCTTCACACTGTACCTGTCACTTCCTGGAAGAAGGCAGCCCCGCTCCCACAGCCTCAGCATACGGCAATGACAGATGTCACCAGCTCACCTTTTGCCACTTTTGGTACTCTTTCTCTCTCTCTCTCTCTCTCTCTCTCTCTCTCTCTCTCTCTCTCTCTGTTACCCAGGATTCAACCTTGTTTTTCTCTATTTTCCCATCACTGTTTTTTTTCTTGCACAAGCTTCACACCTTTGGAAACAGCAATTAGCCTCATTTTTACATGTCTGACAATGTGAGGCTACAATAATCACCATACAGATAAGATTTGATGTCACATTTCTGTAGGTGGTTAGAAACTCTACTGTCAACCCATCACAATCTTCACTAGTCTTTTTCCTTCTTAATGTTCCACAGACGTAGCAAGATGGCTCCATCTTTCTATCGTGAACTATGTCTTATTTTCCTCCTTTCGCAATCTCTCTTTTATTTTTCAGCTCTGCTATAATGTGCCGGATATCTGACTGATGTAAGCTGGATGTAATACCTTTAATGATTACATGGTGTTGATAAGATAAGCCATCTTGAGCTCTTTCAAACTCTTGTCTAAACCTCTCTAAACCTATAATATCGTTTCCAGAGAGATGGCGGAACAAGTGTCATGTGGCTTAGGCCTTAATAATACTCTCAGCAAAAAAAAACAAAACAAAAAAAAAAACAACCACTACCAAAGACGCTTGTTTGCACTTGTGTTTGCACTGGACCTCACTTCAGCTTGTTTTCCGGTTGTGTATATCTTGGAGTACCACAGCCAGATAGTGTGTCACACTCTCTCCCAGTCTCATTTTGTCTAACTGGAAAAGACAAGGATGAGGGTGGTCGCTTTAAAAGCAACACTTCCCCAGGCAGGCTCGGCTCTGTCTGGTCCTCCATTATACCGCTGCACCCGCCTTGTGCTAGTTTGGAACTGGGTTGTTTCCATGGCGACCGAGTATTTGATGGACAGGTCTGTGTATGATGGCTGGTCCGCTGTGAGAGCTTCCACCCTCTGCTGTCTTCCAATCGGGATGCTAAAGACCGATCGTGTCTGCATATCTACATATTAATATTCAGCGAACACATCAAGTACCTACACTTCATGTTCAGTAGCTGTACTGTGATGTTTTCACTGTCAACCAACTTTGGAAAATCAAACAGTTGCATTCACACTCAACACCCAGCACGTCTACTTTTAGGTACAAACGCCTACATCATATTTTTTTTGTACAGCCAATGCCACAAACCCACAGTACAGCACATACAAGAATTTGGATTTCTGATGTGTGAAATTTGATTAAAGTATGAAATTTTTGCTTTTTCATATGACACAGAAAACAAACACAAAAACACAAAGCTTGCATATTCAAATGTGTCAGCCTGTGATGCCTTGCTCTTGCACTATGCTTGAGCGTCAGTTATAATTCAGACACATTAAGACCCAAGGCAGATTTCCTCTAGCTACCTTCAGTGGTGAAATGATAATGATAAGTACTGTACATTTACTTCATTACACAGCTATCTTTATCTTATTTGCTTGTTTTTGATTTTGTTTCTGTCTTTATTATTGTATAAATGCAATTTTTTTTTGCATTTATATATTTTTTGTATATATTTTTATGCATCTATAAAGCGTTTTGAATTGCCTTGTGTCTGAATGGTGCTATATTACAAAAACATGTGCTGGCTTTACAAATATTTATGAGTTTTTACTATATTATAGGAGATATGACAATATATGGCAACTTCATAAAATGTTTCTGCTTCTACTCCTACTGTCACTGCTACTTACATTACTGTATCGGTAACAATCCAATATTATATTGTAGCATTTACAATGCTATGCTATGCTATGAACCATATTAATAGAATTTATTAATAGAAACATGCTATCGATTATGAGTAGAAATGATTGTTTGAACAAAGGTTTTAAGCACATGCAAATCTCACCAATCAACATGGAAAAACTTTTTTTCATGCTGAAAAACGATGTGAAATAACCACAAATCTCCTCAATCCCCTTAAAACCACTCTGTTCCAGCCTCTTTTTTTCACTTATTTTCAAAAGGGATGTATCAAAGTGTTTGGCAGTGAGAGGCAGCAAAGCCCTCTTTAAAGGATTGCTGTGAGAGTAGGATGAGATTTCTCACTTCTTTTCCCTGTATCTTCCCTCAGTGGCTGCACAGTGCATGAAACCCAAATTGCTATTATCACTCATTTTGTATTCAGGTTGTTGAGAAACAGCTAATAACAATTGGCTTTTTTTGAAAAAAAAAAAACAAAAAAAAAAAACTACAACAACATCATTATCAAAAGAGACTGAAGCACCTGGAATCATCCAGCACTGGAGTGAATGTATGTGTGACCGTGTGCTTCCACTGCTGTTGGTCTCTCAGCACGCCCGTGACTCAACACCTGCAGGTCACAGACACCATATGCCTCAGTTAGCAATTCAACAAGGAGAGCAGGACCCCCACACTCACACTGAAGAGATGAGTCTAGTTTTTATATGCACCATGATCACTCTCTACAGAAACACTTTCACTTCATACTTCACACTTCATACTAAAGTAAATTAAACATTAAAGATGCAATGTATGTCATTTCTTCACCGCATATTTCTCTCTCCTGAGGTCAAAGTTTGTCTCTATTTAGCGCCCAAGGTAAAATATATTTTATCCATAATGCACACCTTCTCACAAGCTTGGATTTATTATGATACAGGTCACCTATACAGAAGAATGTAGCTGTGTGTTTAAAGCAATGAGGAATTTCATGACAAAACTACTATGGTGAAATGCTATTAAGGTGAATTGGAGGAGGGAAGGAAATTGCCTTGGCCTCCTGCATAATTTCACAGTATGGGTTCATCATCTAGTTATACGGAGGTATGAATAAATTAAAATTAAAATAAAATTAAAAAAAACAGGTGAAGCATCAGACATATGCAATATGATTGGTTAGTATTGAAACAAATACATAATTCATTCAAAGTCTGGATTATTCTTCCTAGAGAGAGCACAAATGCAATTATTTTTGCAGCGATTTACATATACAAAAAGTGTAGTCAACATGTTGTGTATCACCACATTGACCACCAAAGCCACTACAGTTGCTGCATGAGTGTGTGGTTTTGAACAGCACTGTGTAATTTCACTTGAGCTCTGTACAGGCTTTGGAGGCTTGTTTCCCATTTTTCCCAAAATGGCCCAGCTCCTCATCAGATATAATGAGGGAACATGGAAGCCAAACTAGAGGTTTGAAATGGTAATTAGTAAGACTCCCAGCTACTGAAAGAGACAGAAGGACTGATTTAGCACAGCAGAATTAGAGATTCAAAGACAGTAACGGGACATATTTAGATGCCAGTCATATATTTAGCTGTGGTGCCCAGGAGAAGAAATAAAGTGAGTTTAGATTTTAGCTCAACATCCATAACATGTATTTATACCAGAGGGCAGTACTAGCATGGCCTAAACTATGTTTATTACTACAGAGAATTGCAACGTTATGCTGCAAAATAATGGTGTTTTATTTATTTCAGATTGTAACAGCCATGTCAAACAAATATTGTTTACTGTGGCTGGTAACAGACATCACAACACTAAAATGCTTGACAAATCATTCATGAACACCCATAACAGACATGTTGTTTCACAGAAACTCCGTAAATATATATGCTTGTTCTTTGGCCATTAGCGCAACAAACACCCAGATCACATGCTTATGACCATAAGAAGTTTCTAAGACCAAGTGAATTCACAATTTTCACCACATAGTTGTCTCTTCTACCGCCCCTATAATTAGCAAAGTATGTGCTGCAGATGCTCATATGACTGTTGAGAGCTGATACGCCATCAGTACACACTCTGACCTCATGCAGCTTGTGGTTTGTGTTTAATAGATTGGTGTCCATCTGCTCTCAAAAGCACCATAGATAACGATGGCCTCTGTACACTGTGTAGTCTACAGTGATGATAGAAACTCTTGAGGCTTTGAGCCAAATGCTTATGTCAACATGCTAATGTGCTCACAGTGGCAATGTTAACATGCTGATGTTAAGCAGATATAATGCCCACGATTTTATTATCTTAGTTTAGCCTGTCAGCATGCTATTTTAAAAAAAAAAAAAAAAAAAAGTTTTTCAAGTATTTCATCTTAAACCAAAGTATTGGAGAGATTCTTGATGACTTGGTGATGCCATAAGGGATCACCAATGTACCAATTTTTGTGCTAAACAATCTAGAAGATGTTGGGACAAAAACTAAAAAATGGTAAAATTTTAAATTGTATGTAACTTTGTTTGAATAAAATGTTCCACAGTCTTTGACTTTTTATGAAAGTGTGTTACATATCAACCTGTAATGGTAAAAATTGTCAAGACAGACCAGATTGAAAAATGGTCATTTATACCTATAATCAGTCAGTGGGTAAAACTAACCCCTATAGAGTGCACTAATTTACTTGCTTTCATTTTTGAGATTTTGAACACTGTGTTGCTGAGGTAAAGCCTCTGTTTGGTAGTGACGCATAATTGTAATTCGGAAGATAATTTTCAAGACAAACAACAGGAAGAGAATTTAATTAAATTCTATTTAATTCAGGCAACATGCTCAGACAACTGAATGAAGGAGAGTGTGATGGTGGGTGGGGAGTTTCCAGGACTTAGCAATGTGTCCTAGGTTGATTCAGGATCTGTCACGTCAATATCTGATAGTGATTGAGAGGCTTAGCGAAAAGTGAGGCTGTCCCACACCCTCAGCTTGGTGCTGAGCCAAATGTCCCAGGATCATGGCGACACTTGAGGCCATCCCATCCCTGACCCTCCATTTGGAGAGGGGCCTACTAAAGCCCTGAGATTTAAAAAAGATATCAAACATAAGAATTTATTGCTCACTACTGCGTTCCTATCTGTAATTTACACACAGACACATACACATGCACACACAGTGACCCACAGTGCACACTCCAGGCTCCAGATACCACACGTACACCTAAACAAACAGAATAAATAAATTATTTTTCCCATCTCTCCTATTTAGTGTGTGCCACAGCCATCACCAGGCCAAGAGATGGGGAAAGATGGCACAGTGAGGACAGTTAAAGAGTCTGGTGGAGGCATAGAGAAACCAAAAACAAAACCTGCTTAGTGCATGGTGCAACATTTGCACCAAGCTCACAGCATTTATGAGTCTGTGTGATGGCTTGATGTTAGACCACATTCGTGTATGCACCATGGCCGAAGCATGCGGAGCAAGTAAGAAAATGGCCACCTAACACAACCCCTATGATCTCAGTTGTTATGATGGTTCTCAAACAAGAAAAATAAATCCTTAACACTGACCCAAATGCCTAATGAGTCAACTGAAAGCTTCGACCAGCTGCTGGCACCATATGAAAAGTCGGGGGATCACCAAAGTCAGCAAGAATCATCTGCCACCTTGATTTACAGATATTTTCATGGTAATCCATGAGATATTTTAGTCCTGATAAATATGAGTGCCAAAACTAGAGAATATGTAAAGAAAGCAGATGCTAATACGTGGCTCAGAAATCAGAAATACATAAGTGGAACTCATTAGGTTTAACATTGACCTAGACATTTGTTAAGAGGTCAAATTTTAATTAATATATCTAGAGAGTGAAATAAAAAATATATGAGGTATATGTCGTTTATGAAACAGTGGGGCAGAACAGACTTCTGTTTTTTAGCTGTTAACATTTTCTTCATCAAATTTCTGTTCATCACAAAAAGAGATTAGACACTTGCATCACTTAGCGCTTTACAAGGAATTTCTGCAGCAAAAGAGGATTCAGATGGGAGCACAATGAGTCTCCCACTACCATTCAGAACTATACCCAACAGATTTGTGACACTAAAATTGGATTCATGAAATTTATTACAGGAGTGAGACTATTGAGAGGTATATGGCAATAAGAAACGAGAACAGGAGCAGGCTGAGTTGGTGAGGCAGCCAGGAACAGTAATGTATTGCAGAGAGAGGCAGAATAACCAGCATGAGAAAGAGCATTATGAGTGAGATTATGAACAAACACAATGGTGTCTTCACAAATATATCTGCATGAACACAGCTGTCTGAATGCAAAGGGTGAATATGTGGGTCAGCTGATCATCTGCACTAGGAACAGAAAACCATCTCAATCCCAGTGTGACTTTGGATAATTCATTATATCATATCACTGAATATATATAAAAGCGTATGTGTAGAACAAATTCAGAAGTCATAAATCTTCTGAATTTGTTTTTCCTTCTAGCTTCTGACTGGTTAAATAAATCTCAGTGTCAGCAAATCTCATGACAGGAACTCAGCAGTGCCTCAGCCTGTCTCTCAGTATATCTATCTATAGCACCAGCACATAGGATTAAAGGTACATTTCAGCCGCTACAACACTGTCACTCATTGGATGGAACAATAAAACGCACGTCACAGAGGAATAAACTATATTAGAAAGGCTATACATGTTAGTGGAATGTGTTTAGTGTTGGTCTTTGTCGATAGCAAAGCATATAAAAAGTCTTTAGGTATTTTACCAACTCTTGTTAATTTGCCTGCTGAGTTATTTTAACCAATTTAAGGAGGATTTCTTACCCTGTTGTTTGGCTGTAGCAGGAAGCTGTGAAATAGAAATTAGGAGTAAAATATACTGTTACAATTTACAGCTAATAGTGTAAATGCTACAACTTTAATTGACTATTTTTCTGTCTTATAATAAAACTTTGCAGCCCACTGAGTCAGCCCTTGTCACCAATGTATAAAATTATATTTTTGAATAGGAGTTTGCAAAGGTCCCCTGGATTTCTCATTTTCTTTCTCAGCATTGATTTCAGGTATTGCAGTGACACACACTATGCAGTGTGGAAATGTATTCCCAATATCAGAACTACAGTAAGGCTGCAGCTATATCCATTTTTTCCCCAGCATCTCTGCGGCTTCCCGCTTCAGACTGCCCAGAGGCGGCCATTAGGAGCCTGCAACGAGACGGCCTTTTTGTGCACTCGTCCAAGTGTGACGACCAGTTAGGAGGAGGGGGGACACATGGGTCATCACAGATCCATTCAGGGCTTTTAGTTGGAGTGTTTGCTTGGCATGATGCCCCTAAAAGGTCACTACTACGTGAGATAACATTTTCACAACCATCTCATGCTTGGCTGGACAACTTTGGATGCAAAAAGAAGGCAGCAACAAAGCTAAGGTTTGTTAGGAGAGTCTACGGGGTAAAAGGACATGTAAAATGACAGAGAAAGAAACTGTTATTGTTTGAATCAACTGCTGTGTTGTTTATACTGTGGGGAGTTGTTTATTTCATTTCTGGATTGTTTGTGTTTGAATTGGGATTGATTACTCTAGAGATAAATGTGGTGTTTGGTTAAGATTAAGCCGAATTAGATAGTCACCTTTGAATATATTATATTCACTGCTTGAGTAAATACAGATCGTGAATCGTGAATATAAACATATTTCTATGGATTATAAAATAAAAGAAAGGCTATTGTGCATTCACTTGCATATTGATTCTGATGATGATAATAATTATTGTTTTTCTCTTCATTTTATACTGAGAATGTATTATGTATGAATTTGATTTTCAAGATTTGTCAATAATGTATCTATTTTGCCAAGTCAAAGTATTTCTGTTCCATTTTTAGAAAGTTATTATTTGATAATGGACACAGAACTGTATAACTGGGTGTCATCTGTAAAGAAATTTATTAAGTATTAAGAAGAACATGGGGCTCAAACAGCTTTGCTTTGTGCATTTAAATTTTCATACCACACCAATGAAAGCCAGGGCTGAATCATCATCAGCTTTCAGTCTCAAATCAGATATTATTTTGCTGTGTGTTTTCTGTGGCGTTGTCTGCATGACTCATTTCAGAGTCCCAACCAGGCCTTCAGATGTTCAGATGATTTCCCATCATTTCCGATGTGGAGAGAAGCAAAATGTTGGAAGGAAATAGTGCCTGGTAATATCTTGTTCTGATTTAGGTCATCAGTTACCTTATCAGTTTGCTGATTCTCGTAAATACTGTGTGTAAGCGAGAGAGAGAGAGAGAGAGAGAGAGAGAGAGAGCCAATATGAACCTGGTTCACAGGAGCTTTCCACGGGGGCAGACTTTCCTATTTCACACATACAGTGAGCAGTCATAGCTTGACAAACTGTACAGGGTGAACACATAAATCATGAGCTATGGCTTTATATCGATTTACTTGTACAGTATTAGTTGGAATTTAACAACAACATTCCTAAAATGGTTCAGTGTATACTCATTTTAACGGAGGCTCAGACAGTGTGAGGGAGGTGTGTGTAGGTGTTTTAAGTGGCAATTGGATGTTATTGTACTTTGGCTGCTTGTCGTCATGACCAACATTTGCAGCAGCAGCAGTGACAGTAACAGGCAGTTCAGGGAAGTGGTTACACAGACATGATACACGTATTTTTAGATCAGTGTGATGTGCAGTTTCCAGCAAAAGGGACAATAAGAATCCATAGATTTTTGTTACGGTGGCATTTCTTGGCTGGCTCAAATAAGTAATTGTCAAGACACTATCTAAGATTTCAACAGATTGATGACAGATGGCCTCGGCTGAGGATATCAGTGGTGTAGCAGCTTAACACCTGAAGCTGTTGTAACGTCCAGGGATAGTTTAACATGAATTGAAGACTTGGTATGAGGGTGGGTAATACACCACCTGTATTTTAAATTCTATTGGAATTCACTAAGTTTCCAGAGATCAATAATTTTGGTGAAGATATGTATTAAATTATTAAATGAATGACAATACAATATTTCCTTTTGATGGGCTGACTGGGTTGTTCTGGGTTTTAATATTTCAGTGTAAACATTACATAGTTTTACTAAGGGTTGAAACAAGCTGATTCCTCATAAAACATGGAATAAGGTTATTTTAATAACATTAAAGCTTCTTAAGCAGAAGCAAAGAGGGCGAACTGTGTGTGGATTATAAAAAATTAATTTATCCATTTAGAGGATTCAAAGCTGCACAGCCAGGAGGCTGGTCAGTGTTGGATTTACCCTTCATGTACAACACTTGAGGGCGGCAGTAGGAAAAAGTAGCCACTGAACTACATATGTGGTCACTTGCAGGAGGCTAAATTGAAGCGCACTCAAGTCACTTCATGAAAGTAGCCTAAATAAAAAAAAAAATTTAAGTGACAGTGCTACATTCAAGTAAAAAGCAAAACAGTGTAGAACCATCTGTGACCAGCCGGGAGCAAAGATAACAGAGTTCTTGAACTTTACAGCATATTTTCACCGGTCAAGCTTTTTGCTTCACCAGAGGCTCATGGTTTGTGAAGTGAGACTGCAAATGTTCAACAATCTGTTGTGAACGATCTTTCTGAGAAGTGTTGGAGAGATTGTAAATTGGAAAACCAACTTCTACTCGGTTTTCTCCTCAGATGTGTGGATAAAAAACTTACTGGCCTCTTGGACAATCAGAAACTGGAGATGATTTGACATTTTCCAGGTGTGATACAGCAATTTCAAATTTCAGCTAATAAGTCATCTACTCTCACACACAGACATCAATCATAAAATACCATCTCATGGTTTATATGGTAAGTGATCCCCAGTGTTTCCCTGTGCTGATACATGCAAATAGAAATCACAAGACCTGGATATTCAACTGCGCTTTATATCTGTGTACTTTAACCTTGATAAAACACTTGAACTCTAAGGAGACTCAAAGACAGTAGCTGCTGAGAGGAGACCAATCACATGAAAGAGCAGCTGGATGAAATGAACATTCACTCAAGGCCGGGCTGCTGCTTCTGATACTCCTACAGACACACTGCAGGGAGAAGGCTGAATAAGCATTATGGCATGGTGAAAAACATGACCTTAAAGTCCAGTTCATCTTTAGCAGTGACCCCACCCAACCACAACTCACAACACTTCTGCCAGTGTATGTGCTTCAACTCTAACCCATTTCCTTTTAGTCATGCTCCCTGACCCAAAATGTGTTTTTCTTCCTTCACATGTATAAATGTATATAATTTGCACAATAAGCCTCCTTGAGTATTTTTTCCTGTGATCCAGTATCATGTTTTCAATCTGACAATAAAAGAATGTTTGTCATAACAAAAGATATGTAACTTCCTATTCAGATTATAGAGTTCACAAGAAACTCTCTGCATTTTTTTTATCAATTTCCCATTACAAATGTTTCTTTTTTAAATATCATATGTTGTAATATGTTGTAATAACAAGACAAAATCATTTTAAATGCTTATTAAACAATTTATTTATCTATTATCTGTGATCTCTACAGTTCATATGTCGCCTGATAAATAGATTTTCTGCCAAACCAAGCATCACTTTCCTCTTTTCAGTTTCCTGTTTGAACCATCTGTAAATCTGCCTTTGTGACTTCCTGTCTGACTGGTGAAGTAATGATAAGCTTGTATACAAATCTAGGTTAGTGTGGGGGTGTTGTTAAGCAGATGGGGAAACAGACAGTGGTATATGACTAAGGGTGACCAACTTGTGAAGTATTGTCGATTAAAGCAACAAAGCGCCAGAAGTGGCCAAACAAAGATCTTAATGTGTGATGAAGTTATGAGTGAGCAGAGTAGGCTGGAGCGCAGACAGGGAGTGGAGGTGTGAAGATACTATGAAGTAACTACAAGTTAGGAAATGATGTCTGTGAAGAGAAGAGGGTTACAACTGGTGGCCTGGGGTGAAAACACAAATCTAGTCTTCCAAATCATGTATCTGGCACAGAAATGATTTTCTAAATCCCTCAGGATGTTTTACATTAAATTAAGTGATCCCATAATTTCATCTAGTTCCATCTTCAGGTTAAAGTTTTAGTTTTTATTTAGTTTGTTCAGTACTTGTATTATGACCAAAAAACCTGCAAAGCATCAAGTGCACTTCATGTTAAGTACTGATTTGCAAGTGTTAATTTGCTTGATTTAAACAAAGTATTGCTATTCTGAACATATTAGCTAGCTGATGTTAGCATTTAGCTCAAAGCACTGCAAATGACAATATCACATGGCTGCGACCACGGCTGTAGATTCTTGTCATTTTATTCACTGAATGGTTGATCAATTCTTTCTAGATTAATAACATCCAGGCTTCTAAAAATATCTTTATCAGTTCTCATAAACATTCAGAGTGAAGTCATCAGAGTATGTGTAACAGACAAAAAACAACACTGAATTCACTGATGGGAACTGACGGTGACACAGAGAGACAGATAGAAGTAGAGAGAGCTCACATTAAAATGTGGAAGAAATGTGCCACAAATGATTTGTGTGGAATCAGAGGCAGGCAACGACAGTGAATGATAGATGCAATGAGACGTATATGACAGATGGAGGGAGGAGAAAAAGGAGAAAAGATGATAAATTACTTCCATTTACAGTGGGAGCAATACTTCCCTTTGGAGGAGCTCCCTGTGGGTCTAAACATGAGGCCACATCCTCTGTCCTCACATGGTCTCTCACCATCCCATGAATCATTTTATTCTTATTTTGACTTTCTTTCTCAAATATACAGTATTGAGGAGCCATACAGGTATTTTAGCCCAGGTTATTTTAAACCAGTGGTAACTTCAAATATTATATGCTTTGCATTATCACCAAACATTTTCCAAAATAGACCATGTACCTGTCAGCTTTTTTTTTCATTTGTTGTTGTTTCCAAGATACATTACAGCTGGTTGTGATGCAACTATGAGCAAAAATGTGGTGAAAAATCTTGCGGGTTACAACACTAAAGACTGAGATGGTTGATGTAAATTAACCTTTTAAAGGAAATAGTTCAACATTTGGGAAATACAGGTTCTTGTTTTCTTGAATGAGTTTTCAGACTCAGATAGTAACATAACAGCACAAAATGAAAAATATATGTTTTTACCTTTTTTTTTCACAGTTTAATTAAACAAGACAAAATATGCATGACTGAGCCATAGAGATTGGATTGGAGATTGGAGATTGGATTTTGCCACCAGGGGAAAGGGCCAGACAAGCTGTTTCTAGGCTTTGTAGTATATATATATATATATATATATAAAAACACATATATACATACACACATATACACACGTATGAGGAATATAAGGGGAATGCAATTTAGCAATTTTAGGCTGTCAGGTGAGTAGATGGCTATGGGGGAATCAGGAGACTGGAAGGTAGAAGGAGCAGAGGTTACTGTGGGGCAGGTGAGAGTGGCATAGTCTAAAATGATAGCAGAGTTAGTGATAATGCCAAATGCATAGAATGACTGAATAAATCAAGTGTGACATTTGGTCTGAGTGAAGTATCTCAACAACCAGTGGATCGACTTCCCAGAAATTTGGTCGCACCATTAATGTCCCCGCTCTCACTTTTCATCAGGTTAAAATTCAAATTTGTCTAAAACTTTGATTTACGACCAAAACAAACAACTGCACATTGTGTTTGCTTTACGAAACAATAGCTGACTTTAGCGTTTAGCATGGTTAACAACCTCACAGAGCCACAAACATGGTCATGGATTTTTGGTGCTGTTGATTTGTCAATAATGCAATGTTTTACCAACCAGCCTAAAGCTGTCTTTGTGTCCATATTTTTCTGCCTGCTTTCAGCTCTGACCTTCAGTGTGCACCTGCACACAATAGAAGCTTTATTACCTGGAGACACACTGCACAGCGTACACCACCTGCACTGCCTTTCTTTCTCTGGATCACATCCTTCTATATTTCCATAAAATATTCACTCATACATTGTTTGTGGTGCTGGTGGTGTTTGGATAAAATGTGCAGTTACTCAAACTTCAGCAGCTTGCAGATTATGGATTGTGCATCATACATGCAGTGTTTTGGTGGCTCATTCATTAGTTTTTTTCTTTCCCGGATGTAGTAGGTACAGTGAGAAAGGCAGAATGTAATTCCTCTGGGCAAACATTAATTTTCTCACTCTCCTTCAGTCCTGTAACACGGTTTGTAGACATAACACACAATTCTGATATTGTCCTTGGTTCGATGGATTTCTGCCTGCACTGCAGAGGAATCATAAGTCTGGAAGTGCAATCAGCAGGAGAGACAAGAGAGACAGGGAAAGAGAGGCACCAAATCTCACTGATATTCTTGAAGACAGTGCCAAATGTTCTCCTCAAGGGCTAGCTATCTATTCTCTACCCGTATGCTTGTATGTTATGAGGGGGGTTGAGGTCTGCAAGCTCACACAACGAGCTGGAAAACAAAATTAAATGCAGTGAATATCTCAGGAGGAAGGAAACTCCACATCAACAAAAACACTGTTCTCTGGATATAGGAATTTCAGGTTTTGTATAGTCAAATAGTTTGATAGTTTCATATGAAAAATGTTAAAATCAGCTGCACCATATAATAATAAGGCTGAGAAACATGAGCTTAAGTAATGTATTAACTAACAGTCTTGATTTAACAGTTCATTCAGGATGTGTTTTGAATTTCTTACCATGAGACTAGTTAAAACGTAATGGCTCCTCAATTAATGCATGTTAATAGTTTCTTCACACACTAATTTTCAATGAAAAATATTTTTGTGTCTTTATGGAAATGGGTACTGTTCTGCTTTCAGCTGTCCCCCTACACCTTCACATTTTTTAGTTCACTCTCACGTGACATCATTTTCGGCTGCAGCTGTTTTCAAAACTTGACTGTACACTATCTGTTCAGCACCAAATAGCAGACAGGTGCTTAGGTCTGTGAAGCAAGTGTGTTCAACAACTGAAGAGTCAGAAGTTTCCCTGATGAGTGGAGACCAAACACAGAGCTAAAAGAGAGTGAATAACTGGACTCACACTCACCATTTGACCACAGACATGACTCTAAAATTTGCTGACAGTTTCACCATGTCAATAAATAAATTATTGCCATTATTGTTATAGATTAAAAAACTAATTTCAAAAATTAACTTTCATCCACTGTTGAGCTATTTAGTGCTGATTAAACACATACTGTGAATTTTAATAATTAGTGCCTTAATGGTGAGCTACAGACATTTATGATAGATCCTAAATTAATTCTTGCATTTAATCATCCTGTGTAATTTTGACTTAAATTATCTTTTGTTCCCTTATCAAAAGATAATCATAGATACCTTGTTATCACAGCGTTTTTCATTTGCACGCAGATAAGACTGTCGCAATCTCTGGTGAAGTTGTTCTGCCAAGGTCACTCTGGATGATGAGGAGGGAGCATGCCAGGAAGACAACACCACTCACCAAGACAAGCGGTCGTAATCAGAGAGAGTGAAGCTATAATCAAACATAGACCTCCAGTAGAAAACAGACAAAGCATGACAAAAGAATAGAAAAAAAAAAACAGAATCACAGTGAGAAAGCAAGGAATTTGATAAAAATACATCAGAAGTAAAGCCTTTAATCATAGCGGGAGAAAGGGACAACGGGAAGCTATGTGGATTATAAATTATGGGGGGGGGGCAGAGTACAGACAGAGTGGGAGAGGTGGACAGAAAGAGGAGACAGAAGGCGGGATCAAGTAGATGGAGAGGTGCAGGGTGGTGGTATTTTTAACATGTTCTAATCAGAGCCAGCATATCAAATATGGCCTGTTGCAAATACGCCCTCTCAGTTAATCAGAGCGGAGAAATACAGAGGAAAGTTGGATACTGATGCCAGAACAATACTGTGGAAAGCCAGACTCAAATATGCTGCATAAAGAAGAGGATTTGGTGTGTACAGCATACGGAAATGAGGACAGAATGGAGTCAATTCGCCTCCTTACTTAAATCTTTTCCACATGAAAGGTTCTTCCTGTAGACTCAGGGGTTTAATAAGATGGGGGGGGGGGTGTTTTCACCCCATCTCATCTTCAGCCAGCTCACTGGGCTGAGGAGGGCTGAGCAGGAAAAGAAGGAGGAGATGAGTTGCGTCTGAAGGCAGGCATGGCACGGATGGACTCTGAGAGGATAAAATCAGACTGTTTTCTTCATGTTTGCTTGCTCACCCTGCTCTTGCTCCTCACCATATAATCCTGGCAGGTGGGTCTGTCCCATCTGACAACTTTAATAAATCCCAGCAGATTACCCGAGAAAATTATTGTAAATCCGAAAAACACTCAATTAAAACCAATCCTCTTCATTCACCAATAAACTGCCACAAACGGAGGAATCGTGTGTTACTCAGGTAGTGTACAAATGACTTCATGTCACTGCAATTCCCCGACACACTGTCTGTTTGAATTACAGCATTGTTTTGAAAATGCAGCCAGGAGAGTTTTGGCGCCTGCCTGTTTTCTATGAGGAACAAATTGTTTCCTGTGCCTTTTTATGGCTTTGATAAATATTCATCTTGCTGATGCCTGTGTCCTGCTGCAGTGCAGTGTGTTGCAGAGCTGAGCTGCGAGGGATATTGATGAGCTGTGGGTCTGAGGATGCTCAAATCACACAGCAATCAGGCCTCATCATGGCTCCTGTGGCCAGATGATCAGTGCAGGCTTAACACTCAGCTACAGCTCACGTCCTTTTTTTAACAGGGCATGACTGCACCCAGCCATTAGCCGGATAAAGCCACGCTCAAAGTGGTCGTCGCCTGGCGTTTCACGCACTGATGGGATGCATTGCGATGTTTTCTAAACCCTGCTCAAGGGACCGAAAGTCTAATCCAATACAGAGGCGTTCAGTAGCATCCAGCGAGTGGTGGGACAGTGCAGCAGCTTGTATGCACTCAGAGTCTTCCAGTGAAATCAGATGGGGGTGGGATTGTGCAACACTTTAAATGCTTCTTAGGAGCTGGATAGTGGAGGTTATTATCCAAAGAATCATGACAGGAATTCAATAACGGGCTTTTGTCCTATGAAATTTCACTCTTCCCATAAGGAGCCTTCTGTCTTTGCATCCCTTTCCACTCCTTCCTCTTTCTCTATCCCTCTGCTCCTCTGGGGGGAATGAGTTAAAAGCATAATACTGGGAGTACTTGAGTGCTGAGGATTCCTCTTGAATGCTAAATAGTCTTATCACATAGCACACTGCAGCACAGGATCTAAGGTACCGATGGGCAGTGAGGAGCTGAACAGACATCTGACAGGTCTGCATACTTAATGTTATACATGTTCCATTTGAACAGTCTACATACATAAGACTTGGTAATAATTTTGGTTCCAGGACATTGAAAACATACTGTTTTTAGTCTCTGTCTCTTGAGGCAGTGCTGCAGAGACATATTCTTATTGCTTGTATGCAAGTGCATATAGACCTATGTAAAGAATAAATAAATCTACATTAACACTGAATTAAAAGACTACACACAAGAAAATTCATTTAACTTAAACCACTAGAAATATGAAGCTCTGCGCAGCTTTCAGCAGCTTAATAGTTCGGTGTATTGGGTCTCTGGCTGCACATAAACTCTACGATTGAGTGTGATGGTTCTCACAAGCCACAATATAAAACTGTAAACAAGCTTACAGACAAATCAAGTGGAAAAGGTAAAGACGCATTTGGTGGAAACAGAGCAGCTTGCAAGCGCGGACCAAAAAGAGACCCAGAGAGCAGAGATGAACATGAATATAAAGGGTACATAGGGTGTGAATCATTTGTAGTAATTGTCTGATAATTGGTCTTAACTGCTGTTTTATTTCGCCTCATTCATTCATGGTCACAAAACAAAAAAAATTGCAGATAATAAGAAACAGTTCTGCATGAGATCTGTAACCATCCAGTATAATCCTTTATGGACAGGACTGGGCACATTACGCAGCTCTAAAAAGATGAGACAAGTGAGGTTTGTGAACTTGATTAAGTGCTGTGTTTTTTCATTGTCTCTTAAAATAGAAAACACTCTCTTTTTTTTTTTAACAAGAACACATAAATGTCTGGATTGTTCATGAAAAGCAAAAACATTATTTACTATATAAATGTGTAATGAAAATAACTTTAAATTGGATGGATGGTTCTTGAAGTCTGAACTTGTCTTGACTCTATTTGCATCTGGGATTATGGTCACACTTTACTTGACTATTAACACAATGTAGTTGGACTATATGGACATTTTTATATGTTTATTAATGTACAGTATTTACATATTAACATTTGGATTTGCTTTAAACTATGTTGCAATATGTTACAGAGAATCTATAAAATGTTAATGCGCTGCTTATTAATGCTAAATAGGGAAATTTAAAATGAAGTGTTAGATTGAAGATATAAAACACAGCATTTCCACATTTGTACAGTAAGTCCAGTGATACACTGACCATAATGTGACTCCATCCTGTCCCCCTCGGTAAAATAGTGCACCGGTGTGTCAACTACAGATGGTCTGTTTATTAGCAAGACAATATACTGAAATGCTGCAGAAACAGAAAAACTGGCCAGTGGATAATAAACCAAGCAGACTCACAGATCAGATCGGACACAGAGAGTGCAGTAAACTCTGCATCTCCAAACCTTTCCCTCTCCATTAGTCCGTTCATGATTATATTTGTTTATTGTTTGTTTGTTTCCTCAGTCTCAGTCAGAATTTCTGTGGGTTTTGCAATGTTGTTCAGATAAAATATTAAAAGATGTGACCCTGGGCTCTGGAAAGTTATCATGACCATTTGTCACAACCTTTCGCATTTTTTTTTTTTTTTCTTTGTTTCAGTCCTACTGATGGTGTCTGTAGTTTTTCAGACACTTTGAGAATTAAATTGAAGCAGCTTTTTTGGGGCTCTGATAAAAATCAGACCCACTGATTGGATTTTATGACCAATTTGTTAATAATTATAATGTATTTTGAATACATCTACTTGGCATTCAGGGCACAGACATCATGTAACACTTTCAAATTATAGACCTTTACACGGATCACACAGACAAAACATTTCATCTGTATAACACCCTGCCTACACTGTTCCTATCTGAGCTCAAATAAGCACGGTGGTATTGTGGGAGTCAGTCCTGACTGATTGCTTGTGCAGAAGGACAGGACGCTCTCACTCTGTTTGTGTGTGTGTGTATTGTAGCAAAACCATTTCCATCCTGTCTCTGTTCTAATTACATCTAACAGTCTTGTCAGGAATGATACTAAATGAGAGCACAGTTCAGACTGAAGACAGAAAACAGAGTACAAATAGCAAACTTTCTTTCTGCTCCCCCTCTTGGCCTCACACACAAACATACACACACATGAATACACACACACCAGGACTCTTGGTATCGTAAGCGAACCACAACATAAAGATTTAATGAAACTGTAGGGGATGTCGTCTGGTGGGGTTTAAATCTTTAAATGTTGCTATTTTTTACTGCTGAAGCAGGAGGAGAGTTTCCTGTGGTAATCCCTGTGTCAGTGGTCTTCTTCCTGCTCCCTTTGCCACAACAATTTCCCTGAGGCATAAATACATCGATGTCTGTATGATGTAAGTTTTGCATAACCCAAGAGCCGCTAATGTGCAGGGCTATGGGAGCCACAGAAGTGCAACAATGGATTAAAACTCACCAATAAAACGGTCAGAAGCATATTTTTTCAGCAGAGAATTTGCTGTTAAAAATGATAAAACGCAACCTAATCCCAGAGGGCCGTGTGCTGTGTGTTGTGATCATTGTGCCACCTGCTCATAGATGCTCCCGGAGGTTTTCAGGGGAGCTCAGCTCACATTGTGCATTGAGGGTAAGACTCCAGTGCCAAGCAGCACAGGAAGGACATGTCTTGGAGGAAACCTGGCTTGAGGCTTAATTCAAATCTAAAAAAACAGTGGTACTGACATAGATTTCATTTGACAGCCACCGCCCACTCTACGCTCAACTGCTCTCTCGCTCTCTCTTTCACTTTCTCACTTATTTTCACACTCTTTCTTCTCTGTCTCTATCTGACAGATACACACGCATTTACAAAATGTGATATAACAGCCCCCTGGAGCTGTAAACCACAGCGGGAATCCATAAAGAAGGCCTGTTAAGATGTTCAAAGGAAACCACAAAAAATGGCTGTAGCGGGCAGTTGAGCGGTGCCATTAACCAGGCGCCAGATCTGGATGTAACAGGATGTGTGTATGTTTTACTACATTCCCTAGATACAAAAACCACTATACCTTTGAGGCCTGACCCCTTTGTGGGGACTACAAATACCATTCAGATGGCTCTGGCTCATAGACTCCGCTATACAGAGAAGGTCAAAGGTTAAAGCTAGGGGGAGGCATTTAGTTGTGATGGTTAAGGTTGGGGTGATCAGGAACACAATATGTCAATGATAGATCCCTACAAATGTTGTAAGACAAGGATGTGAGTTTAAAGACTAGTTAAGTGAGGACAGCTTCTCCACTTGGGGACAAAACCCAGGTTCAAAATTAAATAAACTAAGCTGTGGTCACTGGTTAAGGTTAGAGTAAAGGTTAAGTGAAAGTTAAGTTAGTTTAGAGGAAATAAAGTTATGTAGTTTCCCAAAAAGTGTCAGTTTGTATGTGTGTGTGTGTGTGTGTGTGTACATGTTATCATTTGGCTACTTTTAGTGACTGGCATCATTAGGCCAACTGCAGCAGTGCACTGTAGTGACTAAACCTCATGACATTTTGTGTCATACGTAGTTGCTCCACTTCCCACACTGTCTCAGAAGTTGCTCACTATTGAGTGTACTATCAGTAAGTCCTCGTAAAAAAAATGAAATAATGTGTTTCACATTCAGCCAAAAGAAATTAGGCAGAAGAAAAAAAGGTTTGTACAGAAGGGGCTTTTTTGTGTGCAGTCAGTGGTGGAAACAACATTTACTAGTATGTCCTGCATACATATATTTCATAAACATGTTCATTCAGTACAGTTTGGAGGTAGCTTTTAAGGTCGTTTAACTTTCATCAGATCTAGGTTGGAGTCATGCAAAGCTCTGCAGGAAATGATCACATTGCAGGTGATAAAAGTTGTTCTGAAAACAAATTAGAGGTACAGAAAGGTCTGATCAAGTAAAGGATTATCTGTGTGGGTGAACCATGGGTGTAGTCAGTCTGTGAAACATACAACTACTTATGAAATACTCAACCTCAACAAGCTGCATTCAAATGCTGCTCTCGTTTCAATAAGAACTTTTATTTGTATACTTTTATTTATTTGTATTTGTTTTTACTTTTAACTATTGTCTGTAAGTTAAGGCTCTGAACACAAAAAAGACAGTCAGACGCAACCATATCTACAATATCTAGTTTTTAACATCAAATCTTAAAATCAGGAAAACAGACACCATCAATGCACCTTCTTTAAAAATACATGGAAGTAAAGCTGCCCTGAGATCAGTGCTTTTCAAGACCTTTAATTTATGAGATCCACAATAAAAAGAACAACGAGTACAAAGGGAGGAGAACAATAGTGTTACTGTCCATCGACAAATAATAGATAAAGACTGGCATCCTGTCGCTGTGGGCCTATAGTCTGTGCTGGAATGTGTACAGTCAATAAGTGTTGTGATGCCACCTAGTGGTCAAAAGAAAAATGCTGTCCAGTAAAATGACCTTAACCCATAAGAACCCAGACCCATTTCTCCTTCAAGGAAAATTATGGGGGACATAGGACGGACTAAATAGAGCACATAGAAATGTGTTCTATGTTCTCTATTTGGTCTGTCCTATGTCAAAGATCTGAAATGTTACATATATGTTACGATAAAGATATTTATCTGATTTGTTATATATCAATTAGTTCATTTAGTGTGTTTACAACAGGTTAAATGTAATAAAGGACTTGTTATGAAAACATTAGAATTCTTAAATGGCTTGAATCCTCCCTTTATCAACAAAAACAAGCTTTTTAAATTTGGCTAGCTGGGCCCCTTGTGGTGACCTGCCATCTTGGAAATGTTATGGGAAACACAAAGTCAGATGATCTGTCATATGACCTACCATGATGTTCAGCATGTGTCACTTAGGGAGTTTTGGTGAGTTAAGGTCAAGGGTAAAACTGTATGAGGAACTTTCCAGAACATTTAAAGGGCTTGTGACCTGTGTCACTGTGGGTTAAATGTGAGCACATCCAAACTCTAAAAATAATGAATAGATACATATTTAAACAATGTAATTCAAGTTTCTTTATTTGGTGGCAAACATATCTTCCTCATACACCCAGAGAAAAGGAGTCAGAGAAGTGTTCATTGGTGGTGACATGATAAAAACCCCTCTCAAAAACCTCTGACCACTGAAGAGAAGTAAATCTGTCTGCAGTTATCTGTCTGCAGTTAACTGCAGCGACTAGCTTGTCAAAGGGGAAATAAACCACAAAGTTCTTACTCTGTTTGCACAGTACATTCTCTATATAAAAAACACCATTGTTTGGCACGTAGCATGTTCTGGCCAACTTTTTGCGCTTTTCTAAAATGTGTGTGGGGGGAGCAGCAGAACATCTTAAAAATGGCATGTATGCAGATTTCTGCAAGGCTGCACTACACTAATGTGATCACAACACAGTTTTACTAAGTGATATGGATGTATCTGTGTGTCTTTTGTATCAGCATATATGCACTAGCTCATCAATACGTCTGTGGCTCTAGGGGTCGAGGCTAAGATGCTAATTGTCCCCTTGGAATTATAAGGGACTATGTGACCTTTGTCAAACTTCATTATTCACATATTTGAATTCTGTGAATCCATATTAACTTTATGTGAGGTGTTATCCTGAAAAAAAAGGTTCTTTCAGTTTTACTCTATGTAATGTAAAAACTTAAAATCTTAATATCTCAAAACTGCTCAGAATGAAGACAGAACCTTATAATGATGTAATGTTTCGTGAGGATGTTTTTCTTATTCACTAATGTGTTAACATGCTACCATTTACTAACTTGCACTAACCATAAAGTAGATCAACAACCATGGTTAAATGTACCCTGATGATGGAACCTGAAGAACCAATATGAGCATTTCAGACTGTGTGCGATTCAGGGCTAAAATGTGCTGTTATTAACTGATATAAACTGTAGAGACCAACATGTGTTATTTAGGTAGTCAACTTATTTTATCTATGGCTGCGAATGAAGCATTCTTTACATGTACACTATATTATATTGGCCCCTATCACTGTACCCTCTCCAGTACAGGTTTGGGATGTTTTTACTTCACTTGTATATTTTCATTTAATTTAATTTAATAAAACTTTATACTTCAACTTCTCTGAATTTCAGAAAGACACCACATCATACTGCACTACTTTCATTTTACAGCTGGTTATCAATTAGTTTTCCTGTTAAGATTGGATGTTGCAGTGCTTTGCTGTTAAATTAACCATCAGTACTTAGTACTTAAAGTATACAACACATTGTTCATTTATGATATCAAATAATAATGTTGAATGATACGATTAATTATTAATAATATCACATTCTGAATAGAGTTTTTCTACTTTTCATTAAATGCAGGATCTGAACACTTCCACTACTATTGTATATTCGAACAAGATAATGGAGGATAGTTGTTGATTCTTTGTGTTCCAATAAAAATAAATCATGCAGCTTTGATTCCATGGTTTTTCATCATTTTTTATTGATCATGAAATATTTGAGTGTCAAAGCTTTTACAAGTTTCCAAAGCACCATTCAGTGTGTGCAGACACCTGTTCATTCATCACTCAATTCACATCATTTAAACATATACAACCTAATATTAAACAAAAAAGCAATTATAGCATGGGATCAACACACAAACAAGTTTATAAAAATATATAAAAATGACAAAGATAGAAAATTAAACTCATATAAAACAACATCTCTATATGCAAATATTAAGGCAATAAGGAGGATACAGCCATTTGTGACACGATATAAGATTTCCTTTTATCTGTATGGCTAGTTACAGTAACTTGCCTATAGGTGGCATAAAGGAGCATTTGTGAAAGTTGAGTTGAATCCTGGATTTGTAGCTCTATAATTATGAAGTAGATTTGGACACATGAACTCTTTTCCAAACAGGCAAGACACAAATGCCAGTGTTTAGGAGGCAGCAAGGTTTTTCCTAAAATCTTGTTTCCTGCTTTGGTTTGCTTGTTGTCTGAAGACATGTCTGTATCTGTGTCAGGCCAGTGCAGCAACAGCAGACATCCAGAAGCAGTGTTTCATTCTCAGATCATAAAGGACTGAGTGTGTTTGTAGTGCTTGAGCTGTAGAGAGCAGAGAAACATGCAATGAACCAATTCCTTTAAGTTGCTGGGGCTATCAGCAATCTATCAGCAGCATTTAATGGCAACCAAAACTCACGACAACAAGTAAAACAAGCCCGGACACGATAACAATCCCTTTGATCACTCACGTTGCGGGTGGGAGGAGGAGGAGGAGGATTGTAGGACTTGGTGCTGTAAGACAAAGGGTGGCAGTTCAGTCTGAGCTCATTACCAGTCAATAACACATAGCTACAGGTCAAACAAGAGGCAGAGTAAAAAATGAGGCACTCACCGTTTTGTTTTCTTTTCCTCTGTTCAAAAACACAACAAAGAGGAAGTGTAAGTGAAAAGGGTTAAATGAGTGCACACACACCAGTCCTTAATGCACTTATTCACTCTGGTAACAAAGGTTGTATCAGACACCACATACCACCAGGAGGAAATACTGCACTTCAGTTATTACAGAAACTATAATATTACAGCTTCATAAAAAACAGTTAAACGAACTCTAACCTCCAAAAACTACAACATTCAAATGTTGTTTACACAGTAATGCATCTGTAACAATAATTTCATTCATTATTAGTTAATATGGCACACAATAATTATCAGGGTTAATTTACTACATAATGAGAACTTTTACACTCCTGCATACAAACACCCTCTCCAGACCTCCTTAGGTCTTTTCACCTGACTGTGGTTTTACATTGATCATTACAACACAGCCAAAGTTGCTAAGGACAACTTATTGCAATATTAAATAAATGTCTGTTCAAGTTTCACTGAAAGAAGTGTCTTGAATAAAGAGAGGGTGATATTTATCTATGGGACAGATCAACAAAAAAAGTTTTCCTTCTATTTTATTTTAGTAATTTTCTTAAAAAATAGTTGCACTGATGCAAATTTAGTTATTCAAGAAAAAATATTGAATATGAAATCAGTGAGTGACATGAAACCAAACAGACACACACTAAAATTCAACAACAATGCACTACTCACTCTTGCAGCAGCCTCGGCGTCGGCAGACACACACACAGATGCAGCAGAAGAGGACGAGTGTGAGAAAACCTGCAGCTCCTGCTATCAAAATTGTCATATTCAAAGGATCTAGAGGGAGGAGAAAGAGATTTCTTCCTCAGTCTCTGGTGAGAAGAGCATGACATGTGAACAGCAACGAGTCTTTTATCAAAATCACTTACATTCAAGAACTTTCAGTTGTTGGGCCACACAACTTTTGGGTGCCCCCACACTGTTGGAGGACTCACAGCGGTACATCCCTGCATCAGTCTTTGACACACTCTTAAACTTCTGCTCAGAGAAAGAGAAAGAAAGGTCAGAGGCCAAGTGCAGACGGCAACAGCTGTGTGGCTGTTGAATGTGTAAAACTGTGTGTTTGCATTTGAACATGTGCGTGTGTATCTGTTGTACATGAGTCTTTAGATAATTTAGTGCATACTCACCAGCGTGCCCTTGTTTGTGTCGATGCTGTACGGAGTGTCTGCTGTGGACGTCAGGGCCTTGTTGTCTTTGTACCAGCGGTAGGTGGCAGGAGGAATGCTCAGCTTGTCCTTACAGAGGAGCTCCAGGCCTGAGCCAACAAACACTGAGCTTGGCACCTCACAGGACGGGACATGAGGAGGCACTGAGGGAGCAAAGAGCTCAACTTGACTACATGTTAAATACTATAAATGCAATATTAATTCTATTGATGAATTTTGTTGTCTAGTGGGTATAGAGTGGTCATATCACTTATTTTTTATATCCAAGCACAAGTAAGTGGATTTGTTTTCAGATGAAATTCCTCTAATGACTAAAAGACGCTGTTCTTCTGATTGAAAAGGCTCAGACTCTTTTTTCGGAAATAAAGAGTCTACAAGAACGTTTTGAAATGTCTGATATTATCCATGCACCTATTATTTCCACTTGTTGTTGCACTGGGGCTACAAATGCAATTCACAATCTCCATTTGACCTAATCAGCACTGCCTTCTTGCTGGTGTGTGTTAAAAGCCCAGCAGCACTCAGCCTGGATCAAGGTGTCACTGGTACCGTTTATAACTTTAATAATTCTTTCCTTCAAATGCAAACAACACAAAATTTTCCAATTTTGATAAAGCAACAAGGTAACATTGCTTTTTTTACTGTCAGTAAGGATAGTTAGGATGAACAGAGACTGGATCATGACTGGGATCATTTTAAACTCAAAATTGAAACTGTGGAATCAAGTTTATCTGATGCTTGTCGGTGAGTTTCACGGTTTTATTGCATCGTTCGTCAATTGTGTCTTTATAGATTTTCATGTTTGTGCCTAAAACCTTCTCACATTATCATTATCATTATTTGTGGGTGCCTTTCAGTGCAATCAAGGACACCTTACACCACACAGTAAAAGATAAAATGCAACAATTTACACGTGTACACAAACACATACCAAGCACATTGAGGTTTACAGTTGCCTCTCCCAGGCTGACGTGGTCCTCGCTGGCAGTCACCTCACAGCGATACTCCCCCGAGTCCTTCTGAGTAACAGAGTGAATCGTCAACGTTGCTCCTTCTATCTTTGCCCGGCCAACATATGAACCTGAGGTGGAAGGTAACGGAGAGATGAGCGTCATAATTATGAAAGGATGATGTCAAGAAAAGCAGTAACATGTCAGCTTTTTTAATTCGCTGCAACCAAAGGAATATATGCATGAAAATCTGTCACTCACCAGTAAATCTGTTATTAAAGTACACAAACGTCACCCCCTTCCCTCTCTTCTTCCATTCGATTCGTGGGTTCTGATCTTTCTCTGTCCTGAACTCACAGGCCAACACGGCGTCTGAGAGGACAGGAAACAGTGTAATTATGAAACAACCTGGATGTAATGATAAGATTTAAAGAACAGAGCTACTGTCCTGTTTTTGGTCATTCCCTGTATTAATTTCCCCACATTTCTGGTCTTTGTTTGTAGTTGTTTTTCTTTTATCACAGTTGGTTTTCCCAGAAAATATTCAGAAATTTAGCTGTCATCTAATTTTTAGAGGTTGAATTTAAGGTGTAATCTGTTTCAAATCTGCATAAATCTGTTTTGCAATGTTTTTTCTCAGGATGATTTGATTTGGAATAAAAAAACACAAAAAGGCAGATACCAGATTTAAGATCCCTCTTCTTGTGTCAACCTAGATTTATTAATTATATAGTTATATTGACACTCACCAAGAGGATTAAAAATAACTGGCAGCTTTTCTTTCATAGTCATATCGACCCATTTGTTTTTATTTTTATTTTTATCATAATTACTAAATTCATTGGAAAATATATTAAAAAATAATAACAATTTTTAAAAATAAATAAATATATAATAAATGTCAAGTCAGAGACAATTTTTTGTGGAGAAAATTGTGGGAGAGAAAATATCTCACCTGTGTTTTCATGAACCTCCACTTTGGGTTTACTGCTGCTCACAGTCACTGACAGACAGTCCGGGCCTGTTGGGATAAAAAGACATTATAAACCAGTTTTAGCCTCAGGTCACCATATACTGCTAAGTCCTTAAAAGTCTTGTCACATCCTTGATGAAGAACAGAAGTAGGTCTCTCTTTAATATATCTATTGTTCAGACTAAGAACCTGACTGGGCGTCTTAGACTTCAGCGCAATCAGAGATCAGTACACTCTCATATGTAAACAGGATAAAGTGCATGAGACAGTAGTCACAGCCCACACATACCACTCATAGGTTCCCATTGAAATGCACACACATCCATCCTCACCAGTACAGCTTTAATTTCCCACAACAGAATATTATTTGGATTTGTATCTACTTTCTGTGATATAGACACACACACGTTTGCCTGTGTATTTGTGAGGACCCTAACTGATGTGATGCATCCTAATCCCTGATCCTGACTGTTAACCTGAGCCTTAAAACCAAGTCTTAGCCTTCAAAAAGTCCTCTGAAGTCGTGAGGACCAGTCAAAATATTCTAGCAAGGCAAAAAAATTTCCTGGTTTTGATGGTTTTCAACTGAAATTAGCCCTCACAAAGACAGCAATACGAGCCAATCTGCACACACAGAGATCAAGAGTGTGTAGCCACATCCTGGTGGTGCCAGGAGCGGTGCTGTGTAGGAATGTGGGTGATGGATGATTCTCTGAAAAGCTGCTTTAGCTGACATGATAACCTCTTTTGGTGATCTGTCCCTTCAACAATCACACACATGCACACACACACACGCACACACACAAACACACACACACGTAGGAACACAATTAGTAGCAAATACTAATTTCACCTGTGACTGTAAAAGTTAATGTTTTCTTACACAAAAGAAGATGGAGTTTATTTGACATCAGTTACAACAGATTTGACTGGAAATGAAGCAGGAAACAGTGTAAGTGAGGTATGGCCTAATAAATTACAAAGCTGTTGAAAGTCCCTGATATCACACAGAGGAACAGCAGAGAAGTGGATTATACTGTAGATGAGAGAAGCTTATATCAATATTATGCTGCTTTTTAAAAGTGAAAAAATGAATCCAGTGCAACTATCAATGAAACTGTGACTGGAGTGACTATATCTTTATTTAAGCATTAAGGGCGACTGATAAAAATTTGACTAAAAAAAAGAGAAATTAAAGATTTTGTTGCATCTGAGAACTTTTAATGTATAGCTCCCTGGTAGTGTGGCGAGGGAGGGACAAAGCTGTGTGTGTGTGTGTGTGTGTGTGTGTGTGTGTGTGTGTGTGTGTGTTCTTTCTTGTTTATACAAAGCAGCTCTTTATGGCAGTAACCTTACCCTTCTGAGCTGGCACAACACATTCACTGACACACAGACATCAGCATTACACATTTGTGAGGATCTACAGTGGTTGAACCTTTAACCACCACGTCCTCTGCACCGTTTACTTTTCTTTGACCTTCAACTTTAACATCCAACTTAAAATTAAACCAGAATTCTTGCAATGAATTTCTCGTAACTCACAAGAGCAGAAAATATATATGAAAATGCATGTAAAAACAAAAAATGTGTTCATGGATATACACTATTATGTTGCAAATGCATGCGTTTCAGATTGTTTTTTGTTCTATGTTTTAGTGGCAGGATGTTGAAAAATGAAATTTGAAAAATGTATTTCCACCAAAATATTCTAAACACACCTCCCTTAATAGCTTTGTACAAACGGATGATAGGGACACCAATCTTTTCATCTCTGTGAGGTCCCCAGTCAAAGCTGCATTTATTGACATAAAGCAGCCTCTGCCCCTTCAAATTCCCACAGCAACTACAAATGCATTTTCTAGATAGCAAGTGGCCCTTTTCATCTCTGTCCAATTAACAGGAGGGTCACTCAGGGGCTATCTTCAAACTGAAACAGTGGGATCACAAACTCTTCCGCTGGGTCATGTGCTGTGTCTCATCAGTCTGTGGATCTTGGGTTCAATCGGCATCAGAGCAGGTTCTGCATATAAACATGAAGCCCAGCCACAACCACTCTCTGCACAGTCTCAGCCTGCACCCTGATGCAGACCTTGAACAGATCACACCTCCTCCCTTGATTGTGGCATCATGCATGAGCTCAATCACACAAGCAAATCATCACATCGTCATTTGGATTATGCCTTATTCAACTAAAAGATCTCTTTCAAGAAAACGGTAAAAATCCGATTGTCATGCTGCATTTCTAAGGGACTATATGGAAAACAACATTTATGTATTCCCCACAGAAAATAATAAAACCTTACACTTAAACACTATGAATATGCCACAACATATAGAATCCATGTTGCCTCTTTAAATTATTTATTTGTAAGTTGAGTTGCACCAGTGGTGGTGAAATGATGTCAAGAAATATACCAATAATACTGTGGAGGTTTTTACTTGTCTTTGCCTCATCTGAAAACATTTAGCAGGTTGTCTATCGTGGCAATAAAGTTGAAAGCAGCTTCCATTTCCCTGGGTAATAATGTCAGTAAATCTCCCTGAGAGCGTCTTAAAAAAGCAGAAAAGAGAAACTCACTGTGCAGTAAAGTGATGAGAAGAGGCAGCGCCAACATCCTCACGAGCCTCATCATCCTCAGTCGCGTCTCAGGAGTCCGTGCTCGGTCCTCTGGTCTGACTTTGTCCGCTGACTCTGGGTGGGTTCAGTTTTTACTTCAAACTTCTTCAAGTTACAGCTGCAGCAGGAAAGTGCGCGTCCACGTGTCTCGGACAACTGACGGGGAGCGCGCACAGGCGGGAGACCACCGTCCCCTCAGGGGGGCAGAGCAGATGGGAGAAACTTTGTGTTGCTAAACCTGCCGTGTTAGTGTTGTTAGTGTATTATACAGTAGCCCATCATAGAGACCAGGGAAAAACCAAGGCAGGATTAATAGCTGGGCCAACTGGCATTTGTCCAGGGGCCCAAGACCTTTAAAGGGCCCTGGGCAGTGAGGACACAAGCAGCACATCTGGTCAAGCTCTCTAGCTTTCTCTATGTGAAACTATGGGCATTTAGTCTGAAGTTCTGTATGACCAACATTAGCAGTTTGTGCAGAGAGAAGTCTCCTTTTGTGCCTGAGTGCCACCTTTGGCCCCAGGGCCTCCACGCTGATGCTCCCTGTGCATCCTGCACCGTGGAGACTGTACAAAACCACAAAATGCACATTAGTTACACATGTTCTCTCACTATTTAGGAGTAAAAAGTTGTTCATTTTTATAGACTGTACGAGCATTTAGTCTTGTCCCTGAATGTCCTCTATGCTGCCTCAATGCAAATTATTTAGCTCTTGAGCAAAGTTTTTCTAACTTCGTCTGTCCCAAATTGTTAGAATGACAGGATGTTTTCTTGCTTATTTATTGTTTATCTGTATGGTTGTTTTAATGGTTTGACATTATGAGATTGCAACTAAAAATGGATCAGGATGACACAATAAAGCACAATATTTTTTTCCATTGTGGTCCTTGGTGCAAACAGGGATAAGCATCACACTATGGAAAAGTGGTGGAAGTATAGTTATGTACATAATTTCAATATTTCATTTTTATGCTACTTTATAGGCTACTTCTCTGGATCTCAGAGCCAAATCTAGTAGCAGCTGCTGTAGTTACTAGGATTCTGTATGTAAAGCATTAACATTAGTTCTATCTCAACCTGCTGCAATGTTGAAATACTAAAATATCAATGAATAATTAATAACAATAATAGGCAACAACTATAGGCTATAATATCATAAAAGCCATTCTGCATAATGAGCACTTTACTTTTTATACTTAATATGGATTTTTACCTGTTGTTCTAAGTAATTTTCAATGCCACTTGTAACAGAGTATTATTACTCTGTGTTGCTCCTTTTGCTTAAGTAAAGGACTCACCACCACTGCATCAAATCAACACAATAAATAACCTCCTGCAGTGTCCACTTTAATCTTACAAGAGATTTTTCTGAGATTATCTTTTTATCATTTAATTATCAAGTGAACTAGAGGTGAAAACTCAGATGCAACTCACTGTGGTTATTGAGGTTGTGCATTTTCCACATGTCACCAGTGATGAGTGTAATAGGAGGTGCCGAGATGAAACAGCTGCTGGCTCAGCTACTGTGTCCTTGGCTATCAGGTTTCTCGCCACACAACAGCACATTGTCGCTCAGTCTGGTCAGTGTGCACACATGCTTACATCTGTGGCCATATGCACACACAAAGACCCACACAGGGGCCATGCACACAGGCACGTGTGCATAAACACACACAGAATACGAGTGAAATACTAGCTCACAAAATCTCAGCTGCAGCACCTGTTCACAGGCAACAATCCCAGCTGCTGCGCTGTGAGCGATACACATTTATGTCATGTAACACACAGCAGCCAACACACACGCATAACAACACAGCTCACTCCTCACAAACATGTCTTACATAAAACAAACTCTCTCAGATATTGAAGTAAGGGAGCAATAGTGTAGCCCGAGTATATATGACAATCTGATGTTTAAATTCAACTCATGTAACACCTGATTTGAAGTTAGTCTTATTTACGTCAATTCTGTCTTGTATGCAGCAACAGTCTAGTGCCACAGTTGTCTTAGATGTAGCATTTGTGAGCATCACTTTACAAGCTCAAAATCTTATTGACCCTAATTCAAGTCTATATCATCCTAAGGGTGAAGGTGTCATTGATAGACAAGGCCAGAGCGGTTGGGCCACGTGTTAATGATCAAAACATTTCCATTTGTTAGTGGGTCAAAGAAATTATCTTGTTAGAGACGTCATAGGCTTTGACCACGAACCCAAAAAACTGGGTGACTGAGCTGATAAACAGTTATAGATAGTCATTCTCACATTTGTCTTTTAAATCACAGCAGAATTTTATGGCATACTTTATAATTCCAAGGAAAAATGATTAATTATTCTTTGGTATTTAACAGGGTCCAGGTGGAAGGTTTTGGTGAGTATGTATTTCAATCTCTTTTGAAAGTAAACCCTTCATGGCTTTACTTTGCCGCCAATTAATTATTGAATGTGAACATTGTTTACGTTGACAAAGGATATAAGTGTGCTTCTTTGGAAGGGCCTTGAGAATGTGAACTTTCTACCCTCATAACTATGAGCGAGTTAATGCCACCAGGAAACAAAAGATGTAACTGAAAGGTGCAGATTTATAATTTACAGAAAGAGAGAAGACATAAAAAGGGGCAGGTCTAATGCCGCTCATAAAGATTAGGTGCACCATAAGCAAACCCAGAACAAACATTATCAGGGCACACAAACAGTAAAGTAAATCACATCAATCGCATTCAACAGTAGACCACAATCTACAGTTCTGCATAAATATCATTCAGACTTTATCAAAAAAAATCAAGATGAAGATATTGCAATTGCTGTTACTGAGTCTTGCAGGTAAGTGATTTAATTTTTTGTTTTAGGAGTGTGTTCTCCAAAAGATTGATTTCTGCTTTTCTTTTCACTGACTTTTGAAACATTGCACGTATGAGCCTTGTCACAACCATAAGGAGAGTCTGATTTACCTCAACAAAGTGTGGAAAATTTGTTTTTGTATTTATTAACTCATCAACTCATTTTTCAACTTTGCTATAAACTAAAACCACCAATAAAAGCAAATCATTTCAAAATGTGAGTCAATCATATTCGGTTCCATGTTGTCTTCAAAAGGAGAAGTAGACACACAGAGATCCAGGTTCAGTATGACTTAATGAACATGGTGCATATCTGTCAAATGTTTGGGATTGATGACATTTTAATCCTCAGACAGATTTAATAAGGTCTTATCTGTCAATTAAATAATGATTAAGTGATAAATGACTACAAAAAGAGACCAAATGACTACAAAGAAACACAAAATGACCACAAAGACATGTAGATAAAATGATGATAAAAAACAATCACAAAGAGATGCTAAATTATTATTACCGCAAAGACATACTAAAAGACCAACAAAAAGAAAACAAATAAAAGTAAAAAAAGTAATTCCCACAAAACAATCAAGAGTCACTATACAACCACAAAGACGAGCAAAACGTCTTCAAAGAAATGTAAGATGAAGGAGAGGAGATTCACGTGGGTGTGTTGTGCTTGAGTTTCGTGTCTCAGTCTGGGTGTCCTGCTCCTACAAAGCAGTGGGAGGGTATTTTATGTGTTGGGGCCCATTGTGTCATTAGGTGCAGGTGAAAGAATCTGCCTGATTTCAATATGAGCTTTTCTCATTTTCTCTTTGCAGCGGCTCAGGCGATGCCTCAGTTTCCTGCTGGTGTGATACAAAATCCTGATTTGATCAAAGAAGATCAGAGCCCTCTGCTGGGAGACCCAGTTCCTGCACAGGGTCATGTGGGGGTGGAAAATCCTGCACCGCAGCCCAGACTGGACCCTGAGGAGCAGCAGGAAACACTGTCCCCAGGGCCAGTGGAGCAGAGAGGCAGTAATAGTGTGGTGGAACCAGAGGTTAAGGTGGAACCAGAGGTTAAGGTGGAACCAGAGGTTAAAGTGGAACCAGAGGTTAAGGTGGAACCAGAGGTTAAGGTGGAACCAGAGGTTAAAGTGGAACCGGAGGTTATGGTGGAACCAGAGGTTAAGGTGGAACCAGAGGTTAAAGCAGAGCCAGAGGTTAAAGCAGAGCCAGAAGTTAGGGTGGAACCAGAGGTTAAGGTGGAACCAGAGGTTAAGGTGGAACCAGTGGTTAAAGCGGAGCCAGAGGTTAAGGTGGAACCAGAGGTTAAGGTGGAACCACAGGTTAAAGCAGAGCTAGAGGTTAAGGTGGAACCAGAGGTTAAGGTGGAACCAGAGGTTATGGTGGAACCAGAGGTTAAGGTGGAACCAGAGGTTAAAGCAGAGCCAGAGGTTAAGGTGGAACCAGAGGTTAAAGCAGAGCCAGAGGTTAAGGTGGATCCAGAGCCAGAGGTAAATATAAACCCAGACATTATGGCTAAACCAGAGGTTGACGTGAGGGCAGAAGTTGAGATGGAGCCAGAGCTCAAAGCTGTACCAGACTTTAAGGTGGAATCAGAGGTTAAGGTGGACCCAGATGTTCAAATAGAGCCAGAACCTGAAGAGGACCCCATGTTTAATGATGCCCAAGAGCAATTTCCACTGCAGGTGAATCTAGAGGCAGAGGCTGAAACAGGTTGGGAGGACATGAAGGGAAATTATGAGATGGTAAATGATCTGACCATGAAGTTGGAGCCTCTGGATGATGACGACATAATTGAAGAGGAAGGAAGTGATACAGAGTTGTCAGATCCTGCCGCTGAACTTTTACCAGAAGGGGAGGCACTCATGGGGAAGAAGGATGCTTTAGACGAAGAACCAATTAAGCAGTTGGAGATGGAGGAAGAGCCATTTCAGAATCAAGCTCAGCCTGCTATCATGGAAGAGGGCCCAGCGTTGAACACTATGGGCCAACGGATTTCAACTTTAGACTTATTCCCAAATGAGGAGGCCAGAACAGGAATGGAGCAAAGCTTTCTCACTGAGGAGGGGTCAGAGTTATTATTGAACAAAGGAGTAGGTATGGAACAAAGGAGTAGGTTTCTCAGGGAGGAAGTCGATCCTTTTCTTGATGGAGGTGCTCAGATTGGTGTGGTGCCTGAAAGAGAACAGAAGGCTTTGATGAGACAAGGAGGTAAACACACAGGAAAAAGAAGATTATCACCAAAACACAACAAGCAAGGCAACATGAAAATGAAATATTACATACACGTGTGCACACATAGAGTAATTATTCAAATAACACTCAGATGTTCATATAAATGGTTAATTTCTAACATATTTCCAGTGTTATAGATGTGCGAAAATTGGTTTCTAAATTATGGACATGCATAGATATGCAAGATATGAGTCAGTGAGAAAATAAACTGTAAAACTAAGAGAAATACTTAGACTTAGATAAATAGAGAGGAAGATCATATTAGAAAAGGGAAGAGAAAGGAGGGAAAATCTACACAAAATATATAATATATCAAAGGCATGGGTCACATAGCAGACAAATAAAATAAATACTAGAATAGTTGAAAATATTTTAATCTGAGTGGTCAAACTCAGATTGCTGCCTCTTATTTTAAGTAAGAGGGAATTTAGAGAAACATTTTTACACAGATCAAGGAGTGTGGGTTTTGACCCCTGGCATTTGAATTGTGGTACAAAGGGATCTCCTCATACCCAACATGGACAGTGACCAAAACCTGTCTCTGTGCTCGTGTGCACGTGTGAGTTTTGTTCTGGGACAATGCAAGATTGAATATGTTGTAATAACCCCTTTTTGCCACAGGGAAGCGCTATTCTCCTAGTATGGCAATTGAGGGGAAGCAGTACCACTTCTTCACTGGGCCACTGAGGGCTGAAGCTGCTGAGGTATTTACATGTTCTCCACTATCTGAAAAGATGCAGAATAAAGTATTTAAAAAGTGAGACTCCTTTAGGACCACATAGTCGATCATATGCTTAATCTGTCTCACCATTTCTTGCAGTTCTTCTGCCAGGAACATTTCCCTGGTGGCCACTTGGCCTCCATCACAAACCAATTTATCCACAGAGAGGTGATGAACATGATACTGCAGTATGGTGGGGTATATACACGCACCTGGATTGGAGGACTCCGATATTTGGAGGTGTGTATGTTCAGTCAGTGGGTAGTGTAATAATTCTACCTATCACTCGTCACACAGTGAGAGTGGTTCATCTCATGGTTGTGTTTGTATCTTGAGAGAATGACTAAAATAAAGGATTCCTCATTGCACTTATTAACTGTCTGTCTGTCAGACCGGTCGCTTCATCTGGTTGGATGGATCCCACTGGGCCTATGCTGACTGGCTGCTAGGGGAGCCCAACAACACACAAGGTGTAGAGAATTGTCTGGAACTGCTGGCATCTGGTAGGTGTTTGGTGTTTATGCATTAATCATGCATTAATTCAATGCGTTCATGCATTAAGCTCCTTCCATAAAAAGACATACCTATAAAAAAAGAATTTTTAGTGATAATCACTCAAAATAAAGAATAATTCAAGCTAAAATAAAACACATTGTTACACAATTTATACATATAAAAACAGCCAGAGATATAGTAATTACTCTGTTTACATTTAAAGTGACACTAAGGCACAGATACTGTTAATGTTTGATATGAATGTTAAAAACTGTCGCCAACAACTTTCTCTCTGTCTTTTAGCGAATGGAAAGTTCAATGACTTCACATGCTGGGAACCTCAGGCTTTTGTCTGCTCCTTCCCTTATCAGTGAATGTACAGTGAGCTCTCACCTTCCTGCCTCTTTGTCTGATGTGATTTTTTCCTTTTGGTTTAAAATCACATCTTGCAACACTGACAAAAACAGACCAGAACACAGTTGTGATACTACTGTTTAATTAGGTCTCCTAAGATGGCTTTACACTTATTGGTAGTAAATATTCTGTACATAAAGAAAACATGATGTTTTATTCTTGAGCTTGGTGTGATTATTACATCTGTTTGTGTGTTTCTTCTATGCACTTGACTGTACTGTTATTAAAATGGGTGCATGTACATATTTTTATTTTTGTGTTATTCTATACTTTTTTTCAAATGGACATTTGCATATAAATAGAAATAACCAATACGTGAGAAAGAAATATATATTATATTTAAATGTAATAAATAAAATAATAAATAAATAACTTTGAAATAGATTTCAAGTATGTTTACATTAAATACCAAAATTTGTATTTAAATACACTTACTTACAACTCAATTGTGTGTGTGTCTCAAAATAGCACAGTCATGTGCACTTAAGTTCATTTTGAATTGTGTTCATGGTTCATAATTTAGAATTATTTGTAATGTTAACACATCAGGTACACTGTTAGCATGTCACAGTTTAAACACACGTAATAACACATAGTGTGACGTGTGGGAATTCAAGCTTTGATTTCACCCTCAGCATGGAGCCTTGCTGAGGATTATGTGATGAGGAGCTACCAGGAAACAGCGATACAACTATCAGTCTGACAGGTGTATATAAACCTCCGACCCAGACATGGCCTCCTAACTAAACCCATGGAGTCCAGGAGTTCTGGTTTATAATACAGGATCAGGGAATGGTCTCTTTGTCCAAAAGCGAAATGTGTCCTGATGCTGAAAAGCTGTCATGGTAGCAAAAGCTGTTCACACTGATTATGTTTTACTTATGTTCCTACCTACCCTTTAAAATTACAAGAGCTTAGCGCCATTAACTGATGTATCCACACATTCATGTTGCACATGCAGCTACTGTAAAGCCTGCCTGGACTCACATGTTGCTGTGTGTGACTATGACTCATTTTCCACTGGCCTGCACAACCTTTTCCTGACCTTTGGGCGTGGAGGTGAGGATTACCAACTGTAAGTGATGACTGGCAGCTCTTTATCCTTCTATTTTAATTGCTAACTGTTCCACATATACATACAACCACCGCCACCACACACAAACATGTTAGTTAATTTGACTATTAAAATTATGCAGCCCAGTGTAAACCATTTTTAGATAAATACAGTCTTTGACACATGTGAGCCTTGCAGACTCTCCATTGTTCCCCTACCATGAAAAGTGACTTTTGTTGGATTTAAGAGATCACAGTTGAACGTGCATCTCCAATCTCTTACTGGAGAGATATACCCAACAGCTTAGTGGAGTACATTACAAAATCATATTTTTAGACTCAGTGGATAATCTGATCTGGTTAGTCATCATCACCAGACACATACGTGTAATGAAACCGATGAATAATGTCTTTAAAAAATGGAATAAATTTTGGCAAAACTAGGCAGTCTATATAAAATCTCTCATTAATAATAACAAATGAGACAGAGATCAGTGGAAATACCCTAATACCTTGACTGATTATTAATGTTGCTGTTTAGATGAGAGTGACTCAGTGTTGCTGCTTGCCATCTGTCAGTTCAAGTCATTTTGTAGGTTCATACAACCAGTTGTTTGCTGGCATCTTTCTCTGTATGTGTGTGTGTGTGTGTGTTTATGCTCAGAGGCTGTGAATCCTCCCACCTAAAGCCCTACAGCCAGGCTTACAAATACTTGGATACCCCTGTATCCACACTCAGTTATGTTGTTTGCATGACAGGCTGGACTCTACTGGTGGCACAAAAACAGATGATAAACCAATGTTTACACCATAGCCTTTTATGGTGCACATACATACCAACACTAATCTGTGTACTTCATCGGTGGTCACTTTGGTAGTGAACTTGTCATATGTGCAAATGAATGTATTTCTCAAATGTATGTGATGGAGTCAGATTTCCACATTGCCACACAGGTAATTTGTTCAAAGACCAGTGTGTTTGCAAGTACAAATCTTATTATATATTATCAATACTATATTAATAATATAAGTTTAAATATATTTGGCCATTTCTGAATGCATTCTATATATATTTTTATATATATATATATATATATATATATATACACATATATATATGTGTGTGTCTACATCACAGGCTAAATACAGAAATATTGCACACATTACAGTAGTGTACATACAGTACATATATGCATTCTGACTGGCTCACCTTTCAATGCAGCTAACAGAAAGACAGTCTAAATATATCATTTTGCGTGTGGAGGGTGAACCTACACATTTTTTACGTTTTATCATTCACATTGTGACAAAGATGCAAGCTGTTACACAAGTATGTTTTCTAAACACAATATTAGTAAACAACGATAAACACTGGGTGGTATTAGTACTTACTGTTTTTAAATCTATTTATAGTGTTTCAGCATAAGCTTAATTTGGTGATTTGAAGCTGATAGGTTTTAGGCCCATTGACAGACTTAACTGCTCATGAACANATATATATATATATATATATATATATATATATATATGAAATATAGTTATATTCTTCACATTTGCATGGAAGTCGCGCTGAATGTGATGTTGATCTTAGGTAAAGAGAAACCCAGTGTATCGTCTGCATCCCTGTATGTAGCTTGTTGACCTCAGGGTTTAACCAGCTGTGTTTCTGGGATCCAGGCAGGATACAGCCAAATTAATCCATTGCAACTTTTACTGGACTTCAAATAGGTCCCAAACAAACAAATCACACACTAAAAATAAACAGCTCATTGCTACATCTTCAGTAACAGCACAAATGATGATGAACCAAGTACTGGAAACATTGTGAGGACATGCTGACATGTCATTGCAGGAGAGGCAACACACTGATTATTTTAAATATATTGTATAGGCAGAGGCTTTACTATATATGTGCAGTTTGATGTGCATGTTTATTATTTTTAAGTTACAGCAGAAAAAAATGAAAAAAATCATTTTAGAGAGAAGTGCTTCAGCCAAATGCTTTTATTGGCATGCTCACAATGACAATGCAAACATGTTGATGTCAAGCAGGTATAAGCCTGATGTAATACGATCTTAATTTATCATTTTATGCCATGTTGATATTTACTAGCACGAAACGCAGATACTGAGGTGATAATGCCATTAGTTTTGCACATGTTTGATTGCACAAAATGAAAATAGAGTTTTGTTGAGATAATTTAGTCCAAACAACATGATAACCTCATGGTGGCACTGGAGGAGAGGGCAGAGAATCACCACAGTCAGTAGTTTGAATAATCTAGTGGGAGAAATCACATTTCATTACAGACAACAAAGACAAACCTAAAGGAGAAAACAATGACAAACACAGACAGAAAGCACCTCTGGTTGTGTGCAGAGGAAAGGTATAGTTGATGGAAGGATGGCGCAGAGATGGGAGGCTTCTATGGCAAAGGTTGTTTGGCCAAAGGATGTTTCCTCCCCTTTTACCCTGGATCTAATTAATCTCCAACATTTTTCTAAAATGTGTTAAATTTAAAAAAAAAAAAAAAAAAAAAAGGTTTGGTGAGTAAGATTTTTGTATATAAGAGAGATTAAAAAATTTAACAAGATTTTCATGATTTTCCATCATCAGAGATTAAATTTAGGAAGTACATAGAAAATGTGTGTATAATGTGTCAGTTCATCTGTTAGATGTTTGTCTTGCTGGTGGCGCTTGATGAATAGTCAGGAGATTACCAAACTCATTAGGATTCATCCTCTGGGGATCATGAATGTCTACACAAAAAGTCATGGCAATCCATCAAACAGATGTTGAGATATTTTCGGACTAAAGTGGTGGAGTGACCAACAGACCAACATTGTCATTTCTAGAGCCAATGTCACTGGTATGGCTAATAACATGACTACAAGATGATCTGAGGCACATCTGAAGTGGCCTGTTAAACATCATCATCAATAGCATTAATTTAACTACATGTTATGGAACTTGTGCCACAGTAAATAGTTTTAATTTAAACTTTCTTTTCATGGGTATTTAGTGCTCATGGAGAGACCCAAAGTCAACCCACTGCTCCGACACAAGAATCCTGGAAACCAGGGGGAGGTGAGTGACAAGACCCAGGATGGGAAACTACAGGTGAAGCAGGGAACGACAGATGAAGGTAAACAATGAATCAATCAAGTCATTTCAAAAGGGTCAATTGCAAAGTGAAAACTACATCTACTTCATTGTGCATTAACCTCACCAGCCTTGTTTCTTTACATTTTATTCTCAAAGTAGATTGTCAAGGTAGGCCAGCAAAACTATAACCTCCCTCTTCCTGCTTTGCAGCACCAACAGGCCAAAACCTGATGACTGGGGAGGCTTTGGACCGGAGGAACATCTGGGAGCCAAGTGTTTACTACACACTGGGAAAGGAGTCTTTTTATTTCGCTGGTCATGACATCAGCATCCGCGAGTCAATTGATACTTATGGTGCTCTGATCTGGCCTGGGGTATGCCCTTCTATGATGGTGTGTTATTGTATATCCACTAACTTGGTTTTTACTCATGTAATAATGACAATTTGCTCTGCAGGCCGTAGCTTTGTGCCAGTTCTTGGAGAATAACCAGCAACAAGTGAAGCTGATGGACAAAGCAGTGCTGGAGATTGGAGCTGGGACTGGTTTACTCTCCATAGTGGCAAGTCTGCTTGGTAAGCCTATGTTAATGAAGCCCGTTTGCAGTTCACCACTAAGGCTGGACACTTGAGTCTTTAGTAATGACATAACTTATTGTCAAATTCAATGTCATTATATGCAAATGCTATCATTAATACTTAATGGTATATATTCTTATTTAAGACAAATAGTTTTACTTTTTGATTAAGATGCTAGAGGGAAAAGCCACAAAAGGGTTTATTCCCTCTTGTGCATAAATATAAACTCTATAAACTAAAACTATAAAATATTTTACAGATATCTGTTCATCTTTTGTGCAAAAGTAACATTTCAGTCTGATGGTGGGAGTCGAGGAAACATCAAGGGGTCACTAAAAACACTGGGATTCATTGTCCAAGGACTATGACAATCCACCCACGCTAAATTTCTTGCATTGCAAACAGGCCAATAACAGTAAAGAAATTGTACAGATATGAGTTTCACAAGCACTTAAGTCTAACCATTACTGACTTCAATAAAACCATCACAGACTTTAAATACTGAGCGTCCTCTGTCTATAGATATGCAGCTGGTCCTGACAAGAGTATCAAGGTTTAAGTGAGGTCATGCATTATTGGTGTATAATCAAGGTCATCATCAAATTCATGCCTTCAATCCATTCATCTAGCGAGTGAACTTTTTAGCAACCCACCTAATGATTTCCTTTTTTTCTATGGCCGGTATGATTCAACACTTCTGAAAAGATACACAATAAAAAAATAGTCATACAAATCCTAAAACAAATAAAAGCTTTATAGCTGTTAAAAGTTCCTGCTTTATTGATTTTTTTGACCGTCTCTTTGCAATTGTTTAAAATACTCTACTATAAAATATTAATAGATGATTATAATATATATGAAATTAAAATTAATTACCATGTTGATTATACTGAGGAGCGTCACACATTGAGGATGAGTTATGTACTAAATGAGATGTCGAAACATTGATGATTTAAGTGCCAGTTTTCTCATCATATAAACCACAGCAATGGGCAAGATGGGTAGTCCATGGTGTAGTCCTACCTCTACTTGAACTGCTCTGTTTTTCTCTACTCTTTTCCAGGGGCCTGGGTAACAGCTACTGACCTGCCAGACATCTTGTCTAATCTGACCTTTAACCTTCTACGAAACACCAAGGGCCGTTCACGCTACACACCTCAGGTGACTGCCCTCACCTGGGGTCAGGACCTGGAGCGAGACTTTCCCTACCCATCTTACCACTACGACTATGTGCTTGCGGCTGATGTAGTCTATCACCACGACTGTCTCGAGGAACTGCTGAAAACCATGCATCACTTTTGCCGAGCAGGAAGTCGAACAACGCTGCTGTGGGCCAACAAGATCAGGTTCCAGTCGGACCTGAGCTTCACAGAGCGCTTTAAGAGCAGCTTTAACACCACGCTGCTTACTGAGCTCCCACAGCAGGACGTCAGGATATACAAGGCCACAGCAAAGGAGTGACAGAGGAGCTACAGGCCATTTTCTAAGAAGTTAAAAGCTTTGCATTGGGTTTGAATATGTTGCTCCTTCAAGAAAACAGGAACTTAAATCTACTCACCGATTTAAATCATTGTAGAGGAAAATGTGTACATGACATTCCTGGACAGTACTATAACTGTTTTGACGCAGAAAGTAGAAATGAAGTACCTGACTCATTTCCATTTTAATAAGCTATTTTATTTGCCAGTACTTTTTCATACATTTATTTCCAACTTAATTCAACTTTTGTTGACAATTAGTTTTTAAAAATAAATTGATTGACTATATTTGAATTTGTTTCTTGATAACTAATCTACATAAACCTTTATCAAAAGGTGCTCTGCTTTTTAGTGCAAAGAGTCAATTATTAACCATGAAAAACACTTAAGAAAAAGTCTTCCAAAAGCATCATTTCTGCATTTCTGGTGCCTTTAGCTTTGGTAATCAATTAAATAAAGCTGTAAATGAGTAAAAACTAAAAGAAAATAAAAGCACTTTCCATAAATACCCTACAGGAGCACATATGTAATAGAGGGAAATAAAGATATTACATGTTTAACATGTGACTGTCATTTAGCACCAAAGGTACCATATAACTACATCCCTGCCAAAATGTGATTTGTACAAGTGCATTTTTAATCTAAAAGCATTATAATAATGTATCACATGCACACATTAAGAGAAGGGGAAGTGTGTAAGGGTAAGGGTGTGTGTGTATATATATATATATATATATATATATTAGGGTAGGTATAACATTTTCACTTTTCAATACTAAGTCAATGATTGTGTCCATTCCAGGTTGGAAATCGACCTCCGTTCTGTTCATGCTGTCTCCTGTGCCCACCAATAAAAGTTTAGAGCCGCAAGTTGTGGTAATTCTGCAATTGAAAAGTTCAGAATAGACTTGTGTCTGTCCTGAGTATTTGAGTCTGAACACTGTATAGCTGATGTGTTTTCAGTGTGTTGAATTGACTCTACGATATGCAGCAGGTGGATGACTTTGGCTGCTCTAGTATGGACTCTCTGCGGAGGTCGTTCGGGATGCTACCTTCAGGACCCCAAACGTTGAGTTCTCCATAAATACCCATGTCGATCATCTCCTCTTGCCAAGGGATGGGGATGTTGCCAGAGGAAAACTCATCAAAAAAGGTCTTATCAGGATCCTCCATGGTCACACCTTTCACCGAAGAGAAAGCTCCAACATCATCGAGACTCTTGGCATATACCCTCTTAGGGTCAGGGACAAAAGGAGGAGGTAGAATACCTTAAGGGGTGAGATACGGCAATTATTGAATATTATTTATTAAATATATTAAAAATAACAATAATAATAATAATAAAAATATATTATAGTTTTCGGAAGTTATACACAAGTCTGAAGAAGATCAAGAAAGTAATTAGATGGTACCTGCATTCAGCTTCCTCCAGTTGATGTCATTGAAAAATGGATGTGCTCTGATCTCATCACAGCTTCCATTTTTAAAACCCATCCTCTGATCAACCTCTTTGGCCAGCAGCCCATCACACAGCGACTTTGCATGCTCACTGAAATTATCTGGATAGGTCACCACCCGCGTCAGCATGCGCTCCTTCATCTCCTCACGCTCAACCTGAAGAGGAGAAAAATAAAACCTCTCATCCTCTCATTCATGTCATAAAGTCAGACATGTGCTTAAGATGAATAAATCTGATGGCTCAATGAAAGGCGACTAACTTTCTCCCCCCTGTTTCTGAATGGGTTTTTAGCCGCCATGAACTCAAACAATGTCACCCCCAGAGTGAAGTAGTCAACCGAGCTGTCGTATTTTTCTCCTTTCAGCATCTCTGGAGCCATGTACCCTGCAAGAACCAAAGTGAAATAATGGCAAAAAAATTATTACACCTTTAAATATGACATTACTTATTCATTGTTTGGAAGATACAGATGAGACCCACCTGGTGTCCCAGCATAGCCTTTGGTCAGAGTTTTGCCTTCTTTAAGCTCCACAGCAAGACCCAGGTCAGATATACGCACATTTCCTGTTCAATGTCACACAGACATCGTCATCAGACATTAATTACACATGGATGACAGCAAATTTCCCTGTGTTAAATGAGACATTATTACCATCATTATCTAGTAGCACATTTTCTGGTTTAAGATCTCTGTAGATAATTCTTTTCTGGTGGAGATGCTCCAAGCCCTGGATAATCTGAGCAATGTAAAAACAGGCTCTGGGCTCCTCAAAGCCTGGGTTGCTCTCATCCACCAAGTAGATGTGGTACCTTCAGGGAAGACAGAACAGGTAAGCTTTGGCCCAATCACTTATAAAGTGTATGTAATGTGTACACACTTGCAGCTTTATATACAGCTTGCCAAAATTATGTTGGTGCATGGGGTTTGCTAATTTTACAAACTAAAATTTTTAAATCTAGCCCCATGTCTGCTGGGGATATGTTTGTATGAAGCCTGCAGTCCAGTGTATCTTAAACATCAGACTCTCTGGATGCTATTGAGATACTACAGATAATTCAGATGCTGTGTAACTGCCCTCTTGTGCTTGACTACAATAGTTAGCAAAGGTTAATTTTAGCGCATTTACCTAATAGTTAAATGTATTTCCAAATAATATCACAGCTGCCTTTGGGGAAAATTACATCATTCCTCTGACAACAGTCACAACTTCGCACTTCTTGCTAGCAATGGACATTTGTAATGTTATTTTAGAAAAAGAGGATCTGCTAAATGATGAGGGCTACCAATAAGTTAATACCATAGTCTGAGAAGGATAACAAATTAATGCTAAAACTGTTCTATCAATTAGTTTTTAAGAATGTTAAGTTACTTGAGGTCTCCTCCATTCATGATGGTCATGACCAGACAAAGTTCGTCCTTTGTCTGGAAGGCGTACGCCAATGACACAATGAAGCGACTGTGAACCTTCTCAAGAATCCTCTTCTCCACCATTGCACCCTACAGGAGAAAATTAGGAAAGGCAATCTTGAAAAAATATGCTTATGGGACCTTTTTAAAGGAGAGAGAAAGAGAGGGGGAAAAAGTAAAACTGCAGGGACTTTCCTTCCAACAGGTTGGAGAAAAGTGGCAGTATGTTTTCATTTCCATATCAAAAGAGGTTAAAGTATATTTCAAAAAATGAACTCAGACAAGTCAAGGGCAAAATATAACTGTGCCAAGGAGATCCATTCAGAAGAGCTTTTCACTAAAGCTCTCAGTAATCACTCTATCCCTGTCTCAGTGTTAAATACTGCAGGCTAAAGCGAAACAAGACAGAGGCAGGGACAAAGATGATTAGTACCACTGCAGGCTACTCAGTGCTGGGCACTTTCTATGGAACATAAAGCCAGTAAAACACCAGTAAAACACCAGTAAAACGCCAGTAAAACGCCAGTAAAACGCCAGTATTAATCAAACTACTTCATGCTAAAGGATCAGTTAGAAGAGCTTTGTGGTTCCCTTAATAATGCAGCCTTATTGTGGCATATTATCTAAATGTCACAAAATAATATCTACTTCTCAAAGATTTATTATTTGACTGACATGATTGCACTCATGTGTCAGATAGAAAAAAGTACAAAAATATTTCAAAGTATAAAACTAAAAGTTGCAATGTGTGTTTCCTTAACTTAAATGATCATTTGTGCTAAACACGTTTGGGCACAGGTGACATAACTGTGATTAGTGCAAAGGCAGTTAACTCATTTAAAACTATTCAATAGGCATAAAACTATCTTCGCCTAATGCAAAACACCAACATAATGTTGGGTAAAGGAATTTATTATCACAAGGGACATTTGTTCTCTCACCTCATATCCTTTCCTTTTCTTCAGCCTCTTTTTGTTGAGTTTCTTACAGGCGTAAAGTTTCCCTGTGGCTTTCATCTGACAGGCTGACACCTCCCCAAACCCACCTTTCCCCAACACACGGAAATCTAGGAACCAGTCTGCATCCATGGGCTGCATCTCAAGCCACTTCCACTGCAGGAACCTCTTCAGGTACATGCTCTCCAGGAAGAAAGTGTAGGGAGCCTCCCGCAGATAGTCCAACGTTGTGGCCAATGGTGTGACAAACAAATCATCCCCTATAGCCTCCTGGTTTTCCTTCACTTTAGCTATGATGTCCTCAGACAGGAATGGGCAGTAGTGTTTGGCAGAGGGGTCCATGTAACGCTGGACAATCTTTGAGGCCTTCTTTGCCCTGTCAGAATCCTCTGCCAGGTCATAGTCCTCGATGTCTTTCCACAAACGGCAGGCCCCAAGATACTCTTGATTTGCATTCAAGAATTCCCTAAAGAGGCGTTTGCCAACAGGCTGCTCCACGCAGACCGAGTCAAAGGCCAAATCCAGGGTGTCCCTCAGGCCCTCGCACACAGTGATGTGGGGCAGTTTGAGGCGAGCATGGTACTTCTTATCCCGAGCTGCTGCAGCATTAGAACCATCGATGCTTCCACGGGCATTGATGTAAGCAGAATTTGCTACCACTGTGGTCAGTCCTCCGATATCCATGTTGAGGAGAGGTCACTGTTAGGCGACGCAAAGAGGAGACATTGCAAGAGAAAACCGAGTCAGAAGATAAAAACTGCTAACCAATGTGCAGGGTTGAGGCAATAAAAGGATGAGGGAAGGGTGAGAAAAAACAAAACAGGTCACAGAAGAGTGGCAGAGGGTGCATGAGAGTGTAATGGAGACTCAAGACTGTTGTCTGAACTAGAACCCAACACACTTTGAGCACTGTACCACCCTCATTCACACACACACACCTGAGTCAACACCTTTCAGTAATCCATTAACACCCTAATGCCCCAGACAAAGTGTGCGAGCACCTGCTGGAACAGAACAACACGGGCAACATATGCAGCTGGAGTGTCGCCAGTCAACCAGCAGGCAATTCTCAATTATTGTAGCAGTGGGTCACTTATATAGATTTTGTGTCATGTCATGTCAGTGTATAAAAAGCTAAGCTTTGGAAAATTAATCATAATACATTAAACATTGGAATTCTGTATTTTTTTTTCCTATTTGCAATATCCCAGATGTTATATTTTTAAAATAAATTATATTAACAAGTTGCTCTTTAAAGCAGGTAATATTAAAAGTTGAGATCAAATATGAATTCTGACATGCCCGTATATCCATGGAAAGGGTTACTGCCTGCTGTAATCATCCCTCCTGACATACTGAAGAAAGCCTGTAAAAGACTGCAGCAGAGTCTCCACAGTTTGCCATTTTGTTACCACATTACTGCCTTAAAACAACTAATTTTAGAGAATTCCCATTTGATGTGAGGGAATCAAAGTTCCTGAAACCTCATTAACTTCTGAATGCATTTGATCACAAAGTGAGGGCTGCAGATTTTGTCCGCTTTTCACTCTTATTGAAATTGTTGTTTCTTTGCAGCCCGTATGAACTACAGATTAAAGTGACCAATAACACATTTAAAGCACATATGGGCATGTCAGATGTTTTAGAAGAGCACCCCACTCACTTTTCATTGCATTGTTAACACAGACTCCAATGGACAGTTAAAAAAAAAAAGAGGATCAGAATTGAGATTGTCTTTAATATTTTCTCCAGAACCTGATGCCTTTTTCAGCCACAGCTCAGCTCCACGCACTATTAGTAGATAATGTAGCCTTGAGCTGCTAACCTGTAGCAGAAATGAAGGGGCAGGTCCTGTGGGCTCACTTCTTAACTTTGCTCTTCTACATCTTTTTTTCAAACATAAAGGGTTTGACAAATATCCCACTCTAAACCTGTAAGCACAGGTTTAAAGAAAACTGACTGAATTCCATGTGGCTGCTACTGTCCATACTGATTCACTTAAATAGTGCCTTTGTTAATGTTATTGGTAACATCCTTTTCAACCTTCCTAGCCACAAATGTGTGAAAATAACCAAGTATCTTAAAGATAAATTGTGTGATTAAAATGTTGTCATTTACAATGTGCACAAAACTTATGGTGGGAAAAGAGGAATAAATTACTTGTACACATGTTCTGCTGCTTCGGGATGAGACTTTAACACAGATCACGTCAGTAGACACTGGAATAAACACATTAATCAGTGCCTGCAGCATGTGCTACCTTCTAGCCCTTATCGCTTCTCCATGTCAAAAACATTTGGGCACACCTGATGGAAAGTCACGTCAATGTCAGCGGTTTCCCCTGTAAATTCATGTCTGTTAAAATTAAATGCAGAAAGAAGAGACTGTCATATTATCATAAGGACCAGTGGCATCAAGAGTAAAGAAGCATTTTATCAGTTGTCTCACCTCAGACATCCTCCTCTTGAGCTTCTAGCCTTGTTTCCCTGAGGGTTTCCTCTGACAAATGGACACCCACCTTTCCCCAGCACATGCTTATCTAGGAGCTAATGTCTATCCATAGGCTTTTCTTTTTGAAAAAAAAAAAAAAAAGTGTCAAACCATTTCAACTTCTTACTCTGAGCTCAAATACAGCTATTGGGAAGCCTTCATCTTTCACATGGTAAAGAAAAACATGTATATATTTGAGGTATGAAGTGTTACTTGTTGGACCAGTTGGTTGTTCCTGCCCACACAAAATGTAGATCAGCTTATTGTTGTACCAATAAACTTGCATCAATTATAGATACAAACTTATTAAAACAATCTATATTTAATTTGCAAACTTATATTAGATTACAGAAAAAGGTATTTGGAAGAGTCAGTACATGTGTTGCTCAGTTTTAAAAGGGAGATCTTTGAAGGAGCACATCAAGACCTACACAACCAGACATTTTGTTACATCAATAATTTTTGAAGGTCTATCTTTACCACTGGCCTCTAAAGGATACTATAAGCTACAATCGTTGTAGGATTCATATACATAAACAAACAAAGCTTATTTACCTATCAGGAGCCTGGGTTATGAAAGTCCTTACCTTGCTGGTGCCATTATTTTGTAAACACTACCAAGGCGTTAACAGGGTGGTGATGGAGAATTCCTCAACTCCGGAAATACAAAAAAAAAAAAAAAAAAAAACTAGCAAACAAGATCAGGAAAGCAGCTGCCTACAGAACAGAAGGAAGCCAGCCCAACACAATGGGGAATAAGAAACTATTTCAAATTATTGCCCAGAACAAAAACCAAAAGTATCAACACATCTGATGGAGCCCCATCCTGAGATGCTATGGCAACTGTATTAGGCCATTCAGAATCCATGGTGTTGCACTAACACAGCATGTTAGCAGACACGTAGGCCATCTTGGAACATTTTGATCATCATCATGTCTGCCATATGTAATTGCAAAATAATAGGAATAACTATTCAAACAAGTACATTTTACATTCTCCAACAGCAGTAGGTTTTACAGAGGGTTTTTTTTTGTTTTGTTTTTTTTTTTTTTTAAGTGGGATGGCTTATTGAGGAGTGGATTAGACATACAAAGACTTCAGCGTGGTGGCAGGCCACAGACCACAGTTCCCTTGGACGACACCTCCCCCAGAGCTGTAGTGCAGGTGCACGTGATTCAGGAGCAGAAAAAGATGGGTGCAAGATGCACCTCTGTTCAATTTTCGTCTACACCCCTGAGAAAGCCAGACAGAAATACAGGCATGGGAAACGAGGAGGAAAGGTTGAAGAAGCACAAACAAATGGGGACTAAATTCCCACGGTGAAGGTGTTTTGAAGGGCTGTGCTTGTTGGAGTGACGAGGCATAGACAGGTTTAGTCTTCGTCATCGTTCTCATCATACTCTTCCTCGTCATCATCATCCCCCATGTATGACACTGGAGTTTCCACACGAGACCCACTGTAGTGAGAGTCATTCGAGCTGGAGGCCATGGTGCCATCAGGGCAGCCATCACTACAAGGAGAGAAGGACGAGTTTATTGTTGAGTTAGAAAACAAGTTAATAGTGGACAGTGGATAGAGCAGGGGGACGAGCACAACAACATATGCTTTGTCACATTTGTTGGTTGAATTATAACTAAGGCTTCTCACCTGCTTGCAGGGTAACGAGTTCCATTAGCTGAGGATCCTCCAGTGATGTAGACGTTACTGATGGGGCCTTTGGCCATCTCTGGGAAACATTACATACATTAACTTGAAGAAATATAACCTTTAAGTACAGCTTTTTTTCTGCTGTCAAAGCAAAAATTACCACTGCTTTGGTTTTGCTCAGTTAATCACTGCAGTTGCCAAGTGAACTTTCCAGTAATTTTGTCTCACAATTGCTGATGTTGACCTGATGTCAACGTCTAGTGAAGTGATTTACATGGTCACGAAAAAACATTTAAAAAAAAAAAAAAAAAATGAGACTATGAGTCACCCAAATCAAAGACTATAAATGAAGTAGAACAGAATATCACTACACCATCATTGTCTACTGCAAAGAAATTATAGCGAGCCAAACTTTATACAACAGAGTAAATGGGGTAGATCTTAATCAGCTTGTTTCTTCTGTTGCTTCTTTTCACAGTTTATTCTTCTACCATCTTTAAAAGTGGTTTTAGAAAAACAAGTCCAACACTATTTATTTCAACATTGTCCTGCAACTGTCTAAAGCTTTAGAATGGTTTCCAGTAGGTCACCACTGAAAAGCTTTTATTGTAAAGGCAGAACATGTGTAATCGTTTGTGTTACCATTTCAGTAATTTTACAGGACATAACACTTACTTATGAAAACAAGCTCTATATACACTTGACACTGTGGCACTTACCTATAACGTATGGCTCCAGAGCTTTGGGCACAAGGTTACGTGCAACTTTCAGATCCTCTGGAGAACACTTTCCCACCTCCAAACCACAGGCCATGCCCATACGTTTAAGAACCTCAATGTCATCATGGATCTCAAACATGCTGTCGAAATTGAACAAATACTCGAATCTGCAAATGAGAATGAAGAAGAACAGGAGTCATCAGAATAGTTACAGAGCAAAAGAAGGTAAAAAGGTAAATTTAATTAAATTTTTAAATACTAGAAATGCAATACATTGAGTAGTACACTTTGTCAGTGGAGTTTTGGGTTGGCAAGTTTTAAACCTCAAGTCAAATTTACATCCACCTAGAGCAAGATACAGAAACTATGACATGGTAATAGTTAGTGCCAATGAAAAGATTACCAGAGGAAGGAGAAGGATCAGCCTATCCTTCCATTGCCAACAGATCATGTTAAAAGACTTTGGGGAGCAGAGCTTCTTATTAAGCACTCAAAAGGTTTGGTGTATTTGTATCTGAGTTCAAATATCAATAGTCTTTCTCCAGAAGTGCTCACTCAACAGTATCTATTTGCACAGATGGAACAGGGTTTGAAGGACTGGGAGCTCCATGTCAACTGACTATTTGTTCAACCTGTGGTTATGCTTTCAAATTAAAAAGTACTGGCTTGTAACAGTTTGATTGAATCAAAAGGTAGACAAATTTTATCCAATATTAGCCTTAATTTAATGTTGCATTTAGGTACCAATTGGAAGCGCTCATATTTATGTCTACAGAGTGAGCTGTGTAACAGCTACATACTGTTATCATCTATCATCTCAACTGCATCCCTGCCTTTATCAGGCTTACTGTGACAACTATCCTTAACATGACTATAATAATAATAATACATAAAAACAATATTATTATTAATAATAATAATAATAACATAAACAGTCTTTGTTTCCATACCACTGGTAAGCCCTCCAAATAAGAAATTTTTATGAGTCACATAGAAACTGGATGTAACCAAAGTCGTTAAAAGGTAAATCTAGCCACTGGGCAGCCATCTTGGTCATTTCTGGGAAACAAGACCAGGCTTTATCTTAACGAGTGGGGACAGAGGCATGATTTCACTTTCACTTTACCTTCTCCAGGACATAAAAACTGCATGTGCAGAATCAACTGTCAAATCTGCTAAAAAATGAGTTTGTAACTTGTAAAACACATTTATTCCACAAGTGATACTTATGGAATAAAGTGATGATACTTCTATGCAGGCTTGAAATCAGCAGACAACTGGATGTTTCTGATACACACAGAATTGCTGGTGGATGCAAACCTTGCAAAATTAGGTAAACCGTTAATAAGATAACTTTCTCTCCAGTATCGAGAGATTCAATTTTTTAACTTTTTAAAGCACATGCACTGAAAAGGAAGTACATACTTGTCATTGGAGATGCTGCAGTCGATGACAGTTTTCTTGCTGGTGTTGACAATAATAAAGGGAAGGTGGATGATGGAATTAGGAGGTGGAGGTCTGTTTGCCTGCTGCTCTGTCTGTCTGTTCCTCTGAACCAGGTTCTTAAAAGCTATTTGCTGTAAAATAAGAAAGATATATTAAAACTTTCAGGCAGCTATGTAGTGCATTAACTTTTCATTAATGCCACATTTGACAACAACAGAACATTTCTGCTACACTTTGCCTGGATTTAGTCTAGACACATTTGTCAAGCACACGCAACAAATGCAGTGTGCTCTTGGCATGACACAAAATAAATGTGTTATTACATTTATAACATTATCAGGCTTTGCTGTGCATTCATTATACACACTGTTATCATATATATTCTTGCACTAACAGTCGCCATGAGGAGAAGGAAGGGAGGTGACGTAATTTAACTTGCTCATTGTGAAGGAAACATTGAGAAATCTTTCCCAGCATCAGAACCACATACAGGAACACACAAGCAGCCCCAGAGGGCCAATCCTAATTCTTATAGTTTCTATTTGGTATCTATAGCTGCTGTATCAGTAACTCATAGTTAACTTTTAGGTGGTACACATTCTCTCTAAGTGAACTGGCATCATAGCAATGGAGGCTAAAAGTTAAAAATCAAGCACAGGAACAAGTACAAGAACAAACAAGTACAGGAATTTTATTTGTTCCCACCTGCAGTATGAGTTCCTGAAGCTGTGATTGTTTCTGCTTAATCCTCTCCAGCCGCCTTTGTCTTTCCACCTACAGTTAATGTAAAGTGTTAATTAGTAACAGTCATAACGTGCAAAAAAAAAAAACTATTAAGAGAAAGGTCTTCACTATGTGTTTCTACCTCTAGGTTTTGGCACTCCTGCGCTGAGTTAGTGGGGAGGCCAATCCACTTGATTTCTTTTTTCTCTTTAGAGATGATGTTCATGGCCATGAGCACATTAAGTGCATCGTACACACGCCGCCGAATGTTCTTCTGGTCATAGACATGCTGAAAGGAAAGAAAAACAAGATTTTAAATATTAACACAAACTTCTCAATTGTTCTGTGATTCTATGATTGAGGATTGCCTCATTCTGAGAAAATGTGCAGCTGCAGAACTCACTGAGTCATTGGGTGACATGTGGTTGTCTGAAGAGCTAAATTCTGCAACCAGTTCATCTGCCACTTCATTGTAGGTGGTTACTCCTTTCTTCTGCACCTTCTCACACACTTTCATCGAGAAATGCCTTAAGCCTTTCCCATTCTTTTCCCCTTTCTTCCCACGTTTTCTGTGGACAGAAAAACACACAATGATTAGTGTGGCAAAAATTTTATATACAGAAATAAAATAGATAACAGCCCTTGCATATGCTAACAGTGCTGATCTTAATCTCCAAGAGCTCAACAATGTACCAAACCAATAAAATATCAGACCTACCCTGATGACCAAGGAGAGGCATCAGATGGTTGACTCTGATTGAGGAACTGGGAACTTGGTGTATGTGGACTGTTTACCAAAATTGTATTTGATACTGTGGGCCTCTGGGGTGTTCCAATCACCTGCAAAGGACAGAAGGTGACAAAGGGAAAACTTTGACACTCAGCAATGAGAGTAAACTTCTTAGGATTTATATGAGTTTTTCTCCTAAAATTAGTGCATTCAAACACTGACAGATGAGCAGGGCGTGTTTAACATCAGCTGTAAATTTAAAAACTCCATCAGGTTTTACTGAAGAAATTACATAATATTTAGGTAAGGAGATCTGAATTGGCTCAATTGCATCAGGAAGAACAAATATTTTTGCATCTAAAACACATTTTGACTAATCAATTATCAGTATTGAATATGGGCACTGATCAATTTAAGAAATTGCTTTGCAAAATGCAAAATTTGCATCCTTAACAGTAATGAGGTATCCAAGACATAGGTGATCTATTCCTTCACTAAGGTAATATCTAAGCTGATTTCCGTTATGTATACATTCCATGTGTATAATGGGATGATGGGTGTAATCCTGCTGACTGTAGAGTTGATAAGCTTAGGATCAACTGCCTCCACCTACCCTCTGCCCGGTCACCTCACAATGATAATGGAGGGGCTTACACAACAGTAAGACACAGCAGAGAAACCCAGCAAGTGAATCTATACAGGTCATTGACAATTTACAAAGCTGACCTTGATATATCTATTGAGTGGTTTTTAACTCACATATAAAAATTCTGGTTGTGAAAGCACAGAAGCCTGACATTTGTGGAGCATCACTCACCATGTGTGGCACATGTTGCATGTGTGCGGCAACATTCACATTGGATGGCCCTAGGGTTTTGGGTAGTAGCTGTTTGGCCACAGGGGCAGCTGTAGGCTGGACAGTAACCAAAGATAGGACACCTAATAGAAAAGACATGAGAAGACCAGTAATGAGTAAAGCTCTTGATTGAAACTCCATTGCCCCCTATCGTTCAGCTACCAGCACATAGGTCAACACATAAACATAACCTCTTTGTGGGACAAGCAAACTGCTGAATGTTAAATACTGCATACAATTTCTAAAAGGCAATTACTAGTCATTTCTACCTTTGCTGGGGCTCAGATTCTGATCGATGAAAACCTTCAGCTCTCCATTTGTTTCAATCAGACCAGCCTGTGGAGGACAACAAGTTAATGCAATCCAAATTTCACCACATTAAAAAGAGCTGCATGAGTCCAAAGTTCAGCAGAACAAGCATAACTCTATGGGGGGCATCTTAAGTGAAAACAACATGACAGATATGACTTCATTTAAGATGAGCTACAGCGCCTGCAAGGTGATAAACTACACAACTGTTTAGCATATAAATACTTACATCTTTAGCCATGATCCCAAAGGACCGGAAGAGATGTGCTTCAGGCTAAAAAGAAAATTTTACTTCTATTCTTCACTCTTCAGACCCCTGAAGACAGAGCAGGCAAAGTATAAAATAATGACATCTTTAAAAACTTTACACAATTACACAATATTTCCTGAGTTTATGCATATATGTATATATTATTGAAGTGTTTTGATATGCTATTAAACTAAACTTGTTACTGAACTAAGGCCCATTTGAAGTGTTTTCTGCCAGCACACTGTAAGAAGCTACATCACTAACGTTAGCTTGACTCACCGGGTATTCTTATAAAAATTGACGGGAAATGCTTAAATTTTAGGCCGAGCTCAATTATGTGAACCTTATAGGGGTATTTCTGAATGCATTGTGTATGCCATAAAGCACATTAAACCATCTCACAATGGTCACAACTTTTACTACGCTAAGTGTGCACAAGGCCTACTTCAGGTACCGAGCACGTCCGGAGGAGAGGCATCGTCGAACTTCTGCTACAGGTCACGAAAACATGCTAACTTTATCACACCGGCGCAAAAGTATTAATGTGACTCAAGTGATAGCTCAACATGATTATAGATAATACGGATGCATTCAGCAGTAACAGCATCCACATCATACTTCAATCTTTTGTTTAATGCAGTTGCTAACTGTTACTGCTAACTGTTAGCGTTACATCCAGCTTGCTTGCGTTAGCTAGCTTGTTAGCTCCTGCACGTTTTGAAAGGATTCACATAAAATGTCATATTTATTGGTTCCGTACTGCAGATTCCTGGCAAAGTTGAACATGGGTTTACATTTAAGAAATGTGTGTGCATGTCGCACATTGAATAAAGTTAAAATAGTGTTTCTGTGCACTTACGAGTGCACTCTCCTGTTTCTTCGACGGCTGTTGTTGTTGGCATTTGAGAATGGAGGAAGAGGAGGTCTAAATCCCTTCCAAACAGGAAACAAACTAAGTAATGTCGAAGTACTTTTCAACATTTTTACACTTAATTCCGGGGATAAAAACTTTTTATTGGTATCTAGTATTTAATTCTTCAGTTTGTTGATATATCTTGCCATTGTACAGTAAATAATGTCACGATTTTGCCAGTTACTGGATTAGGGAAGCTGCATAAAAACTGATCGTTTTACAACGAAGACAGACGGACTTCAGAAAAAGGGCAAATACATGTAGTTAATCAAATAGAAATAATATGTTTTTTTTTCTGTCTGTGGGTGTCGTGATACATTTAGAGCTCGCACCCCAAATAATTCGCAGCAACTTCTGAAACACATGCAAATGGAAATTACATAATTTCTGATGAGTTAATTGTGGCTTTTCTGACAGTCGTGGATTTGTTATTGCCATATACATGTCACCTCCATTTCAGTCAGCAAACAAACATAACAGTGACTCCTTCGTCCCGAGGTTACGTGCACAAACACATATTTTTTATATGATAAATTTATTAACTACTTATGGGACCAGCCATAATATAAAACTATGAATAAAACGCCGACGATTCGACAGCTACGTCGGTAAAATGATGTTTGTGTTGTCGACCTTTACACTGTTGATTTAATGACGACACGACCGTTTGAAACGTTAAACCCTCTGAAAAAATACATGAACCGTCGCGCTGCACAGGTTCATGACCAATCGACGATAATCGCCACAGACCGTTACATTACATTAAGACCCCCGCTAATGTCACCGTTAGTTAGCTACCTACGGTAAGTTAACAACTCCTCGGAAGATATATTTAACTTCTCCCTTGGAGTACCACACTACTATGCAGCTAGTTAGCAACGCCTAAGGGTTATTTTAGCAACGAGCTAATTCATTATTACGTTGAACAGGACCAGGACCACCGTCGCTTTGTTAGCCAAAACTGGCGTTATGCTAGCTAGTAGCTAGCGGGTCAGCTAATCCACAGCTGTCACCGACAACACTACCAGAATTAGCCGCAATTTTACCGTGGTTAGCTTTGTGTCTCTTGGAAGTATATATTTCATGGCAATGTAAGCACAGTAATTAGTAAAACAGATATTTAGCTTGAAGAACTTTGTTTTGTGGCAGCTCGATTGCGAGCCACAAGTCGATAAATGATGCTTACCGGTGCACTCAGCCAGTTAGCAATTTGTTTGTTAGCCCTTTCTATCCGCTCTCTGTTAGCCTTGCTACAACAGCGCGACTCACAATCTGATCTTGGCGGTGTCTCGCTTTAGAGGTGTCTGATTGGACAGCATCGATGAGACGAAAGCACAGCAGTCAAAGTAGTTCATGCCCACAACCTGCATCGCTTGGTACAAGCGGATACCAACCAGCTTCAAAGATATATATACCGCCATCTACAGTATAGGAGTGTGGGCTACATCTTACCCCAGTGCCCCCCAGACCATTAAATAAACACAGTTTATTAAACTGTGTTTATTTAATGCTGACAGTTCAAGACAACTCTGGATGCTGGCAAGTTTTGATTCCACCCAAAATGCATTGATGGCAAATAAGGATCCCTTCAGCCACATAAGAAGAAGTTGGTCAGCCACACCTACATATGCATAATACACAAATGACTTTCTGCCTGCACTGGAGCATGCAGTCAAGATTATGTTTTAAGTCTTTATCTGACATGCAGCAAAGTATTCCTACCAAAAAGGCCACATTTGTCTTCCCAAGCCACACTCAGCTATGGCTGAGGGCATCTGAGGTCCTTTGTATTGTTTCTTGGAACAGTTTTGGAAGTGAAAGACATTAAGCTGTTTACACAGAAAGTTCTGTCAGGGTCATTTTATTAAATCAATAGTCAAGGAATGTTCTGGCCACTATTTGTGTAATGATACAAAAATAATTCTTTTGACAAAGCTTTACTTGGACTCTCAGCTGCCCTCTTTCCATTTCTCAACTAAATGAAACTATCAATATATTTCCCCACTGAGATGTTGACACCCCTTCCCTCCATTCAATCAGTTTTCTCAGTTTTTTCTCTTTCTTCTCAGTTATTTCATCCATCATAAATTTGAACATTCCCAAACACAATAAACAACCTCCCCCTTCCCAACTACTATAAATCTATCTGTCAACATTTTAATATTGATATATATGAGCTGACAGTTGTCTCCAGTGACACTTGCTGAGTTGTCAGAGTTGTGTTGCGTTTAAGAATGAGTGTCATTAAGGGAGTCCTAATTAGTGTTTTATTACAGGCAGGTGCACTTGAAGCAGACAGTATGTTGCCTGCTATATGTGTCTAATTGCAGTGATCAATATTTAGCGATTTCCAATGACAATTATAAATAGTAAAAAGTCAAACACTGGTATACAAAACACAAGTATTTTCAAATTGTTTAGCAATAACTACCTACCTTCATTAAGGTTATAAAGTGCAGTTTTTGTTGAAACTGTTTTAGAGTGGTGTTGATTCAACTTTATTATCATTTTAGAAGTTAACATAGTAGTGTAGTTTGTAGTGCAGTTAAATTGTTATTTCACACTGACATCCGTCATAACAACAAAAACACTACAGCCTACTGTTTGAAAATGATGTAGAGACCACAAATGAGTTAGTATGAATAACTGTGGTTTTCCATTAACAGCATTGTAAGTATCTCTCACATACTGCATCCTGTGAGTGTGATTGCACCACCATGAAGAGAGTACTCGACTCAAGCCTTCCTTACTGTAAAACCAAAAAAAAAAAAATGAAGAAAAAAGGAAGGCTGACATGCCCTGATACTTTATCAGCTACAACACTGAGTCTAATTCACACTTAGTGGTGGGTGGATTCCCTTTTACATCAGATAAAATTCAGCTGAGCCTTCTGTCAGCCCAACAGACAGTAATCATATTTTATTTGTATTGTAAAAGAAGCGCTTGTTGTTGTTTTTTTTCTTTCTTATATTATATTATCTAATTATATCTTATCATATATCTTATTCCAATAAGTTGACCAAGAGCTGAAAAGAGCAACCACCTGCCTGCACTTATTTGCTGTACCCAAATTACATATTTCTCTTTCTCTCACACACACACACACACACACACACACAAGTATTGATCTTTAGTTGACATTTGCCTCCCTGTGATGCTCATCGTTAAAGGGCTTCTATCAAGTGATTAATTAATCACAGGTGCACTTGGTCAAAAACAATCAAACCTGTAAATGTTCAGTATTGTATCTGCTACATGTCTATTTCAATGAGCATCACAATGTTGTGAAATAAAAAGTAAAGACATTTCTCACGTTATCAATATTCTTTATTTGTAATTTAAAAAAACAAATGCAGACAATTTAGTTTAGTTGGTAAAGTGGATAAATTAATATAGTCTAATACAGCTGTAATATAAATATAATCTACAATGAATTCAACCGTCTTTGTAACAATGTTCAGTTTTTCTCTGTTTAACTTTATATACTTTACTGAGAGTGTAGTTTGTGGTGTTGTTGAATTATAGATAAACACCTGCAAATATAAGATAACACATTCCAACGGCTGATTATTACAAATAACTCAAATGAGAGATCAGAGCAGCTACTGAAAAAAAAAAAAAAAAAGTCATCATCATCTTTCTGCTGAAACCTTTAATAGCTGTTCGACTACTTTCGCGCATGCGCACAATGAGCGGCAGTCGGGCTACCAAACTGGTCAAACAGCGGGTGTAAAAATGGTAGGTAACCAAAATAAACACAAACCCAGGCGTTGGCTTTAGTGCCACCAAGGCTTACCTTCAATACTAGTGTCGTGTTATTAAAGTACATACCGTGTCGTGTTTTGGGAAGCCTACAATGGTCAGTTAATGTGTTCGCTGCAGTTACAGGGAAGGTCAGTTGATATTTTGAGAGCAGCTAGCTAGCTACACGTCCCTTTTTTGGCAGTCTGGTAACTTCGGCTGGGAGCAAGTCAGCCTTTGGACCTGAAACACAGGCACACACAGAGTCGTTTAAGTGAAATCCTGGCATATCCACTACCACACTTGACAGTCTGATCCTGTGGTATTACACCCATCGCCAGTGTCAGTGATTCCGGCTAACTTAGCTAACGTTAGCCAGTAGAAGTTACTAGCTGGTGGTGTGTAGACAATGCTAACCTTACGTTACCCATTTGGTGACACAGTAATCCGTGCTGTTGTCCCTGCAGACGTTTGAAATCATGTGGTCCCTATTAACACAAATCATTAGCAGCTCGGTGAACTCGCACTGTTTTTAGTCTCCGGTTTCAGGAAATGCTGGCTCTTGAGTGAAATGCTCAGATACTGCAGCTGCTGTGAGGAGATGGCATGGTGATTTTCGACAGATTTGGGGGATAGTTCAGGATAATGTCGATGAGGACTTGGAGTTTAAGAGTATTTCCATCATCTGTGTTTAACTTCAATGAGTTTGATCTGTAAAAAATAGAAAGTGCATATCACATAGCCTAAAGGATATCTTCATATTGGTTTACTTTTAACAGAAAAAAAATCATTCCTGTTACTGTCATAAAGGATTAATATAACAAGCACATTCCCATTTGATCAGTTGAAAGCATTTGATTTTTGCCATTTTTGCTTTAAAAATTACCTTAAAACAGGTAATAATATATCACAGTTGCTGTTGAGTAATCGCCAAGGGCTGCAACAAACTGAAAGAGACAATTATTTTCTTAATTAATCAGTTGTTTTGTCTGAAATTATTGTAAAATGTCAGCAATGGTTTCCCATCTTTGGCTGATCAACAATTTGAATGTTACATAAAAAATATCCAGGTTACTGTGGTAGAAAACATAAAAACATAAAATCCACATTTGAGAAGCCAGAAACATGATGTTTATCTGAACGTACTGAATCAATTATCGAAACAATTCCTGAGTCTTTTTGTTGCTTCAGACTAATTTGATTTATATTCCTAACATTGATGTAATGTTGGAAAACCAGATGTCATCTTGAATTTGGTCTAACAATGACTTTTAAATGTTAAACTTAAATTTATTGGTGGTCTGTAATGGCTACATTACAATTTAATGATGCAATATTTTGAATTTACTTCACTGGGCTCTTTCCCAGTGAAATGTACACTGGGTCACTTCTCCTGGTTGCACTTGTGGCTGATCTTCACAATATTCTAACAATATTGTATCATTTAATTTTTGTTTTCTAACTTTTTTTAATATTGCAGAGTATTTCCGGCAGGGTGCTTGTGTTACACTCCAGACTTGTTGCACCTCTAAGTCTCAGTGAACGAATCCCTTTTCCCTACTCATGTTACTTCTATGACTGTAGTAATGTGAGGGGCCCTCTGGGGTACAGCATGTGCTTTGAAAATCCACAACATCCCCCTTCAGAAAAGCCCATGTTGCTTTTGGATAGGACATAATTACCACCGCAGCAAGCTTTTAGATATGTGTCAAGAGTATTTTTTGAATGTCTCCCAGTTTTTCCTGTCCTTGTCACTGTTGCCTGAATGCTTGATGTGTGTGTGTCGTTGTGTGTTTTTGTCTGTGTCTCGTTCTGTGTTTGTGTGTTGTTGTCTGTACTCCTTGGTCTGATTGCGCCAGTGTCTGACAGCCCCTGTCCTGTACTTACGCAGCATAAGCTGAAGTCTTCGCAGAGGGACAAGGTACGGCAGTTCATGTCCTTTACACAGGCTGGGGAGAAGACAGCTGTGTACTGCCTCACACAGAATGACTGGAAACTAGAAGTTGCCACTGACAACTACTTTCAGAACCCAGATCTTTACTGTAAGGAATCAATGAAAACCTCAGTAGACCGGAAGAAGCTGGAGCAGCTCTACAATCGCTACAAAGGTAAATCTGATAATTTAACATAACATAAAAGAAACATAAAATATTTACTAGAATAGAGTTGTTCTAGAAAGGACTGTATTGTTTAAAAGTTAAATATGTTTGCAAAAAATGTTATTATTTTCTATATTTTTTCCTAATAGATCCACAGGATGAAAATAAGATTGGTATTGATGGGATTCAGCAGTTTTGTGATGACCTCTCACTGGATCCAGCCAGCATCACTGTGCTGGTTGTTGCATGGAAGTTTCGCGCCGCTACTCAGTGCGAGTTCACCAAGAAGGAATTTCTGGATGGAATGACAGAGCTAGGGTGAGTGTTGACATCAACAGCGTGTGACACACTACAAAGTTGGACATAAACAGTGACTGAAGTATCTGCATGGTCGGTGTCATAGTGTAGCTCCAGGGAGGAAGACTGTCTCTATTTATAGGGTCACTCGACCACAGCTTGAGTATTCTATGTCTTCATGGAATGACTCAATGAAAAAGCTGCAGTGTTTTGACATTTGAGGTTCGTATGTCAGAGTTAATTTCAGCCAATTTGTCAACAGCACCAATACCGACATGCCGCAACTAGTTAAGTTGTCCATGAGTGGTCATTTTGAGATTTGTTAAGATTTATTTTTGGTTTGTTTGTTTTTTTTTGTTTGTTTGTTTGTTTGTTTGTTTGTTTGTTTTTTAGGTGTGACAGCCCAGAAAAACTGAAGGCCCTTTTGCCAAGACTAGAACAAGAACTAAAAGATAGTGGGAAGTTCAAGGACTTCTACCAGTTCACCTTTAACTTTGCCAAAAATCCTGGACAGAAGGGTCTAGGTAAGCAGAGTGACAATAGTAACAATAACTCACTCAGTGATATTTCTGATTTCAACAAGTGTTCCTCTTTGTGTCTGTGTGCAGACTTGGAGATGGCTGTAGCCTACTGGAACCTGGTTCTTTCAGGACGATTTAAGTTCCTCGATCTTTGGAATAGATTTCTTTTGGTGAGTCAAAAAAGTGAAACTATGGATAGCAAATATGTTGACTTGGTATTGGTACTAGTACTGGCTGGATTTCTCATTACATACATACGTTTCTTTGTTACTGTCAACATCAATGTTTCATCTTTATGATATTAGACATTGAGTCATGCCAGGCCACTGACTGAGTTGTTAGTTTACATAAAAAACATTGCCTGTGACTTTGAGGATGTAAGCTATACAGACTTTAAATTGGTACTCAGAATCACCATGTTACTCTGAGCCAAGGTAACGGTATTAAGAAAGTAAAGCTTGGATAAGGGGGGACTTGAAGGCAAGCTTCAGATATGCTGGTTTTCATTGCACATCCCTGATTAGTACAACATGAGTCATAGACTGGGACCAGTTAGTCTCACTAAATGGGTTTTAATTGGAATGAGAACGTGCTCTACTATTGAACCTTCAGAACACCCTTGTTCATCAGTGATTTACACTACAATGTCATGGAAATGCTGTACCTGTCAACATGGTTGATGTAAAAATATGTGTGAAACTGTGCATTTCCTGATATTTTCATTTGCACTTGTCCTTCATAGGAACATCATAAACGATCAATCCCAAAGGACACATGGAACCTATTGTTGGACTTTGGTAACATGATTGCAGATGACATGTCAAACTATGATGAAGAAGGTGAGTTTGAACAAAATCAATAAGTTGCTTCCTATTAATCTTTGGTTCATTACTATGATACTCATGATATCTTGGTATTTCTTTCTCAGGAGCATGGCCAGTCCTTATAGATGATTTTGTGGAATTCGCTCGACCAATTGTAACAGGATCAAAACGTAAAACTCTCTAAATCCAATCACAACTCTGGAAAGCCAGAACGTTGTTTCTTTTACAGTGACTTCATAGTTTTTTTTAAGACTTGTACAAAAAAAGTGAAAATAGTAGGCTTCAGAGGGAAAACAGAAGCACTTGAAACTGTCAGGAAACCACCTTTCAGGGAGCTGAGTAAAAACTATGAGAACAACTGGCCACATTTTTTGTCCTTGTGAGACTGAGGCATCATATGGACATTGCCAGATTCACCTCTGCCTCTCCTGCTGGATTCTCAGTATCCTGGACGCCCCTCCGCTCTGCTCCAGGAGGAGCACTACCTGTCAGGCCATAGCCCTGTAAGTGGGGATGGACACAGCACTGAAAGGAGGGTCACTGGCTGTGTGTACTCTAAATGGACTGGAGAGGAGAAAGCAGTGTGTTTTAAGATTCTTCCTAGTCAGCTTTGTTTTGTTATATGAAGCTCTGAATGACTGTGCAAAGCTCCCATGTCTTACTCTAACCTGGGGACAGAGTGCTCACTACACCAGCACCAACAGAACTGTTGCAGTTTTTACTGTACATACTGTATCTATTGGGACAGTTTACAAAGAGAGCTATATGAAGAATAATATAAATATGTTGAATTTATAAATGCAAAAGATGATTTCTTTTATGTACAGGAAATGCTAAGATCTCTAATGGGATGCCTCAATATTGTGGATGATATGCTGTTGGTTTAAATGTTAGGTGGATCTGTCAAGTCATGGAATTGTGAGCTTCTCATTGAAAGCATGTTAAATACATTTTACTTCACTTCAGGCTGGTTTCACAAATAAATTTTCACTGAAGTAAAGACAATGCTTTCATTTAGATAATTGATATTGGTTTGTGGTGTTCATTTGTCTGGATAATTACAGTTGGGAGTGGGCCTTGAATCCTAAATGTAACCAGTCCTATCCACAGTACCATGATTGTTGGTTTCAAAGATCATTTCTTTCTAATTGTTGAGGACATTTTTTTTTTTTTTTTTTTTAAATCAGTGAATCCCTTTGAGCAGTATGTTCAGCAGCAGTTAATAGAAATTTGAAGTTATGAAACTACTGGCCCTTAGGATTGCATGGCACATATCTGTATGTTATGGCAATGCAAAGTCCTTTGTTCAGAAGCCAGGACTCTATAAAGGGCAACAACAGGACAACAAAGTAAGCCTTAAGAAAAAATACCTGTCTGTTCAATATTTATGTTCCTGTTCAAGCCCATCTGTTCAGTGTTACTGAAGGTAGTGAAAATTAGAATATATTGTTGATACATCATGTAAGTAGCCTAAGTATATTGTTCATTTAAGAAAGATGAATAAAGCATGAGTTTTTCCATAATCACACATGTATTTAACTCCTTTTTTGTTGAAAAGATAGACAATGGACACACTCTATATCACATATATACACAGAACAGCTGCTGAGAAACGTATTGTATTAATAAAGTAGAAGTAGCAAGAAAACTGACTGAAGCTATTAGAAATTTGTATCTAACAAGGGCAGAAAACAATCATTTAAATACACTTGAAATGTGTTTTTAATTACTTTGTTTTTAGCTTTACATTGTAAGAGTTAGCATCGGATGTTATGAGCTAAACAGGATTTCTATATCTGTTGGTGGCACAGTTATAAAGTTGAACTTTGCTGGTTTTTATTTCCAACAATTTAAGAAAGACTTGACAGAGCTTTCTCTATATTGTCTCTGAGAAATTGAGGGTTTTTACAACTTGAGTATTGTTGTATTCTTCAGTTACACATTTAAGGGCAAAAAATTAAACCTGAATAAACCTTTACTGTTTTTTGGCTGCGATCAGCTGTAATGCAACACTGACATGTTATGTTTTGCTTTTAAAGAATATCTGAAGAATCGCTCAGGATCTTGTTTTTGTTGACCTCTAGTGGTTTAACTTTTATCCTCCCACTGTGATGCTCAGGTGTCCTCTCACTGTTGGGTCACAGTCCAGCCACAACTATGAATGCTGGGTTGAGTTACGCTTTAGCAGAGTAGCAAACAGTTGTTTATTTGCACAATGAGATCATATATTTTAGTTGTAGTTGTATTTCTGGCCACCTAATGAATTTAAGTCCAATATTCACTTTTTACAGTTAATTTAATTAACTCCTTTATCGACCCCTGAGGGAAATATTAGGCTGCAAAATATTCCACTGTATCACTGACAGTGACTGTCCTCAGCTGTGTCTGCTCTTTGAATCTGGACAAAACGGGAACAGATGCTTGAAGATGGTGTGAGCTGTGAGAGCAGATCAAAACAGTAAAGTTTGGGTTAAGTTTAAGTAAAGGTAAGTCTTTAAAGTTAAAGATAGTAAAGCAAAATGACCTGAACGACGCCAAAAAGATTAAGAGGAACTGCAGAGTTTGGGGATAAATCTCTGTGGGGTCGTGACTATGTGGAACACCTTTCATGAACAAGTTGTTGTCATCATTTGTCATCATTGATATAAACATATTCATTACAGCAGCTTTAAATACTTTTTTTTTTAATTGGTTATAATATTCTTGGTAGAATGGATAGATCTAGGATCATACAGGCAAATACTTTGCTTAAATAGTTTATATAAATTTTATTCTAGCGGCGGGGGTTGCTGTGGAGTATTTTTAAAATCCCAATTCCAGCCTTGGCTAGGAAATAATATTTTACCCTCTTTAGTAGAAATATAAACCTTTATTTTAATAAAATTGTGAAACTGCTGCTGTTGTTAATACTAATACCATTATTACAACCACTATTGCTACTGCTACAAGTATTACCACTATCTATCATCATAGACTTGTCTATGTAAGAGGACATAAGAGCAAATATTAGCTACTGTTTCTCTTCCCCCATTTGTTTTGTATGCAAATAAAGCAGGCACCTGGGTGTTTGTTAGACTGGCCCCTCCTCCTCAGTGAGTCCTGTAAGGTGAGACATCTCAAACTCAGGTCACTTTGTTATTTACCTCGACAGCAGCCAGTTCTTTTCCAAATATTCGAAATGAAATAACTTCCACGGTGCCACTTGTTTATAACCTCTGCGGATTATTGTACCTGCAGCACAATGGAGAGCAAAATAAATGCTGCTCAGTCATGTAATAATGACAGTGAAAGGTAAGTCTCATGTTGATGTGGTCTTCTTTCTTTGTGAGTATTTAGATGGTTAATAGATGCACATATATTCTTGATGTTTCCTTCTTGGCCACCAATTATTTATCAGTTTCTTTCCTCATCGTTTCACTGTATTTGAACTTTTTACTCAACACTCTTAAAAAGCTGCTTCAAGGCTTATCGTAGTTTAGTGTCATGTGAAAAAACATGAACATTTCATGGTTATTTTTGAGGTTGAATGTTGCCCCTTGCTTCTAATCCTACTTGAAAGTAATTTAAAACTTAGCCATCATCCAGCAGGGGAATATGATATCTCAGCTACAGAAACCCTACCCAGTGGAGGCTGTTGCTGTCATCTGGGGATAGAAAAAAGAAAGAAGGGTGGGAAGGAACGTCACCCAGCTGTCGGTTTTTTCTTCACAGTATTTATCAGCTTTGTGATTTCATTTGTGCGTGGTACTGGACTATGAATTTGCCCCACTAGGATTGACCCCTATGGCTTTGAGAGACCTGATGATTTTGAATCCTACAAGGAGATGATGAACGAATATGTAGCTGTTCTCAACAGACGATCCGTCAGATGGACCAAGCTCCTTCAAGAGAAACCTCATGTAGAGAAGAATTTAACGGGTAAAAGACACACATATCTAAACACACGCTGTAGGTTTGAGTGCTTTGTGGTTGTGTTGTGTAATTATAAAATCTGTTTTGCAAGTGAAGCGGTATGTGCGTAAAGGAGTTCCCAATGAGCACCGTGCCAGGATCTGGATGGCAGCTAGTGGTGCCCAGGAACGACTGGAAAGTAGCCCAGGTTATTACCAGTCCCTGCTGGCTATGGAGCATGATACCAAGCTGAAGGAAACCATTCATACAGGTGAGAAAAAACTGTCTTTCTAAGCTTGCTAAGATCCAGTTCCCCCTCTCATCAAAAAACTATGCACAACTCAACTTCTGTAAACACTTCAGTCAGATTAAAGCGATAAATATAATGAATCTCTTTCTTTGGCAGATATGCACAGGACTTTTCCTGACAATGTCCTCTTCCGGAGCAAAGCTGAGCCAAGCCTGCAAAAGGCTCTCTACAATGTGCTGCTGGCCTACGGATACCATAATAAGGCAGTGGGTTACTGTCAGGTGAGACAAACACTCTCACAGATAAGTGTTTACCCTCTTGTCTCATAAGATAAAGCCTGTTTACCTCCTACCTTAAAAATAGACTGGCTACTTCCTTATTTACTGAAATTAATGTGTAACATTTCCTCCAAATGTAGCTGGACATCACAGGAAATTTCATTTATTGAGGTCAAAGTCATGTTTTGATGTATACTGTATAGTCACAGCTATTAGCCCAAGATGCAACCTGGGAACTTCCACTTTGAACTAAGCAAAGACCATGTGAATACTTGTAGTTGAAGTAACCGTCATTTGAGTAAGTTATCACAACTACTTTGACACAACATGTTCATGCTGTTATAATCTCTCTCTCTGTGGTGTTTTTGTGTGTTTGTTCCAGGGCATGAACTTCATTGCAGGCTACCTCATCCTCATTACCAAAGATGAAGAGAAATCCTTCTGGCTCATGGATGCATTGTTGGACAGAATACTCACAGGTTGAGTGTTTTTTAATCCTCTCACACACAGTTAATGTCCTTTTATGCCTCCATAGGTGTTTTCAGTGGCACAGAGGTCTGCTCAGGTTGAATAATGACATGGCTATACTGACAATTCCATGAGATAACCAAAGTCGATATATTGTGGCTATACAAATGGTTAAAGGTTTAAGTTGTTCTATTTTCACAGTGCCCACAAAACTAACAGCAAGGTGAGTGATATCAAGTCAAGCTTAGCCTGAACATACACTTAAGCTGAGAAAAGCTCTAATTGCGTAAAAAGGAACTCATGCTTTACTTTAAGTACATACATACAAATTAAAATTTCATAATATAGTCAGTCAATGTAGCAGACCTTGGTTTAGAGAGAAGCAAAAAGTCAGCCCAACTGTAAACACTTCTTGGGATATAATACAGCAGGATAAAGCTTGTGAAAGTAGATTCAATATTAGTATAAATATGTTGATCATCTTAAAATCTGTTTTAAGGTTAAATTGATTAATTGATATTAGCTGAAAAGTGTCAGGTGTGAATGAGTACAAAACAACTTTATCTTTGTGGGACAACCCAGGGAGTGACAGTAGAGTGATTAATCTTCCTGTTTATTGGAGGTAACGTCAGTGATAACATCCAATTTTATGAACCAGAAACTGTCTGTACTATTATAGCAGGTAATTGAGACAGTAAAAGTATTTGTAATAGTGTGATTTAGTATAATAATCCACATTAATAGTGCTTGGCCATAGTTGCAATATAAAAGGCTGAATATGAGTAGACCCAAGTTTGAACCTTGTGGCACTCCATGTGTAACATCCTTGCATAAATCTAAGCTCTTAAACATCTGAGCCAACCAGCATGTGTCACTGCTGCAAATAATGTGAGCTCATCTACATATGGTATGTTGTAGACTACTACAGCACAGCCATGATGGGGCTGAAGACTGACCAGGAGGTTCTTGGGGAGCTGGTGAAGGCGAAAGCCCCAGCAGTAGGACAGCTCATGGCCCAGTATCCTGGCATATGGACCCTGGTTGTGTCACGCTGGTTTATCTGCCTCTACATTGACATACTCCCAATTGAGGTGAGGTGGAGTGGAGTTTAATGGTAGAAACCAACGAGGATTTTAAAGTGAAGTTCAACCACATCATTTTCCAGTTATCCTCCTGGTTTCTTGTACCTGCAGACAGTTCTACGGATCTGGGATTGTCTTTTCTACGAAGGCTCCAAAGTTCTTTTCCGTGTGGCTCTGACGCTCATCATCCACCATCAGCCAGAGATCTTGAGAGCCCGCTCTTTGCCTGATGTGTGCGAGTGTTTTAAACAAATCACCTGTGGAGCTTTCACTCTGGATTGCCACACCTTCATGCAGGTGAGATGAGCAAGGACAGTCAGAGAAACTAATAAGGCAATTGCCTTCTCTCAAATTGACAGATTTCTTTACTTGCTCACCATTTCAGTTTCCATTCCCACCACTGACCAACATTATTATTAACTAGACAAGTAAATATTTGTTGATTGTTCTGTTTACCATCACATCAGATACATAAAAGCAATTAATCTTCACATCTGAGATTCTGGAATCAACAAATTTCAGGAAATTTGTCTTGAAAAATCAATTCAATGGTTAATCGGTTACCCCAACTTCCTGCAGATTAATTTTCTGTTGATGTACTAATCAATGACTTGATTAACCACACCACAAGCTAACATGACAGATGTTAGGATATAACCAGGGTTTATTCCAGTTATTTACATGATGTACTTGTGATTTTGTGAGTTATTAGGGGAAATTAACACCTCCATGTAAACACAGCTTGTGTGCCCATACTTCTGCAAGGAAGGCAGGAATCATCTTCATTCATATCTCAACTGATCTTTCTACAGAAAATCTTCACAGAGCCTGGGAGTCTCTCTATGGCAACTATTGGTAAACTGAGAGAGAAATGCAGACTACAAATCCTGGAGGAAGAATCTAGACAGCCTTAAGATCATCCACCATTCTTTCCCATTTACTATCAGGGACTTTGTAGTATTACTAAGTGGTGGCTTTGGTCATATTAGACTCAAATCTAGTAAACTGGATATATGAAGGATGTGCTGAAGCTGCTCAAGTGAGATCATGTTTGAACCTCATCTTTTGCTGAGGGTCTAGATGTTTCAAGCTCATCACACCTGATACTTTGTGTATTGTATTTAACTCTTTCATAGGACTGATAGTACAGTATTTGTTTTGTTACTATAGATAATAATCATAATATCAGTTGTGAGTGCAAATTCTGTCCATGTTCATGCAAAATGAACGTTTTTTTGCACAGGAAACCAACAGGAATAATCACCTTCTGTTTCCTTAGTTTACCCTTTGCCTGGCCTCAAAAATGCCTCTGCCAAACCAAGGTTAGAAGGAGATAATTTTAGTATTACACGATAGAGGTTACTTAGGGGCTCCAAACACGTGGCTGTAAATTTAAGTTAGAAATAGTTTTTTTACAATTGTTGAGGAAATTTCACCTGAACTGTGTAAATAATGTCTCTGTCACAGATACAAATATGTTAATAGCCCCCACCCACATTCAGAAGTGCATATACAAATAACATGGCCACATAGGTGTTTTGTATCTTTTTAGCATATTACTAATAGCAAACACATACAGGGCTCTGGTACAGACACACCAGGCCTGTATCAAATGAGTCCTTTCAGTAATCTAAGAAACCTCTTCCTGAGTGACTTAGGAGGGAACAGGAGACACCTCTATGTACAGATTTATCTCTTCTGTGCAAATCAAACCCAAACTATGAGTGGTGCAAATGGACCTTTACCTGTTTATTTTGATAACTTAATGAACATGCTTCAGGTGACAAAGTCTGTTGTAACTGAAATGGTATGTTTGTGGAACCCACCCTGCATTTACAGGCAGATACCCTAGACCAACCAGAAACAGGTTTGACGGCTGATTAACTGTATAAAGGCAAAACAAAAGTCTACCCCGTCTGTTCGTTCTCTTTTATTGACCTCTCCTTTAGAAAACAGTTCAAACAAAACCATTAAAACCTTATTAAATCACTACATGGATATTTAGACATGGGAGAAAAAAAAAACAACATAAATAACTGTACTTTGTCCTATTACATCAAACAATGCATATTAATGGTAACAGTACATGAAGGCTATGTGAGACAATGGAAATGTCCCATACATGGCAGCACACAGTGTCAGTGGGTGAGCGAGTACCTCTGAATATTGGCTTTACTTAAATCCCATCCATGTTACAGCTGGGAAGGCACTGATGAACCAGACCAGAATATTTTGGCCATTTTAAACATTACATGGGGCTATTGTCAGGACTTTAGTGCAACTTCTTTCCCTTCAGCATCCAAAATCCCTAGTGGGCCCAAATACAGGAAACAAACAAACAAAAACAAACAAACCCAGCCAGTGGACTTCACCAAAGCAACATTATTAGGTTCTTAAAATGTTGTCCTGAGCTTTTTCATGCAATAAGCCAACAGTACTTTTAAATAGATTGTTTAAGCAAATCCTGGCATGTGTCTACTTTAGTAACAGCAGAATCCAAAATAGAGTATATTATCACTTTGGGAAATACACTTATTTGCTTTTGAGCAAAGTTAGACAAGATGGTGCAAGCCATTTCTATATCTGTACAATGAATATGAAGCTGCAGTCAAAAGATGGTTAGTTTGATTTAGTATGAAGACTGGAAGCAGGTGGAGAAAGCAAAGCTGGGTCTGTTCATAATATAACAACATCCACCTATCAGCATCTCTAAAGCTTACAGTGCACAAATTAGTGTTTGATTCACACAAAAACAAAGTGTAAAGGTGGCAAGTTGAGGTTTTGCAGTAGGTTATGAGCCTGGACAGAAACGTTGCTCCGGACATGTCAGCTTCTAGCCAAGAAGTAGTTTTGACTTGAATCGACAATCATAATATGTCTATTTTACTCAGGTTCTGTCTTTATACTAAGCAAAGCCAACCCTCTTTTTAAGTGATATCAAGTTCCTCATCTAATTATTGTAAAGAAAGTAAATGAGCACATTTCCCATAATGCTAAACTACTCCATGAAGTGAAATAGGGGGGGAAAGCTAAAAATGCCTCCAATCCTATCGAGCTGACAGCTACATCTACGGTCTCCATACAAAAAGGTGGCGAATACATCTAATCAAATCTTTACTGTCTGAAGTAGATTCAGTTAAACAGCCAGAAATATTCCTTTTATAATAAGAAACCTTACTTGGGGCGAGACCACTAAAAATGGTCACCCAAAAACAGATAAGAAAAGCTACAGTAGCAATTCCCTCAAACCCCATAATCCCTCAAAATTCCTTTCACAGAAATCATAAATAGTACAATACAAGTTGAGGATTCTCGTGGACCCTCTGATCAACATCCCCGGCTTTACATGGTACCTGTAAAAGAGTTTTGCCTCCTTTCATCACAATCTCCAAACAATGAAAGAGTGGGTCCAGTTCAGAAAGCGCATATCAACCTCACAAAGTGATAGTGACTAGTGTTATTGGTAAAGAACAGCACAGAGACAGATGAAAGATGGAGGGAGAGAGGGGCACAAGGTAGAGTGTTAAGTCTCATAATACAGTGGTTAATATCATGGGTATTGCGCTATGGCCCTGGGGGACATGACAGTGAAGAGCCAACTTAGATGGTTTGGTAGCCGGCGTGGCTCCTCTTCCTGCCAATGAGGTAGGCCAAGAGCACAATCAGGACAAGGCCTGCTAAAGCTGCTCCAACTATGATGGGGATCAACATGTCATCTTCATCCAACTGGCACTCCTCAGCTGTGAGAGTAAGACAGGAACAATGACCCATTAGAGTAAGAAAGCAGTAGATTTATTTTCTCACATTTTACTTCGACATAACTAAGGATTTACCTGCTCCAAACTGATTTCCAGTCAGACCAAATGGCTGCACCTGCACCTGGAAGGTATTGATGGACAAAGTCTGGACCACATGCAGTGTTTGCTCCTCTCTGCACATGTATGAGTACCCCAGGGTGCCCCGCAGGTAGTCCAGGCTACTGTTATGGGCGGAAAAGGTTTCTATGGCAGAACAGGGAGTGAAAAGACAGGAGAGCAGCGTGAGCAAACCAAATGTAAATCATTTTATTTAAATCCTTCTTGCGACAACTCAGTGCCTACACAATCTGTATCGCCTGGACATGTCATTTTATGGACGACTCTATCTTCCAATACTCTGTGACTTAAAATAAAAAAACCATGTTTTTTTTGGATTCCATGCCACCTCCAAAACCAGAAGCCTGATGTGTCAGCAATAATACAAGCTATTTCAAAAGTGCTTTATCAAATGTGTCACTTCTGATGGCTACTGTTGCTACAGCAACTTGAGTGGTGCCAGGTTAAAAAAAAAAAAAAAAAAAAAAGACAGCACAGCAGGACAATACTCTAGCTAATGAGCTGTTGAAAGGCATGGTTGACCACAATACTACATTTTCATGAATGAAAACAATCTGTCAATTGTGTCCATACTAACACACCTGAAAACGCATATATACATGACCATTCATGGAGCCTGTTTAAACAGGAACCTGATCTGTCTACTCTCAGCTGTAGTCAGTTTAGTACATAAATATATTATACATATTAGATTCAAATCCAGTAAATTGGCTATATGAAGGATGTGCTGTAGCTTCTCAAGGAACCTTTGTGTTTGATATGGAGCAATTTCTTTCATGAAACTCAATTAGAAATTCAATACAACCAATTGAACTCTAACTAAAATAACAGATTTAGAACTGTATCTCAATTTTTCCTGTAATTAATACCAAACTATGTGACTCTGAGAATCTTCTGTTGATTATTAAGAAATATACCTGAACAATTAGGTGTTACCAAACACGTGTGTCATGTGTTATATTCACTGTTTGTCTACTTATACACTGTGGAAATACTGCAGAGTTACAAGCAGAATAAACATATAATGTCTCACATCTGTTTAGAACTATATTGTGGTGCCACATTTCATTCATTCAGTTCCCGGATTTCATTACAAACAAATATACTATACTATGATCAACATGATAAATTGGATACTTGCTTATTAATCTGATACAGGATAGTTCATATGAACACTGGAAGGCAAAGTGCACTCACCCTTCATGTCTGGCCAGGCTGCTGACAGTAACACTTCACTCAGGTGGTACTTACTGGAGGTAGTATTCTGAAGAATAATGAAAATCTCAGTTACTGCAGTCGAGGCAGTTTTCAGCAAGTTCTAGCTGCCATCTAGTGGTTGTTTCAGGGAGCACAAGATGAAAATAATGGGGCTGTGATGCACAAAGCAGTGAATAAAGATGCAGTTATCTACCAGGTTGAAGGATAAGGTGAGGTTGGTTTTCTCTGCATCCATTGTGAGCCGCAGTGAGGCACTGTCTGCGTCACATGATCCAGAGCTCTTTGTCACGTTGGGCTGAAGGTTCACAATCTCCTGCACAGTCTGAAGAAACAATTCAACATTTCACATTTAAAATCTGCTCCAAAACTATTCAGGCATCAGATGAATGGATTTAAGTACCTTATTCTGGGACACAGAGTTGAAGGTGATGTTGAGCTGGAGGCCCATGGAGGCCAACAAACAGGCAGTGCCATTGCTGTTGGTAACTACATAGTTTCCTCTTTCAGGTCTGCCGGGGTCTTTGTGTGGCAGAGCAGTGGTTGGGGCAGTTGTAGGTGGGGCAACAGAAGCAAAACCCTGGGGCAGGGCAGCGGCTGCTAAAGGTATTCAGTTATTAGTCGCTTGTGACATAAATGCAAGGTGTTCATGTAACATCATGAAGTAAATAAGTACATGACCAAACACACATAAATTATAATAAATACTGACCCACCTTGAAATTATGAAATGGTATTTAATCTATCTGCCTATACCTAGTATCAAAAATTGAAAATGACAATTCAGGGGATCTTTAAAATACTCATGTTAATACTGTATCTAATTAACCTGCGTTTTAACTACACCTCCATTTTGATTATGGCCTATTAAAGAAACTCGAATAATAATAATAACTCTGACTCCAATATCCTGTAATGCTGTTGTCTTTCCTAAAAAATTAAATGGAAAAGAGTTTAAACCACAGTTTCAGATCTGCAAAACATGTTTTTGTGAGAACAAAAGAACACAGTTTCAGATTTGAGACATTTTTGCTCTATTTGTGAAAACACAAAAATGGTGATGATATTGTTTTTTTTTAATCCATCTAGACCAAAACTGTGTCTTAATAAAAAAAACCACTACATCCAGACTGAGCCAGTCTAAACTCACTTAATGAGGAGATATTAGAGAACCTGTTTAACCACAGGATCATATTTGTTAATCCTTGAAAACACTTAAAAAAAAAAACAAAACCTGTAAGTCAACTCCAGTTTTGACAGGTCTGAGATACCTGTAAACCTTTGTGCCTTTGGTTAAAACGCAGGTCTGGACTCATGAAAACTATCATAACTTCTCAAATTAAACCCAAAGAAGAGAAAGGAAACACCTAAACGCCTCTGCAGTATCTGCAAACACGTTTATTATATTCTGATGCCATTTTATGCCATAACAACAGACATTAGCAAGCTAATTCTTGTTTAGCTTGCTAATTCTTCTAGCGCAGTTTCAGAGGTAAAAAAAAATTTATTAAATTTAAAAAAAAAAAAAAAAAAAAAAAAAAGGAAAGAAATAAACCTGCAGTTACATGTGAAGGCCTGACAAACTAACAGCTGCTTTAACCCACATTTCACTGCCGTTGCAGTGAAAAAGTTACGTTAGCCGTGTTGGTGTAAACATCGTCTTTTTTTTTTTTTTTTTTAAAAAACAGCCAAGTCATTTGTGACCTTCGGGGTTTTTAACTCACCTAAAATCAAGCATAACGTTACTCCCAGGCTCCAAGACTGGACACCGCCGATCTGCGTCATGTTTCTCCGGTTTCTCTCCGGCTGCGTCGCCGCTGGTCGGGACGAAAACCTCGGCAGCGGCACAGCAGACAGGACGGTTAGCTAGGTGAGGGGCTGCTGTGCTAGCTGGCTAAGCTAACGCTAGCGTCGGTGCAACGGAAGGAGAAAATAAAATAAAATTATAAAAAAAGAAAAAAAAAAAAAAAAAAGAAAGTCCCGTATTTGTCGGGATGATGAGGCGCTGTTCTCGGCCCGGTAACGTTTCTGGCTACACGTCCCAGCTTTTCATATTAGTGTGAGCAGGCCTCGGTTGCTCGGATTTAAGACTCAATCAGCGCCACCAGTGCAAAGACTGACACCAGGGTCATGTGACACACGGTTTAAGAAACAGCTAGAAAATCACGTGATGAACAGCAGCTTGTTTATGTCATTTCATACAGAGGTTTATGGATAAATGTATTAATATAATATACAATACAATATACAATAAAAAAAACACTTTGTTTAGTTATAGTAGTAGTATTTTATTTGATTATTTCAATGTTGTGCTCCTTCACATTTCTACTGCATTTTATTCACATTTTAGATTTTACATGAAAAAAGAAATGGCAGAAATAACACTTTACTACAGAAAAATATTATATATATTTATGCCAGTTGCTGGTTGAATTCTACATTATTCATCTTAGTAGCTAGATTTATCAGTAGAGAGTATATAGTACATTTCCCTCTGAAGTGTATTGGAGTAGTGGGTGGAGGAAAAAGGACATTCAAATACCTCAGAAGCACAATACTTGAGTAAATTTGTAACCAACTTATTTACTTTCCTCCATCAGTAATAGCAAAACCCCCGAGGTGTCCATTCAGTGCGTCACAGCCTTTTTTCACTTATGACCTATAAACAGTTTTCTTTTATTCATATAACTCTTCGAGACAAAAAGAGGTTATGTGAGCCATTATTTCACAGTTAAGCAAAGATTTGAGAGAACAAAGCACAAAAACTTTATTTTTTCGAGCTTTGTTTTTATTTGTTTTCGCTTCTCTTCCATCATCTCATAAGCCCTCAGACTCATCCTGTGACCCTTCAAACTGTTTATGCTGAAAACAGTAAAATGCCAATTACACATCAATATATCAGTATTGACAGTATGATGATGTCATATATGACAACAGCAGTCAGGAGGCCAATTTTCAAGAGAGATTGTTTTACTGTTAATATGTTAATACAGTGTTGTTGATGATATATCTGTACTTTAACTTAGGTAAGGAGTTTTAATGTACTGGTATTTCTACATAATGACACTGGTAAACAAAAGGATCTGAGTTCTTCCATTATTGCTCTTATGTATACCAAAGTTGCTGGTTGATGTTGTCATGCTCTGTCATACTGTTTGTGAGGAGACCTGATTACATTGAACAAAGTCCACAGTCCTGTACAAAAAATGCTAACGATCAGTTGAAGTTAACACAAGACCTCAACAGTTAGTCAAATCAAGTGGCTATAGTCCTGGTTCTTTGGGGGCCTTTGGAAAATGAGGTTTGGGGCTTCCCTTGTCCCTTAAGAGCAGGGATTTAATTCAAAACAGATGTGGATTGTGAACATGCACACAGTTGTGCTTTCGCTGAAATTTTGGATGTCTGCATACAGTGATGCATATACCACACATATGGATTAATGTATGTGTCCATGTGTTCCCTAGGACATATGGGCAAATGACAAAATTCATGTCACATCAACCATCTACCAGTTGGGGCCTTTCTTCATGACAAGTAAGCGCATTTTACAATAGAGAGAAGTCACTAAGTCATATTTACTTAAATTGTGTATCTAAATACAATTTTGTGCTTCTTAACTTGAATTATATCGTTTTAAACCGCCCTCAACTCCTACAGGATTATTTCTGTAAATCAAAATGTTAGTAGCATGTAGGTTACAGATGCTTGGAGCTAAGCATCTAATTAAAGGTCAATGAGGTCAGGCCTCAGAAGCCCTGGAACATTTTTCACACCTGTGTCAAAACGAAGTCTCCTCTTTGTGCAATTTAACCCGGCCTCAACTATCTGCCTGCCAGTTCAATAGTTTCCTCTAGTCTAACAGATCAGTGCGATTGTGCAACGGGAGCACACACACTTTGAAAAGATGCAGAGGTCACACATGTCTGTAACCCCTTCCTTTACACAGACACTCACTAACATTTAAGTATCATGAGGCCAACCTGTCTCTTGACCGTTTGACATACAGTTACTTAAACAGGGTGTCAAATCAGTCTTTATGAAGCCCTTTGATGGACTATTCCCAATTCCTTTTTTCAGCTGTTACCCAACAAGCACAGTTTGTTCCTCCTGAGTGTACTCAGGGTTTTAATCTCAGTTTCATCTTTAGATAGTACTATGACGATAGCATGTTGACAATTTATATTAACCTACTCCTTTCAGCACTTGTTCGCAGTAAGCATGTAATACTTTGTTTATAATGTAGTTCATCATGTAGTTATAGTGTTTCATGAAGGATTGAATGGCTCTGAAAGAATAATTATTATTTAAAAGCATTTATTTTACAAGAAAACTTGAAGTAACACCTTATATATCCATCTGGCTGTGTTAATAATTAATTCATCATTTATTCATTTTATCATCATTGATACTAAAATAAGCACAAGCAGTTTTTGTCAGGTTTTGAGGAAACCATCGGAACACGACACAGCCAGTGTGACTTTCTGTGGGTGGTGAAGGCTGCACAGCACTTTGAAGTTCATACAACCAGGTCCACTGACAAGTAGTCAGTTCAGCCACTTCCGCCGATCAGACTGAGGAGGAACTGTGACAAAAGCAATTAAAAAACAGCTAGAAGAGAAAGATAGAAAGATACACAGATACAGATACAGATACAAAGAGAACTAGAGACATGGAGAAGCTGAGGACCAGTGTGTTTATACTGTTTGTGCATCCGTTACCTGTTTCATGTATTGGTAAGTGAGACAAATCCATATCTTTGTAAATAAAAAAAAGCTGTGAAATGCAGGAATAAGTGAAGAAGGAAATTTATATCATCTGGTTCATCTGTATATGTAAAGAGACTGATGCTCAGTTAGTCCAGTGAAAGGCCAACATGGTTTTTATTATATGCCTCGATTCAAAGCTCTTCGGTATCTTCTGTAACACAGGCCTCCACTATTCAAATAACTAACCGTTCAGAAAATGTGCTGCACTCAACTCTTTTAAATTACTCCAAATCACTTGTTTACTGACTTTTTTATGTAAAATAACACTTTTAGGGGAGAGAAAATTTGTGATCGCCTCTGATTTCTGTATCAAAAAACAGCAAATGTGTTGCAAACAAGATTAGGGAGATTTTCTGCACACAGCATTATCGCATGGACAAAGTAGAGCTATTTCTGGGTCTATTACAATATCAGGAAATTATTAAATATGAGAGATAATTTCCATTTTCAATTCAATGATATAACAATAGTTGGGACACACACTGATTATTAGTAAGCTTGCTGTCTGTTTGATGGCATAAAATTGCATGAGGATATAATAAACATGATTTAGATACTGCAGAAGCAATTTCAGGTATTTCGTTTCTTTTCTTAGGGTTTAATATGAGAGGTTTTGAGAGTTTTCATGAGCAGAAGTTTGTGAGCATTTGATGTTTCCCAGACTCTGTTTCAGATGTTTTAGTTAGGGAGAATCTGTCGGGGAGGATTTTCAAAGTGATGAAAACCATTTTAAGGTCCTGTCATGTATTTCAGTCAGAGTCATCATGATGAAGGCATTACAAGAAAGCATGCATAAATAAATAATCTCCCTCCAGACACTTTACTGCATCTAAAACGCCATAGGTGAATCTCCACAGTTCATTTTGCACAGCAAATTGTGATGTAAGAAGATAAAACATAAAAATTGTCACAGCAGGAAAACATACTGTCATGAGTGAACAGTTGATGTCATTGACATATTACATAATTTATGCATTTTAATTGATTTATTACTTGCATGCAACTTTCTAACTTGAATGCTGATTTAGTCGAATCAATTGATCCCATTCTATCTTTTTCCATGGAAAGAAATGTCAAAACAAACATTATGTCCATGAGACTGACATAGCAGCAAATTCTGACTATTGATAAGGAAACATGTGCAGCGTGAGCTATGACACTAATGTCAGAGATCACTGATAATACAAGGCAAACATCCTTAAGTTTAACTATATAATGAGAATAATATACAATCAAAGGTCTCTACATTCTCATGACTGCAGTGTTTCATCGAATTGAAAATATCCTTAGACATTTGGTGCATCACTTTAAAACCCCAAATTGATCCTGATATCTTGGTAATGTTGGAAAATTCAAGGTCGCTGGTCGAATTCAAATTAGATTAATGTGGGTTTGACAAGTTTGGCTGTATACTATGCAAAGTGATGTTAAAAGAATAGTTTGAAATTTTGGGAAATGCAAAATTAATACCACACATCACACACACATATGAAGCTACAGCCAGAAGTTGGTTAGCTTAGCTTCAAAGACTGGAAAGAAGGGGAAATAGCTAGTCTGTACCTGTGCAAAGGAAACAAAACTCCAACTACCAGCACTTTTTTCAACTCACTGACCAATACATTATATCTCATCTCTTTAATTCATACAAAAATAAAGCAATTCCAGTCATGATGCTAAACTAAGCTAACTGGCTGCTGTTTAGAGCTTAACATACACAGTACATACACATTGAGTTATCAATTTCCTTGTCTAACATGTATTTCCCAAAATGTTTAACTAGTTCTTTAACTTCTAAAGGAAAACAAACATTGTTAAAAGCCACAAAATCCAAGATAATTATTTATATACACAAGAAAAGAAAAAAAGAAAAAGGTACAGATTATTTAACTGTTACTATGGCAACAGTTTTGACCAATGGGACACACTTTTCTGAATCTGAGACCAAGATCAAAGATAAAATGTTACATCCTGAAGCAAACATTTAGCCACAGCTGCTAGTGTCTGCTTTTTCACAATATGGCTTTTTTTTCCAGCCATACTCGTTTATCTCACATAAATGAACCAGGCCACATCCTCAAAAGAGCCCGTCACACTGACAGGAAGACGTGTCTTATTTCCTGTTTCAGAGGTCTTGCTCAATTTTGTCATGTACCTCACTATGTGGCTATATTTTCTATTTCATGTTGCTAAATGAAGAACTGAGAGCCATGTGACAGAAACAGTGAGAGAGAGAGACCAAGTGTCTATTTTTATAGTTTCTCCCATAGAGTAAAAATAAAGCATCTAAATCAATTTATATACAATACTGTTAAATACTATTAAATACTTGGAATTGGAAACAGTCACCTTTTAAAGAAAATGAGACTTAAAGGAATCAGTTATAGTGTAATATTCAGTTAACAGCTGCTTCTGTCTCAGGGTGCTGGTACATGTTGCCTCACTGTAACACTGCAATGATTTACTAAGACTTGACAAGTCAAAACATGAAAAATGAGAAAAAGGAGTTGCATTATATTTTGCAGATTTAAACACAAATTTGTACATTGTAGGATACAGTCCAATATATTATAATGCAAATAACTGTTGTTAACAGTCCCATCTGTTGAATTACCTTGAATTATTTTTATGTATTTCATTTAGAAATTAAACTTCTTCTTTCTCCTTTTAAGTAAAGTGTTATGAGTTTTATTATATATATATATATATAATATATATATATATATAAATGTGTTTTTCCCTCTGATATGTATTTTAGTGAAAGTCATAATTAAGAGAAAAACACTTAAAAACACTTAAAAACACCCAAAAAATGTACCTAAGCATACACCATAAGTTATACATATTATATATGTATGTGTAATTATATACTATAAATACTACTAAATATTTGGTTTGTTCTTTTGGTTGTTTTGTAGGAGGTTTTTTCACTGAGCCAATCATCTGTTATTTCCTGGATGGGATTCTGATTGTTTACTGCCTTATTGCCACTGCATTTTACTTCAGAGAAAAGGTGAGAGAAAAGTCAGAGAAAAATCAGAGTTACCAAATAATGATGTATCGTTTAGGGCTGACACTAATAGGTTATTTTCATTATCAAGTTATTTTAAATTATTCTCTTGACTAAGCAATAAATCATAGAAAATGTCTTGAAATTTCTGTAACAAAAAATCTGCTAAAATCTATGAGAAAAAAAAGCCTCAAATCAGTAGAATAAGCTTGACCTTGATCAATTCAGTTTTACAGCACCCTAAATGTGAACTTGTGTTAGCTGTTATTTTATTTATTTATTTATTATTGATGTTTTTTTGTTTATTTTTTACATGATCAAAAATTGATTATTTATTATTTAATAAGGGCTGAAGTAAGTAGGGCTCTAATTTTATTTCCTTCAACAATTAAATTAATCCAATGACATTTTATTATTAACTGCTATTAATAACTGTTGTTTATAAAATTTACATATACTTTTTTTTTTTGAAAAGAGCCTAATGTGACATTTACAGTGATATACTGTAATACTCACATGAGAGACCAGATAATTTACAACATTGGACAAAATCATAAGTTATCAGAAATTAATTAATTGTCTAAACCTTTATTTAAAGACACATCTGGGTGCCTTTAACCTGTGACAACAATTTGTCAGTATTCAATTATGATAATAATTTGTTGCACTGATCTAGTTCGGTGTATTCATTTAAAAAGTGTTTTTGATATATTTTGTTCTTTGTTTCTGTGTAGTTTTCTAACATACCACCCCTGGCTGTTAATGAGTCTGTAAGTCTCCTTTCCCTCAATATCTTTATTTTTGACAGAAGCTGCTCACAACAACTGTTTCTTGGCTGATTATTTACTGATATTAAATATAATGTGTGAGAACATGTGAACATGCTTGAATATGTGTTTCAGCCTTATTTCAGTTCATTTTTGTCTATTTCTTCTGAATAAATAGGACGAAAATTGTGGCATTTATCAGGTGAGGATGACCCACTGCACGCACAGATGATATTTAACTGTTTGACTCTGTTTATTTATTAGTTCATATTTCCCTGTCTAGGAGCTTGAGAGACCAATAGATGCTGAGCTTTATCAGGTGCTTGAACCACCAAAAAGAAAGGTAAGTCACTTCTTCTATTAACAAAGACTTTTAAAAGGTAATTTTCTTACATGTTCAGGCTGTCAATCACTGTGTTGTATTTTACCTCTAGAAAAAGGCTGGCAAGAAAAAGAAATCTGAGGTAAGGGGGAGGGGGGGCACACCTACAGTTATAGCTGTCAAATAAAATATATGGTCAAATATAAGTTAAGTATATAAGTTTTATAAGTTGTATTTCTAAAAATGTTCTGGTGGGAAAACACATTTATATGAACAGAACACATTTTAAAATATCATAATACGAAAGAATATGTGAATTATTAAGATTAATCAAGGCCCTGTTTTATCCAGGTGTCCCTGTAAGACATGACAGTGTGACAGTTGCCAGCATGAACTATACAAGGCTAAACAGAATTCAGCCATTATTCATTTTATCATTTACACCTTGGCTTTTCCTCCCATGACATATCAAAATGTCTGCAGCTATTAACTGGAAATTTTACACTTTACATCTTTATAATTTAAAATGTGTTACTTGAACTAGTTTCCACTAGACAACAGAAAGTCACACTGTACTGACTTTATGAAAAGACAAATCCTGCAGCTGCACCAACTATTGTTGGGATGTCATGACAGTCCCAGGGATGGTTTTGCTGGTGTATGGAGACATACAGAGGCTCTAAATGTTAGTGGTCCAACTCCAAATTGCGTCACTTGATGGCACTAAATTCACGTTGTGATGCTCTTATTTAAAGTGGATTAACACAATGCGGTCACCTTCACAAAACCCTGTAATAACATAAACATCCTTGTGCTGTTTAATGGGTTTGGTCAGACTTTAAAATGCTCATCAAACAATTTGTATGTTGTGACTGGGATAACATCCTGGATGATAAAGCTTTGTGTTAATATTTTGGGATGTGAAGAAATCTTTCTTTTTATTCCATATATCAAACAATCTCAATGAAAACAGTGGCTAATTATACTGCTTGTCATAGTATATAATAATGAGCAGAAGCAAACAAATAAAGTCATCTGCAATGTTTAGTTTTAGAGGTGGTCCTACTGCACTATCATCATACCTACCAATGCATTTTAATGAAATAAAACATTGCCTTTGGGAAAAGCTGATAATTCAACTAATATTAAGACACGAAGCATCAGGACTAGGTTGTCTTACCTGCTCTACTTATGTGGAGGAGGTCACTTGTGGTCAATGTGAATGAGAACAGAGAGAAATGTTGGTGTGATCTATGCACAACTTTAACCCTCACCCCGCTGCCCCCTGCAGTCAGCACAAGAGGCGGATAGAGATCCCTATGAATCACTGCTCTCCACTGCCCCACGTCCACCTCGGGCTCGCCAGTGATGTGCTGTGTGGTAACTCCTGGGTCAAAGATACATCATCGTTCACCTGAAACTGGTTAATCAAGGATTTGAATCAGCATATATTGTGATAATAATAGTAAATAAAAGTTTAAATTGTATATCAAGCAAAATATTCAGTGAGTCCATGAGGATTTATTGCTTCTGTCTGTTATAAATGACAGTGACTCTTTGGGTTTGAATTTATTTAAAGAAGCCACCCTGAAAACACTTAAATCATCATTTCAGAGTTTAAATGTTCCACATTATATGTAAAAACAAAGTCCACAGCCATGCTAGTGGCTCTACGAGCTAAATGCTAACACCCTGATGTTGACGTTTACTGCATGTTATAATGCTAGCATTTTACCTGCATATTCCTTTTAATAGATGGTTTATAACATTGTTTTCATGTGTGCACACAATTGTGTTTCTTAATGTCAGTTATTTGTCAACATTTAAACAGTAAAACATAAACTCAACTATCTGCTTACAACTATATAATAGTTTTACCCCAATTAGCAATTAAACCAACTAGTTTATATGATTGTAATAATTAAAATTGGTTTTTCGGATATTTGAAAGTATTGAACGAACAGATCCAATACCTGCTGAGATGTTTTAGTCTAAACCAAAGTGATGAACTAACAGACCCACGCTGCCCTGCATAAAGTCACCTGCACCTCCTGCAAAACATCACTGTTAAATGCTTTATCCTGTAACTGCATGTCCTAATAAAAGACAAAGCACATGTCAAAACACTTGGAAAATGGTTTAATGATGTTTACAACAAAAGAGAACTGTACAGTTACAGTAAAAGATTATCTTTATATGTGTATAAAAACAAAACAAACAAAAATACAGCAGACAAATGCATCAAAATCTACTATGTATCCTGATTCACATACTTAAAACTCCTACACAATCTTTCAGTTCTATGCCGCCACAAGTGGAGGCCTTTTTTTTTTGTTTTTTATTTTTTGTCTTGTAGTCAGATCGGAGCAGTGTCCCTCAGTGTTGTAATCCATAATGGAAACCAAAACTCCTTATATTAGAGTCCTGAACAGTTAATTCTTGTCAGACTGCAGAATAAGAAAAAAAGGAAATAAAACAGGGACACATTCCTTTAGATGAGCCCAAGCTTCCAAAGTGAGTAGTAAATGTTTTACAGAATGCATTTCTTGAGATACACAGACTTAATATGTACATGGTTGGCGTTTTTTTTTTTTTTTTTCATATTTTTCTCTCTTGTTGAAAGCCATGGTCACTTGGGCTGTGAACTGATAAATCACACGACACACCCAAAAACATACAAAAATACTATATCTTTAACCTACCAAGAGTAAGACAGTTTTGCAATTAGTTCCATGCTGTGACAGAAAAAGAGATTACAACAAACAAATGAGAAACAGACACTTTTCACGCAAGTTTATCTCAGAAATATACCAAAATATACATCTAAGCTTTGGAATTACTGAGGCTAGGACTAAAGCCAGTGCTGGGTTTGTCTCTTAATACACATGCTGCAGGGTGGAAGGGAGAGAAAACAGAGAGATAGACAGGACAGAGAGATATCTTTGGTATCTGCATTTGTCAAAAGTTAAATATTTGGATTTTTTGCTTTGGGATAGCGCTTGTGAGGTCCTACAACCTCACCTAGAGTAAAGCATTAAACAAAGTGTCACTGAAGCCCGTCGGTCAGAGGTCTGAGCCGGAGGGACACAGTCCATGCAGAGTGAAGGACCATGATGCATAGTGTCACAGCTGATCAGAGTCTGTAGTGAAGAGATAATGTCAAAGGAGGGAGCAGAAAAGGGAAGGAAGGAAGGAAGGAAGGAAGGAAGGAAGGAAGAGGAGGGTGTGACACAGCAGTGAGTTTTAGCGACCGCAGGATGTGTATTCCTGGAGACAACAGGGTAATGTCCTGGGACTACAGTGTACAGATGATGAGGAAGAGACACACGCACTGAGAGACGCAGGAACAGCATTTTCACCACAGTCCTTGAGAGAGAGAAAAGAGTGTGTGTGTGTGTGTGGGGGGGGGGGGGGTTGGGACATCCTAGCAACAGCGCTCAAGACAGACAAACATACAGAGTCCTGAGCATGTACAGTGTGCACAGGATAACCCTCAGCGTGTATTAACAAACATCACCCAGCTACCACCGGATTGGTTCGTGTCTGTCAGAGAAAAGCCCGCTCACCTCCCGTTCAGCCCCTTCCAATCCCCGCCCACAGGCACTGAAACCGCTGCACCGGCAGAAGGCCGGAGTGTTTTTTTCCGGGCAGATACACATTCGCATGCAATAAAAAGCAAACTTTTTTTTGTTTTTTGGGGTTTTTTGTTTTTTTTTTTGTTTTTGTTTTTTTTACAGATGAACTGAGGGCTCGGGTGAGAGCGTGCAGCCAGGATTTGATGCTGAGCAGTGAGGCGGGGATGGGCGGGAGATGGTGTCGTTCGTATACAATCAAGTTAGAAGTCTTTGGTTAATGTTGGTATCACAGGGGAAGCGAGAGCGGGCTGCGACAGCGCACCATCACGTGGGAAGGCTCGTGTACACCTGTACCTGATCAGGGTCAAAATTAATTTAATTTAAAAGAAATAGGATTGTCAAACTTAAAGATGTTCAAACACGGGGGGGGTTAATATGTAGGTTTACCTCCACTACATGGTCCATTCATGACAGAAAGTAGCTTTAAATTATTCATTAAACAGAAAAAGTTATAACAAATTATTTCCACTCAATGCTGAAATATATCAGTGTGCAACATAATAACACCAAACTGTGAAAGGAAAGTAGCAGACATTCATGAGTACTGGTGTTTAATCTGTCTCCCCCTTGTGGTAACATTTGCCTCGACCCTTCACTAAGTACAGGTGTGACCAGGCTTCCCCACTGACATAAGTATGAGTATTTTCATCGTTTTTTTTTTTTTTTTTTTTGTGAGATTTTATAAAATATTTTTTATTTCTTAAGTAGATTAAAGCAGGTTCACTCAGTCTTGAGTTAGAAATGAGGTATACAACAGCTCCTTTTGCCTTACAGGTGCTCCACACTTCCTTTGTCAACATTAAATACCAGCAAACCAGTGTGGTGGATCAATATAACGACAACTTGATGTGTGGCTGATCCACGAGCGCATCTCAAAATGTTTGAATTACCCACTGAAACTGAAGCATTAAAACCAAGTCAGTGGCAAGAAGTTCATCAGTTGTCAGATAATAAGATCATAAGTAGAACACAAACTGTAGTTTTTCCATAATAAACCAAAAACTGGCTTGCTTAAAGGCTCTAGTTAATCAGTAGAGAACCCCCCTCTGGACAAACAACAAAAATAAGTACTCTCGTGTCTCACCCTTTTAAAAATCACTCTCAAACACCCGCTGGAAGATGGGAAAAATGCACTATAATGGTTTGCAGACTGCCCTCACTGTTCTCTCTTTGTAAAACACGCTCATAATCTCTCTCACACACTCACACTCACACACACACACACACACACACACACACACACACACACACACACACACACCCTAACCCACCTGCTGGAATTATTAGTAAAGCTTTTCTCACAGGTATATTCAACCTGTCTGAGTCACACCTAAAAAACATAGGTAGCAACATAATCATCGCACGCACCAAAATGCCCAAAGTACACTGTATTGTTTGTGTGAAAACAATGCACCAGGTGAGCTCAATGCCCAAGCTCTCATTCGCACTCACACACAACAATGCTACAATGCTCATGTCTTCTACGTAACAATAAGGCATAAATGATAATGTTAATCTTCTTTGTCAAACTAAGAAAGCCAGTGATCTTGCCCTCTCACACTATACAAAACAATTAAAGGCATAAAGTAATATTTAAAAAAAAAAAAAATCAAATGATTGTTAAAGACAGCACAGCAAATCAAGTCCACAATGAAACCCAAAAAACAAAAAAATCTATTAAAAGATTAAGATCAGATGCTCCAGTCTCCTACCAAACCACAGGATCTGTCTGTCAGGAGCCTGAACAAGACTCTCCTGTTGAAAAGTCCTCGTCAATACACGACAGACACAGGTGTCAGCGACTCACGCTGCACCGAGGCTTGGCCTCAGATTTCTGGGTTTTTTGTTTTTTTTGTTTTTTGTTTTTTTTGGTCTTGACAGTTCTCAAAAAAATTGCTCTTTTGTAAGAATAAAAAGGAAGATTTAGGGGAGATTTTTTGAGTAAGCATGATAAACACTACATTCAGTCTTGATAACATACTGGTTCAAATATAAAATATGAATATCTTACAAGTGTTTATATATATATTTATATGTATAGAATTAAGAAAAGATCGTTTCTCTAATTCTTCAGTCTTTCCTCAGATAAATATTTCAGTAACATCCTATGGTGCCGATGGCAACTGCTTCAGCTAGCACACGTTCGACTCATTAGTAACTACAAACAGCACTGGAACAGGACTGAGTCCTTTAGGCCCATCGTGGCCTCAGAGACAGGGACACCAGCAACGTGAGCAGCCAGACACCTGCCGAGCTGCAAAGAGAAAGGCTTTTACTTTGGCAAGAAGGATCTCAAAATAATATTTAAACCTGGAAATACCCCATAAATAGTAGTACTAGAAAATAGCAGTAGTAGGTTGTCTTTTTATGTATGGTTCCTATGTGTGGTATAAACTCTGAATGGTAAACCAGACAGTACTTATACATTCTACACTGTTCTATAAACAGAAATGTCTAAAGGTGAACCTTATGTTTAAGTGCTGCTGAGGTATATTCAGTCAAAATAATTCAACAAGAGAAAAGAAGTACACGAGGATAACATGGACAAATTTTGCTGCTTACAGTCTCAGTGATTTAATAATTTTTCTGGTAATTTGTTTTGTTATTTGTAATCAGCCGAACAAAGCTGCTTTTGTATGGGGTTTAGCTGAATGTGTAGCACATAAGAGTACTTAGCCCAGCACAGCAAAGTTACATAAGATAATTTGACGGGTTTTAAACTAGTCCACAGACAGATTTAGGAAACAGTATAACGTTTCCTAACACGCTGGTTCACAATGTTGGTGCTGAGAGGACACATAGTATGTTATCTGATGATCAGATCTATGCATTTACATAGGCGAGCCCTCCAGATGGGAGGGTGCAAACCACAAAACCTGATTTTTCACAGGGTGCAGTCTTAAAGCTATAGGAAAGCATTCAGGCCTCTCAACAGCGCAACTCCACTAGGAGCTTCAGCAGCAAGTTGTTAAAGCTAAGTTTCTGTGATCCGTATCCAGCAGCACCAAATCAGGAGTTATCAGGTATTGACCAAAGTGAGAGAAGAGGAAAATATTTTACTTTAGCAGTGTGGAGAGCAGATCGCAAATGGCAACTTGTGTGCTCGGACAGGCACAGCAACTACTGAGGAAAACCACTTTGGTTCAAGCTGTTGTTTTATGGCTGAATATTAGTACAAAACCAAACAACAGAACCTTTCTATTACACTTCAGAAAAGTCCAAAACTGCTACCAAAATGGCCAAAACTGAATTTAAAAAGGAAAACAAGCCATCAAATGGCTCAAAGAAATGCAGACTCAGGCATTCGGGATGAGGCCCCGGTGATAGAAATCAATTCAAAAAGAATAAAAAGGAAACTACTTTCTCGTGCCTCAACTCACCAGTCCATCTCTTTTTGGTCACTTGTGCTGCCAATTTAAAGTTGAGAGACACACAAAAAAAAAAAGGAAAAAGGTCATCTTTGGAAAATGATCATCAAAATATTGCATTTCTAAAATCTGTTGACAATGAAGAGAGATTCTGTACTCATAAATATATTGACTAGACTAAGCTACACCAACTACACACAGCAATTATTTTAACAAATATTTTTGGTATATCTTAAAGTACGTAAGCCAGTCAAGTGACTGTAGACAAAAAAAGACAGAATTTCATTCCTCCCAAAAAAAGGCAGACTGCAGCTCATCAATCCAGTTTTTTGGTACAGATACTGTGCACAAGTAGATACAACGGTACTACTATTAAAAAGAAAAACAAAAACAACACAATACAATAACCTCATCTAGCCAATGCCAACATACGTTTGGTATGATGACCATGCCCACTGACTAGTCCTCCTTGAAACAGACCAGTCGGCCACAGAGCCTAATGCAGTCAATGACCTCTCAGCATCTGCCTGAGCTGTAGACAACACATGCAGACTTCTAATTTCTACCTCTGAATCCAAACATAATGTACAGTTTTCCAATGGATCACCAACCAAAACAAATCACCCTTAATCGGACACGGCACTGCATGTGTGCTGCTCTCTTTAAAGCTCTCAGGGTAATGTTTTTAGTCATTTTCTATCAGTGTCTATGATCCACACTTAGACCGCTGTTTTACAAAAGCTTGGCAGCTACTTTGCCACTGCAGCGTGATGTAAAACTCAGTGTTTCCAGAGAGAGAGAGACTCAGAGAGACGCATCTGGTCCCTCTGACCCTTAAAGCAATGATAACCTTTATATCGGCCACTTATTACTTGTATTTAAAGCCTTATAACCACGATTAAAAAGTGATAGTTAAATCTTAACTTAATATTAGACTTACAAAGTTCTGAAAATGTCAAAAAATACAGACAGTAAAGATAAAGGAAAAAAAGTCTCTAAAATATAACTTTGATATGATTTACGTCAAAGCCTGTCCAAAAACCCAAAAGAGATAATCAACGATGGGGCAACACACAGATCCCCATTAGTGATGATGAACATTGTGAAATTAGTAGTAAATCAGTTTAGTTTGAATGTTAAGAGCAAAATCCTAAAGTTTTTGGTTAGAAGTATTTCAGAGAAAATTCTGACCTGGAAATAGGAGGAGATATATATATATATATATATA